>OY744615.1:25524605-25573105 GCA_963556255.1 Allolobophora icterica | reverse complement strand
AAGTGGAGCCCTTTTCCATCAATACACACACACACCGGCACCAGTTTGCATAACTGTTATATAAATACACTTAAATGGCGTCTGTAATATACAACACACACACAAATGGCGTCTGAAATATACAAGTCACACACACACACACTGGCACCGATTTGTTGATTCAAACATTATGTCATCATCAGGCCAAGTGGAGCCTTTTTCCATCAATACACACTCACACACCGGCACCAGTTTGCATAACTGGTATATAAATACACTTAAATGGCGTCTGTAATATACAACACACACACACACTGGCACCGATTTGTTGATTCAAACATTATGTCATCATCAGGCCAAGTGGAGCCTTTTTCCATCAATACACACTCACACACCGGCACCAGTTTGCATAACTGTTATATAAATCCAATTAAATGGCGTCTGTAATAAGTACAGATCTTGCTAAGTACACGTGTCACTGCAACAAATAATGGAAATGTTGTAATTTTTTCGGCTGTTCTTGTTTGTTACAGAAGTTCGGACAACTCGTAAACCAACTTCACGAAAATCCTGGACCCTAGATGAACGTGCTGCTGTAAATCGACATTTCACACGTCATATCCTTCTTGGAAAGGTGCATCAGAAATACGAATGTGAAAAGTGCAGAAATAGCGAACCAAGTCTTTATGCACGTGATTGGAAATGCATAAAATTTTTTGTTCATACTGCTATACAAAAACAAAAGCGATTTAAACATAGTGACATTTGACCGGCATCAGTTTCTTTAACTGCTATATAAATACAATGAGAAGGCGTCTGTATTATAAAATTCACACGCTGGCACCGATTTGTTCATTAAAATAATTTCCCAGACACTGAGGAGGGAATGAGGAGGGATGTAATAATGAAGGATATATATACATATACTGCTATACAAAAACAAAAGCGATTTAAACATAGTGACATTTGACCGGCATCAGTTTCTTTAACTGCTATATAAATACAATGAGAAGGCGTCTGTATTATAAAATTCACACGCTGGCACCGATTTGTTCATTAAAATAATTTCCCAGACACTGAGGAGGGAATGAGGAGGGATGTAATAATGAAGGATATATATACATATTAAGCTATATATATATATAAATATATATCCTAGTTATAGTTCACACGCTGGCACCGATTTGTTTGTTAAAATATCCGAGGCATTGAGGAGGTAATGAGGAGGGATGTAATAATGAGGGATATATATATATATTATATATATACATATATATATATCCTTAGTTATAGACAGCAACTGAGGAACTGGAGCCTTTATTCATCAACACACTCACACACGGGCATAACTGCAATATAAATACACTTAAATGGCGTCTGTAATATACAACACACACACTGGCACCGATTTGTTTATGTAAAAATTTCTCATTATCCGGCCAACTGTAGCCTTTATTCTTCAACACACACTCACACACCGGCACCAGTTGGCATAACTGTTATAGAAATACACTTGGCGTTTGTAATATACAACACACACACTGGCACCGATTTGTTTGTTTAAATACTATTTCATTATCCGGCCAACTGGAGCCTTTATTCTTCAACACACACTCACACACCGGCACCAGTTGGCATAACTGTTATAGAAATACACTTGGCGTTTGTAATATAGAACACACACACACTGGCACCGATTTGTTTGTTTAAATATTATTTCATTATCCGGCCAACTGGAGCCTTTATTCTTCAACACACACTCACACACCGGCACCAGTTGGCATAACTGTTATAGAAATACACTTGGCGTTTGTAATATACAACACACACACACACACACACACACACTGGCACCGATTTGTTTGTTTAAATATTATTTCATTATCCGGCCAACTAGAGCCTTTATTCTTCAACACACACCCACACACCGGCACCAGTTGGCATAACTGTTATATTAATACACTTAAATGGCGTCTGTAATATACAACTCACACACTATGTGCGTGGGTAATGCTTTACGAAATAATACAGTGAAACGGGGCCATAAACACACACACGTTGGCACCGTTTTGTATTGGTAACAGTATCTATACACACCTGAAATAATACAGTGAAACGAGGACGTAACTCACACACGCACACACTCCCACACTCCCACACTAGGCCCCAGTTGTATCAGAAAAATCAGGTTCGTTGTTTTTAAGAATTTCATAAAATTTCGCAATGATATCGATAAAACACAAATATCTAAGGATTCACGTGAAATTTGGTTAAAAAAGAAGCAAAAACAACCATAGAATAAGTGTTCAAAGTCTGGCGCCAGTTTCCGGCGATTCGTCACATGGCCTCAATTGGGGGGTCTTACACGTATGTGTGTGTGTGTGTGTGTGTGTGTGTGTGTGTGTGTGTGTGTGTGTGTGTGTGTGTGTGTGTGTGTGTGTGTGTGTGTGTGTGTGTGTGTGTGTGTAGCGGACAGGCCACAAAGCAGATACGAGTACCTGGCAGATAGAATTAATATTAATTATATTCTTTTTTAATTTATTTTCCCGAGGTTGTCAAAACTAGTTGAACGACGTTGGTCTGGAACGGCTAATCACTCGACAAGTTATGGCTGGGCAAATGTGCCCCGACAAGCAATAGCGTGAAATCGCTCAATGGTGATTGATAAGCGTTGGCAAAGAGCAAATCTCTTTTGCATCTCCAGTATGGTTAGAGTTAGCATCTCCGTAAGTCCTTTATGGAGACTAGTCCGCTGTCGTTAATCGGGTCTAAGAACTGGAAGGCTAACGGGACGAATTATATGTATAATACAATTTATTTTAATTTTATTTACATAACACAAGAATTTATGCAATCGTTTATATTTAACTGCTTCTTTCGTTTCAGTGTTTTCTAATACTTTCCGATTTATTATTTCAATCCAATTTAATACAAATAAGTTTATATTGCCTTACGTCCAATGACTAACTTCCGACGCCTGATCATGAGGGGAGGGGCGGCTGAGAGTCGCGTTGGCGTTAGAATTTGGCGTGCCCTTATGGCAATTCGGGGGTCATACGCGATAGTCTAGTGCATGGTTAGCGCGCTGGACTGTCAAAACCGAGAGGTCGGGGGTTGAAATCCCCGTACACTGTCGGTGGGAAGGTCAGACTGTGAGGGAGAGGACTAGCGGTCCAAATGATGCACCTGCAACTGTGTATAAACGCCGGCTACCGACAAGACGTGCAACAGGAACATCATACTTCACGGCAGATGTTGATCGAATGGAGGATCGGCCTTGGGCAGAATTACATGGTGCATGCAGCCATCGTAATCGTAATCGTAATCTCCAAACTTCTGAAGCGCCAATCGAAGGCCAAGCGCAGGGCACCAGTCTATTCACGAGCGCAACGTCAAGTCAGAGGATGTTTCCAGAGAGTAATCCAAGAGAAGTCCGACTCCAGATTCCGGAAGGCCAAATCAAATCCGAGGAGTTTTCCATAGAGTAGTCCAAAAGAGGTCCAAGTCCGGTTTCCAGGAGGCCAAATCAAATCAGAGGGAATTTTCCAAAGAGTAGTCCAAAAGAGTTCCGAGTCCGATTTCCAGAGGCCGTATGCATAAGACGAGAGTAGCTTATTCCCTGAATAGCGCTTACGCCCGGAGTAACTATTCTCTGAATAAGCCTTGGCCGTCGTTGGCATGCATGACCCCGTGTAGCCAGCGGATTAGTTATTCCGGGTGTAAACTGTGCGAGACAATGCATGTCTCTGGGTTTTCCCCGCGCGAAAATACCCTCATCATTACCCACCGTACGGAACCTGACGCGGCACTTCGAATGCAACATCGTCAGGTATCGCGTCAAATTTTAGCATTTTGTGACGGCAAACAAAAAGCAATATAAAGTTCGTTGTCGATGAACGAGGCGAGCTAATTATGGCACCTCTTAAACACTTTTTGACGTCTAAAACTTCGTCGAAGCGACGAATCACAACGGCCGCCATCTTTTTTTATCAACGCTAAGCTAGGAATAGCGGACTTACACCTAGGGTAGAATCGGAATAGCGTTATGTCCAGCGTAAGGCGGCACGCCTGTCTCGTGCATGCCGAATTAACCCACTACTCCGGCGTAGGCTGGACTTAAGCTGGGAATAAGAGTTACGCCCGTCTCATGCAGATCAAGAGAGGAGGCAGAGCAGCTGTCAAGAAAGATAAGTATGAAAGCAAATTGTTTGCAAGTGTCTTGTATATGAAGAGTGCTAGCTTGAATCGGATAAACTCACAAACAATGAGCCACTGTAGAGATCGAAGAGCTAGTATGATATGGTGTCGGAACGGAACGTGTCTGTGTTAATCTACTGTTGTACATAGATAAACACAGACACGTGTCTGTACATGAATATACGCCCTCTACCAACTTCGCTCTACTCCATAGTTTCTTGTAGGCCTATAGCACAAAGACAAAGACAAACACACACACACACACACACATCTTCTTCCCCCCCCCACCACGGCGAGGTGTGAGACGGACTTTGGGGGAGCCCAATCCTACCCGAACTCTTTAAGGCGAATTGTTTATATTGCTCTGACTAACGCCGGGCAGATTGCATGGTGTCGCCTTGCAGTGATTCAGATAATACGTGCGACCTTCAATAGAGTCGGACTGCAGGATCATTCAGGATTAGGCCTATCCCAAATTTATCTGATTCAGTGTTGTTCTACTTAAAATTGCGAACGAAAAATCCTCTTTTTCAAAAATATCCCAACCAGTGGAAATTTCTTAAAATATCCCCTGGTCCAACCAACTTAAAGTTTTTGAATTGTCTCTCATCGCCCTTAGCCAGTCTCTATTATTCTTAACATGTACGAGTTTCCATGTACCAGGAAGCGGTGTGTCACCCCGTTCATAATCACCTTGGACATGGTGCCGTCGTTATATAAACGTTAGGGCATATATTAATCCGAGTTTCTGGCTTTGTGTGAATTTCTCTTAAGAGTGACTGGATGAGAGTCGGCAGAAAAAGTTTTAGCTCGGAACAGGCGCGTTCCATCCGTTGACTTAGATGAGTGAGTAGGTCTGGACGGTCGGATAGCTGCTGCATGGTTTACTTACGGAGACTGGGAGGTTCTATGGTCATTGCAGGTAAAAGATATACTATTTTAGTGGATTATCGAGGGACTTTAATATAATAATGTAATTTCAGAACTGGCGATATGTAATGCTGTTTGGGAGTGTCGGTAACGGCACGGACAACAGCATTCTTTCTTGATCTAGATGTTTTGCTTGAGATGAACCAATGTTTTAAAAAAGGGAGTTGCAGTAGTCGAGTTTAGAGTGAGCAATTCGGGTGTTCAGACAGTTTCTAATCAAAAACATGAAGCGAATGTGAGGCTTAGACGAGTGTCCAGCAGCATTATGAGTCAATGAACGCGAAGAAAGGTATGAGCTGATACAGGACAGGGCAGTAACATCGAAATACAGAGGAAAGGCGTTTAATCAGGATATCGTCAGTTATCAGATTGACCTAGAGCAGCGGCTCTCAGCGGCTCTCAACCTTTTGAGACTCAAGGACCATGCACTTAAAATGTTGTGTCTCGGTCGCGGACCACCACTAAAAATGTGCAAATAAGTAATACAAAAGAACTTTTTTGCAATAAATTTGCGTATTATTAGTTTCCTGCTGTCGTCTAACCGATTTAAATAAAGCAAAAGTTTTAAAAATTGACACAAGTTGTCTGTTTGCATGCTTTTAATTGTAAAAAATATAAATTATAAGCCTTGCTCGCGGACCACCAGGCAGATTGCGCGGACAACCAGGCTGAGGTTCTGCTTTACTGCCTCCAATATTACATATATATATATATATATATTAGGGTGGCCCAAAATAATAAAGTTCAAGCTAGAAACCAGGGCACCCTCTCAGTTTATTAGACCTGTCAATGGTATACTTGAGAAAAAATTTCAGCTTCTTATTCCAACTGCAAGATGGTGCTCAATGACATATAAATATTACCATATACTGTAGTAGTATTAGCTGTAAATCTTGATGCTATATAACTTGGTCAACATTTGTCATGGAGGTGAGCTTGTAATAGCCTAGTTTATGTTGTGTTATCATACTTACTTACTCACTTACTAAATGGTACTTGGAACAAAAAAGTGTACAGTTCTTGTTGAAGGTCATGGTGTCTACTTCCTGTGTTTTTGGCGGACATGTGTTCAGCAGTGAATTTTTACATTACAATTGCTGCAGGGCTTGGCTGCGATCCTTCTGCCCTGCCACTTTCTCGGTGTATCATTCACAGAGTGCATTAGAAAGCCAGGATAGAGTATGCTGAAGCTGTATAAGAGCTGAATTTGTACCATATTATCACTGGTACTACACTGGGATTGGAAAATCCTGCCTGAGATCTTTGGAGCAGGAAATATCGACTGCCTGCCAGTGCTGTTTTCAGGTGATGGTGCGGATATTAAGTTCCTCGGTGTGTCAAAACTAGCCTCTGGGACAGGATACAATGAATATATGGCCGTTCGCAATCTTCTGGAGTTGTGAAAACTCACTGACGAAGTTCAGCCTTGAGCTTTGATACAATATCTGTCAACACTGGGCGTTTCAACGGAGTGTGCTTTCTGCTGGAAGAAAGATAGGCCGAGAGCTCCTGTGGTTGGCCTGCCGTCATGATGTGATGGAATTGATTTTAGCCAAAGTATTAACCTTGTGCTGCGGTCCATTTAATTCACCATGCGTTCCAATCTCAAAGAGATTTAAAGCTGCTGGGAAGGTGTGACACGCATCAACTTCCGAGGACTGGAAGTCATATCCGGCACTGAAACCGTCCATGAACAGCACTCGGTTTTCTCAAGGAGTTTGCTGAAAGAAAGTCAGATTCAGAGATCAGAGATGACTACCAAGAACTAATTGAGCTGAGACTAGTTGTCCTTGGAAGTCAGCCTTCAGTAATTCACTGGAGAGCTCTGAGCAAATTCACCATGCACATTCAATGGGTAAGTTACTGCATGTATGCCATCAGAATCTACCTTTTTCGCAATCAGCTTGATATATTCAATCTAAGAAGGAAGAAACTCAGATTAATTAATTTGTGCAGTTACACAAAGGCATGGACAAAGACCCCACTTGCTGCTGAAGCTCCAGGACAAGAACTGTCACTTTGGATTGATCTATGAAAATATGAATCAATTGACCGTGAGATCAGCATTGCGGCCAGGAAGGTCACAGAAAACCACATGCGGTACCTTTCAGATGGAGTTGTAGGTCTGGCACTGTTCTCAGACCAACTTCCTGTAACAGATAAGGTGAAGATTGTCGACAGAATGACTATAAGGCTTGGTGAAAGGAAAATGAGAGGTGATGATACGGTAGTGATGGAGGTGGGGTTGCCTGGGTGCGTTTGCTACTCGGCGAACACTGACAGTACTGTCACGCCTGAAGATTGGTGATTCCTTTCTTACACTTCCACCAGTGAAATGGATCAAGAATGAGGATTACAAGCAAAGTAAAGAGAGAATTCAGCAGTTGAGAGTGGTGAACGACTTGGCTGAGAGGGGAATGAAGTTGTTCGAGGAATTCTTCCGACTCATCACCAATGATGAAGAAGAAAAGCAGTTTCTTCTCCAAGTGGTCAAGGCAAATAGGAAAGCTGTTCCTACTCACACAACAAAGAAGTCTGCTGTTGATGCAGTGCTTGAAAAGCCTTGCAGTTTCTAGAGTCTAAGACTGTAATGGGTGTTGAAGTCGACATTCGACATTCATGGACTGGACGGTGTTTTTTGACATTTTTGGACATTTCCAATTCTTCAAACCTACTGAAATTTTACGCTTCCATCTGGCTAACTGTTCTTGTATCACATGTGTTGTCAAATTACAGTAATATTTGATTTATCTTGAAATGAAATACAGTTGCATGCTTTATGCATTCATTTCTACAATTAATGTCTAGTTATCGGTATCAGGCAAAGTATACCGCAGTCCGTGAGCACCGTCTTCCAGTTGGAATGAGAGGCTGAAATTTTCTCTCAATAATACTATTGATAGGTCTAACAAATTGAGAGGGTGCCCTGGTTTCTAGCTTGAACTTTATTTTTTACCATGTGTCTGTGAACCACCCTAATATATATATATATATATATATATATATATATATCACCGGGGTGTGGCCTATCGCTAGGTCTAGAGAATAATAATTATTATATACACTGAACGCGTGATCTATGGTATCAAAGGCGGCAGAGATGTCTAGAAGATACGGACAACAGGCTTGACATATCGCCATGATATATCAAGGTGTTTCAGCTCCAGTGCAGTGATGTTTGTAAGGTTCATTTTCTAGCAGTGCATTCTTAAGCCTAAGAAGAAGAAGACTGCAGTCACTTAAACCAGGGCGCTATCTATAGATAAAGGAAGGGTGGGTGGCCATCCTCTCTACCGCCTGCTCTTCGGACTGGCAGTGGACAGTCAGTGTACTCACTATGACTAAATTATAGGGGTGCAAATGAAGCCAAAAAACTCGAAACGAATTTCTGGCCTGAAGGGGATATGACACTCCAACCTTGACAGGCCAGCACATCAACCACTTAATCATCGCGAACCCCAATTGAACCAAAAACGACCAATATTAGTTCAGACTCGTTTTGACAAGGATGCAACCACATTGGCATATATAGTCCATTTGGCATACGCTTTCAATCTTGCCTCACTAAGCAGTGGAGCCTATAATGGTATACTATTTGCAATGGTTTCCAGGCTGTCATAGCTTGTCTCAGCATAACTGCGGTTGTAAATCATTCTGCAGGGAATGTTGACCACAAAGTGCTCCGCCTGTCACGAGTTTTCTGCATCGTTAGACAGGCAAAGCATTAATTACGACAGAACAAAGTAGAATGATTTTTGCTTTGTGATTTAATCTAACATCTTAGTTATGATAATCTGACCTTAAGGAAATCATTCGCTCGCTCTCTTGCTATTCGCTTGCTCATTTGCTTCGCTCGCTCGCCCGCTTGCTCACATCCATCTCTGTGCCATAATCTGGAGATCGAATCACAGTTCAAAACATATCATTTTAAAGTATAATTGGACTGTCATTGATTTTTGAACTCATATATAGCGCCCTTTTCTTCGGCCTCTGCTTGCTACGGCGCTATTTTAAATCATATTGTTACTCTCATTATTATTATTATTATTATTATTATTATTATTATTATTATTATTATTATTATTATTATTATTATTATTATTATTATTATTATTATTAATATTATTAATATTATTAATATTATTATTATTATATATTATTATTATTACTATTATTATTATCATCATCATCATCATTATTATTATTATTATTATTATTATACGAAAATGAAGAATATATAACGCACTATTTCAGCGTTTTAAGGTTTCTAATGAATCTTTGCATATTACGAATATTGTTATTATAATAATAATAATAATTATTATTATTATTATTATTACTATTATTATTATTATTATTATTCTGTTTCTTAGGTCTGCTATTATTATTTTTTTTATATTATTATTATTATAATTATAATTATTATTTTTTTTTACCCGAGGTATCAGTGATCCCTCGGGATTTGGAAAAAAATTATTTAGGAGCAGGGTAATTGTCTGGAGGGTTTATTATTATTATTATTTTTATTATTATTATTATTATTATTAACAGTTATCGTGGTGAAACGCAATTCTTCCCATGGTTTAGAGATGGACACTCTTCCATTTTACAGAATTGTTGGCTTTTATTTTGTAGTGTATGTCAATCAAGGCTGCTTCTCGTCAGTTGCCTGTTCAACTGATAGTAGTCAGCCATCTAATGCATAACGACCCCAGACCGACAATAGTAGACGCTGAACGCCAAGCAATCTATGAGATATTACGGTACATCTGCATCGAAAGAATCTCTTCACTTTCTCATCAACGTTCTCTACAGAATGATCCACATTAGTCTACGTGAGCACACGTCATCAAGACATGCCAGTCTTGATTTGATACGACCGATTTATAATCGCCTGCATAATTATCTAGATTATCTGCGATAAAGAAGACTTTTTGAATGTGGGTCATTCTATTAGCACAACGGACCATTAAAAACCCTGCTTCGGTCAACCATAGCCGTAGCATTTAAAGCTAGCGACCCGAGCAGTGAAGGGGCATATACAATAGTTACGATATTTGTACAAAGACACATTCGTCTCTAAAGCCTAGAGCGCACTGCAATAACAACAGATGATGATCAGCGCTGAAAAGTACTTGGCCTATCCGAGAGACTGCCAGCTGTAGGCACCAACTATACCTGTCAGCCGAACAGCATCCGGCTTTGTAAGACATATAAGCGAGTCGGTGCTGCTGAGTGATTCATCTGAAAATGCCGCAGAAAGGTCCGTCACAGAACGGAGGGAAGTTTAATAATCTGGCAAATCATGGCAAACAGAGAATATTCAGCCCTTCCGTTGCATTATCGCGCAAGCGGATCACGTTCTTAGGCCTATCTGTTCTTGCTCTATTGACAATCTTCAGCCTGGCTTACAGGACTAGTCCCGACTCCGTTCTAGGGCTCGTGAGTTTCTCTGGAAACGCATCCGGGAGTCTTTCGTCCGACCCTACCCACACGCCGTGGATGTCCAGTGGTTCACAGCGCACACGGCGACAAACGCCAACTGCTCCAGCGACGCCAACTCCAACAATTCTCACACAACTGCCAACGACGTCAACGCTACCCACTCCCGCAGTGACGTCAACAGCGATGTCAACGTCAACAACGACGTCAACGCTACCCACTCCCGCACTGACCTCAACAGCAACCTCAACGTCAAGAACAATCTCATCGTCTCAATTGACGACACACTTGACAACGTTGCCGAAGCCAACGTCAAACCCTGCCCCGTCAGCCACTATCCTGCGCACGACACCGTTACCCTCCCAAAAGGTCACCCGTCGCCCGGACGATGTCTCGCGATATGTCAGCTTCTCGGGGGGTTTCGCCGACGGTCGGGGCCTCGGAAACCAGATCTTCTGCTTCGCCGCCGTCCTCTACGTCGCCCAACTCACCGGCCGAGAACCTGCGATCGAAAAGTTCAACTACGTCATCGGGCTGGATCACGTGTTCGACCTGAACGTCGAGAGGTTCGATTCGCTGTGTCCCTGCCACTGGGTCGAAGAGTCTAAGCACCTCGCCTTCGACGAGGAGACGGACAAGAAGGTCCTCAAGAGCCAGGAGGCGACCAACAAGTCGATCCTCGTCGGTGGATTTCGTCAGAGCTGGAGGTACACGTTGGCGATCGAACGCCGCCTTAGACGCCATCTCGTGTTCAAGGAAGATATTCGAAAGTTTGCTGAGGAATACCTAGAGAAGCACGTTCCACCCGACTGGAACCGAGCGGGGTTCGCACGCGTTGCGATCCACATCCGCCGAGGGGACATACTCAATAAGAGACTGGCCGACTACGGATACACTGTACCTAACACGACCTACTTCCAGAAAGCGATGAGTTATTTCACGGGGAAGTACCGTCGGGTACAGTTTTTCACATTTTCACAGGACCAGAAATGGGCCAGTGAAAACATCCATGCAGAGAAAGACCAGAATCAGTCCGTCCACGTGGCACACACGTTTGGTCACTCTGCTGGTCAAGATTTGGCCATCATGTCCATGTGTGACCACGTAATTATGTCCACTGGGACCTTCGGATGGTGGGGTGGCTGGTTGGCCAAAGGAACCACGATCTACTACAGCGACTGGCCGAGAAATGGTTCTGGTCTTCACCAGCAATTCAATAGAGAAGACTTCTTTCCTCCGAATTGGATTCCAATGACAGACTGAAGCCCTGGCCACGCCATCACTGGTGCTGGAAATCCAATGGTACAAGTTCAAACCGTTGTATTTCTGTGCCTCTGAAATGCAGAAAATTGTTCATTGTGAAGTCGTGTATGCATGCCAAGAAAATGCTGGCAAACATATGAACGTGCGCTTATTTTGCCTCAGAGGTCAGTTATTTTTGCTGATGACTGTCAGCCGTATATATGAGATCAGCATGCCGTATATAGTCCTCCCATTGCACGTCGGTGAGACCTCGTCTGTCACATTCCATTTGACCGATTTAAGCTCCATGCAACTCATTTCGAGTCCAAGCCTATGTGCTGAATTGAATTCGGAATTTCTTGATCCATCAGTTCTATACTGCAAGTAACTTTTCCTTAGTTTATAGAGGAAAGGTTTATAGAGTATACAGACGAACCTTGCACCTACAATTAAAACCTCGATTAAGTCCGTGAAGGAGGATATAATTATACATGCATGTATATGTGTGTATATACGTTTGCATACATTTATGTATGTATCTGAAAATTTCTTTTTGTTTTATATAATTTGAAGGTTTCTATGGTGTAGACGCCCCTGTATACGATATATATATATATATATATATATATATATATATATATATATATATATATATATACCCACTTGAGAACGAAATTACATAAGCGACTAAACAGAACGAACGGATCCACAGACAGACAGACAGACAGACAGACAGACAGACAGACAGACAGAGGAGAGAGCTGAAAACAATGACAGGTAGTCTTCTATATGACCAGAGAAAGAATAACCAGACGACGGAGTCTAATAATGAGAAGTCTGACAGATAAGGACTGATTTAAATATTGTGGTTGACCTGAGTTAAACTATAGGCTTCTATTTGAAACAAAATCAGTTGCTGAACAGAAGCTAATAACACGACTTAGGGATAGGGATTACATATGTTCATATTTTAAAATATTTGTGGCTCTAAGCAAAGAGTTCTGAAGTTTGGAATTCGTGCAAGTTTGACTTTTTGATACTAACAAGAAGTAAGTTACAGTAATCAAGACAATCCAATTAGCAAGATCAGAAATAAACATCGCTGTATCATCAGGTTGAAGCCAGGTCTCGTTAAGAGCAAGCATATGCAAGGAATACTCACACAAAAAACTTAGGCCTAATTATGCAGGGCCGCTGCTTTATTACGAATGCAATAAAATATTTAATTGGCCATTATTCATACTCGGGCACCTAACTGGTCCAGGATTTTATTAGAATTGTAACCAGCCAAAGAATCGACGGAGACGAATCCGTAGACAGCAGAGGATGTTCTACGTGAATTTGCACTCAACTCAGGATGGTTAATAATGTTGCTGATGATATCAGGTAGCAAACAAATATGACTCAACTGATAAGGTAGCACCAGGAACTAACGCTGCTCTGACCTAATATTCATATGCAGTAGGCCCGTTGCCTTGAGTTATCTGCTGAATTTTAACATCCTGTGACTGTATATATCATGTCTGTATTTATAGCCTTCAGCCGTACCTTGGCCTCGTTTTAAGGGATGATAACGCCAAATAAATCGCTGAATTAAATTAAATTAAATTGAATTCTGAGTGTTATTTTGAGTATACAAGTACGCATACATGAGATTCATGACTTCATCTAGGCGCTGAACAATTCATAGGCATCAATTTATTTTTGCACTTCACCCTCCTCACTATCAGGTCTGAACTTGAGAACCTTATATTCTGACATTTTTTCCACCATAGCTCATGTTCTACTACATCCCTCCCTCCCTCCCTCCCTCCCTCCCTCCCTCCCTCCCTCCCTCCCTCCCTCCCTCCCTCCCTCCCTTCCTCCCTCCCTCCCTCCCTCCCTCCCTCCCTCCCTCCCTCCCTCCCTCCCTCCCTCCCTCCCTCTCTTCTATCCATTCATGCTTCCTCGTCTAAGTCTCTCCCTCTCTCTTTCTCCTCTGTTTTTCTATCTCGCTTTCTCTGCGTTGCGTGCAGCTTCACTCAGAGCCCATGGGCTTGTTGGTTTGGCGTTAGCGTCGACCCTGCTCTATGTTGCGATTTAGCATAACTATTCAGTAGTATTCACACACATACACATGCAAACACGGAGTTGCTAAGCGGCGTCGATCGATACATGGAAGTCTTGACTCTTGAAGCGCGTATGGCAGTAGGCCTACGTCGCATCCTGTAGAGCAGTGGTTCTCCGCAGCCATCTGCCTGGTGGTCCGCTAGCAAGGCCTACAATTTTATTTTTACAATTAAAAACATGCAAACGGACATATTTTGTCAATTTTTTTAATTTTAGTTTTATTTCAATCGCTAGAATCGGCTTGATGGCAGCATGAAACTAATGATACACGGATTATGTCCAAAAATTTCTTTTGTATTAATTTCTTTTGCCAAAATTTATAGTGGTGGTCCGCGACCGAGACACAACATTAATAAGTCGTCCTTGAGTCTCAAAAGGTTGAGAACCGCTGCTCTAGAGCGTTAAAACCACCACTTCCTATGTATATAGCACGTCTAAAGGGCTAAAAAAAATACGCTAAACAAATGCTCCCAACAATTACAATCCACTTACTTGTTATATTCACTGTGTCGCAATTACGTGTGCATCCCAGTATTCCCAGAGTGCGACTCTTACAAGACATGAGGTATACACCTACAGAAGGCGAAACGAGACAGATATATTGGTCTGAGCCTCTTGGGGAATAGATGCCCTGGATCTGTGTTGCCTTATTATAATTACTATAGCGCATCTATACACGTAGGCATATACATACTTACTCACATATATCCTTGTGTGTATGTATCATTGTATGTATGCACGCATTATACACCGTGATCGATCGAGTCGAACTGCTACGATCGACTTGGCTCGTCCGACGATCGACTCGATCGACTTTGTCGACTAGTCGACCTCTCGTCGACTCGATCGACTTGACAAATAAACGATCGACTTGGTCGACTTTGTCGACTTGGACTGTACCTCTTGGCCATGGGCCCGGGAGCCAAAGTTGCCAATGCTCACACAAGTTTTGGCTCTGTAGCGCCGAGGCAGAAGCATGCTCACACAACTTTTGGCTGGCGCTTTGTATTTCATGCTTCCTAAAGTAGTTATTGACTTATTGTGATATATCTAGACGCGTTTCATTTCATGACTATGTAGGCCATGTATAATAAACTTTTCCACTTATTGTAAGAAATGACAAAATATTCTTATTGGTTATATTGGATATAATGTATAATTCTATCCATCTTAGGTCTGTAGCCTAATTGGCTAAGATTAGCTCGCGCAACTTTTAAACACTTTCCGAGCTATGCCTACTGCTCTTGGGGCCCCGATTTATGTAAACGCGCCTCTGGCGCTATACAAATCGGTGAAGTTCAAAATAATTCAAATATGGGCTCTACTTAAACTTGCTATAAGAAATACGTTTATTCAACATGTGAAATATCCTGCTCCAATAACATAATTAAAATAAATCGTGTAAGAGTACAAATTAGGTTTCAAATATAATTAAAATATATAAAATGTAATTAAAAGAATTAATTTCGACTGTCCGAGAAACCTAACTAGGGTTTAAGGGACTGCACGAGAACCAAACCTAGGATGTATGGGACTGCACGAAAACCAAACATATGATGTAAGGGACTGCACGAAAACCAAACATAGGACGTCATTGCTGCACGAAAACCAAACATAGGACGTCGTTGACTGCACGAAAACCAAACATAGGACGTCGTTGACTGCACGAAAACCAAACATAGGACGTCGTTGACTGCACGAAAACCAAACATAGGACGTCGTTGACTGCACGAAAACCAAACATAGGACGTCGTTGACTGCACGAAAACCAAACATAGGACGTCGTTGACTGCACGAAAACCAAACATAGGACGTCGTTGACTGCACGAAAACCAGACATAGGACGTCGTTGACTGCACGAAAACCAAACATAGGACGTCATTGACTGCAAGATAACCAAACGATACTTAACTACTGGTACTGTATGGGTCGGAGACGTGGACAATCAGGAAAGAGGATATCAAGAGATTGGAGGCCTTTGAGATGTGGATATCGAGAAGAATGGAAAAGGTGAGCTGGACGGAGAGAATGACAAATGAAGAGGTGTTGCAAAGAGTAGAAGAAAGAAGATCACTGATGACAACATTAAGAGAAAGACAAAAGAACTGGATTGGACACATATTAAGAGGAGACTCCCTCTTGAGTGAAATCATAGAGGAGAGATTTGAGGGAAGGAGGAGGAGAGGAAGACAGCAACAGATGATGCTGGGATGGATGATGACCGAAGGATACAGCGGACTGAAGAGAAGAGCACAGCGAAGAGAGGAGAATGGCGTCATTGGAAGTGGAAACCTGCCGAAGGGCAGAGAACTTAAAGAAGAAAGAAGATGAACGTTTGAGATACAGCCCTGAAAATGAGAAATTTCCAACATACAAGAGCCATAAGGAAGTGAAGTTCAGCTACAGCTGGTGCTCAAAATATCCTCCTTGTTCACGGACACACGAGCGTAGACGTGGACGCCACTGTTTGATGGCCCGATCGATGATCACGTGGTCAAACAGCTGCCACTCTTCAATCAGACGCGAAATCCAAATCTGGAGTGTACGGGAGGAGCGCGTTTATCGTTCCCGCATTCGCGACGTCGATCACCTGAGGGCGCGTCTGATTGAAGAGTGGTAGCTGTTAAGATGGTTCTTTATTTAAGATAGTTTATTTTAGCTAAGAAAGTTCTTTAGTTAAGATATTTATTTAATTAGTATAGTTGTTTTGATAAGATTTGTTTCTAAGTTAAGATAGTTCTTTAGTTAAGATGGTTTTTTAAGTTAAGATGGTTCTTTAGTTAAGATAGTTCTTTAGTTAAGATATTTCTTTAGTTAAGATAGTTTTAGTTAAGATAGTTCTTTAGTGAATATAGTTCTTTAGGTAAGATAGTACTTTAGCTAAGATAGTTCTTTACTTACGATAGTTGTTTAGTTAAGATTAGTGCTTAGTTAAGATAGTTCTTTAGCTAAGATATTTATTTAGTTAGGATTTAGTTAGGTTGTTTAGTTAAGATACTTCTTTAGTTAAGGCAGTTCTATAGTTGAGACGTGTTTTTAATTAAGATAGTTCTTGGGTTGAGCTAGTTCTTTAGCTAAGAGAGTGCTCTAGTTAAGGTCGTTCTTTTGATAAGATAGTTCTCTAGTTAAGATAGTTCTTTAGTTAGTATATTGATTTAGTTAAGATAGTTCTTTAGTTCAGATGTGTTTTTTAGTTAAGAGAGTTCTTTAGTTAAGACAGTTCTTTAGTTTCGTTCTTTATTTAAGATAGTTTTTTTTATTCAAGATAGTTCTTTAGTTAAGATATTTCTTTAGTTACGATAGTTGTTTTACTTAAGATAGTTCTTTAGGTCAGATAGTTCTTTAGTTAAGATATTTATTTAGTTATGATAGTTGTTTTGCTTAAGATAGTTCTTTAGTTTAGATAGTTCTTTAGTTAAGATATTTATTTAGCTACGAAATTGTTTAGTTCAGATGTGTTTTTTTAGTTAAGATAGTTCTTTGGTCAAGATAATTCTTTAGTTAAGATAGTTCTTTAATTATAGTTCAGATAGTTATTTAGTTAAGATTGTTATTTAGTTAGGGTAGTTCTTTAGGTAAGATATATGTTTTGTTAAGATGAGTTTTTTAGTGAAGATATTTCTTTAGTTAATATGTTTTTTTATTTAAGATAGTTCTTTAGTTAAGATAATGATTTTGTTTAGATAGTTTAGTTAAGGTGTTTTTTTAGTTAAGATGGTTGTTTAGTTAAGATAATTGTTTAGTTAAGATATTTGTTTAGTTAAGACAGTTCTTTGGTTACAATGTGTTTTTTTAGTTAAGGTACTTTTTTTCAAAGATAGTTATTTATTAAGATAGTTGTTTAGTTAAGATAGTTCTTTAGTTAAGATATTTCTTTAGTTATGATAGTTGTTTAGCAAAGATGTGCTTTTTACTTAAGATAGTTCTTTAGTTCAGATAGTTAGTTAGTAAAGATAGTTATTTTGGTCAGATAGTTTTTTAGGTAAGATATTTCTTTAGTTAATACACTTTTTACTTAAGATACTTTTTTAGTTAACATATTACTTAGTTAGGATAGTTGTTTAGTTACGGAGTTTTTTTAGTTAAGATACTTGTTAGTTAACATATTTATTTTGTTAAGACAGTTGTTTAGTTAAGATGTGTTTTTTTGCTAAGATAGTTCTTTAGCTATGGTTTACTTTTATTAAGGCAGTTGTTTAGTTAAGACAGTGTTTAGTTAAGATTTTTCTATACTTAAGACAGGTTAATTTGGAATTCTTTTAGTTGGGATAGTTCTCGAGTTAAGATAGTCTTTGATAGTTGTTTAGTTAGGAGAGTTTTTAGTTAAGATAGTTAAGATAGTTCTTTAGTTAAGACACTTCTTTAGTTAAATTGTGTACTTTAGTTAAATTTGCTCTTTCGTTTAGATATGTTCGTTAGTTAAGATATCTCATTGGTCAAGATATGCTCTTTAGATAATTGTTTAGTTAAGATGTGTTCTTTAGTTAACATAGTTTTTTTAGTTAAGATATGTTCTTTAGTTAGGATGTGGTCTTTAGTTAGGATTTGGTCTTTAGTTAAGATAGATCTTTAGTTTAGATGCGTGTTAAGATAGTTCTTTAATTAAGATGTGTTCTTTAGTTAAGATGTTTTCTTTAGTAAAGACATGTTCTTTAGTTCAGATATATTAAACATATCGTGAAGTTCTTCATCTGCCATTGGTTGATCTTGCATTGTAATCTGTTAGGATTCCTAAATAAAGATGAATGAAAGAATGAATATATGGATGTCGGCTACAAATATGGTTTTAGTCGCCGATGTGGTACTGGTGCTGCTGATAATAATGATGACAATTTTCTTACACTTAAACAATGTACAATTGAAATCGAGAGTGGAGTGGATGTTGAGGCCTGGTACTTCATGCGTGTTGTCAGTAACTGCTTGACCGAATGTCTTTGGTGAATACCCCTTCGCCCACTTACCTGTTCTCTATAAACATGTCTTGGCCTAAACGGTTCACATAGCCTTAGCTGGAAGTTTATAGGGCTCAGCCTACATTCACCGGTAGATTTTATCGGAGTTATATTAGGCACGATCCAGCGTAGAAATTCAGCATTAAATAGCTTTTATATCTTCACATATCTGCGCAAACAGGTCAGTCATATTATCGATGAATGAATGGGTTATCGAATTGTACGTACGTCTTAAAATCCAAACAAAGACATGAGTGTGAGATTATTCACTAGTGTTACTAAATCAGAACAAACGATTTGTGGTTATTGAACCTATTGCGGGTTCGGATCAAGTAACATTCTATAACACAGCTGTGAACTGAGTTTTGTGTACAGTCTTGCAGTGCGAGATATTAGCGTATATATATAGTGCGCTTACTTTAGTTTCACGTGTATATGTATATATGATAGATGTATAACGTTTAGTCTTAGTGACACGCGCGGCCGGCCGATATCGGCAGCGGCGCGCTATATGTATATTATTAGAGTTCGTTTAAGCGCACAGAAGACAGGTGTGTCAAGAGGCGCGAAGAATTATGCTGACTAGAGAAGTTTGAATTCGAGTGTGTTCGCTGTAGTAGTGTTGCTGACTAGTTGAGTTGTAATCGAATGGAGTTCTGTCTGTTTGTTTCTTATTAAACTGAAAAGATATTAAACTGTGTTGCTGATTAATTCAGGTTATACTTATACGTAGAATTAGTGTTCAAAAGGTGAACGTTAAATAGGCGTTAAGTACGAAGAGAACAAGGATTTAATCAGAAGGATTGTCAACGGAAGGATTGGGTTCGCAGTACAAGGCTACGAATAGTTTATGCCTGTTTGTTGACATGTGTTACTTTTAAGGAACATTTATATACCGCCCCTTCAAGGCAATCTTCTCAGGATCGCTCCCAGTCTAGCCACGGCTAAGAAGAGTAGTAAAGAGAGTAGTATTCATCTGGACATTCGTACACTTTTTAAAGAAAGTAACAGTTATATACCTCTAGCTGTGTACTATTAATAAGAGCGATGATGACGATGATGATGACGATGATGATGACGATGACGACGACGACGACGACGACGACGATGACGATGAAGATGATGATGATGATGATGATGATGATGATGATGATGATGATGATGATGATGATGGTGGTGTGATGATGATGATGATGATGATGATGATGATGATGATGATGATGATGATGATGATGATGATGATGATGATGATGATGATGATGATGATGATGATGATGATGATGATGATGATGATGATGATGATGATGATGATGATGATGATGATGATGATGATGATGATGATGATGATGATGATGATGATGATGATGATGATGATGATGATGATGATGATGATGATGATGATGATGATGATGATGATGATGATGATGATGATGATGATGATGATGATGATGATGATGATGATGATGATGATGAGTACCGTGTACTACATTGGTAATAGCGGTTACTGAGAAGTGTTAGGCCATATAAAGCAGGTTGACGAGGATGGATGATGCGATATTGTGCTGTAAGCCATTTTCAGGCCATTGGCAATAGCCAGTAGTTTCCCACGGCCCACCTGTATTAACCTGGTATGGAACCTGACACATTGTTGAGGGGTGCTTGTGTGTTTGATACTCTGCATACATATTACACAGGATTTTATAGTTCAAAATTAATGTGTTTATTGCTACACACCTGTATTGTTACTCGCTCTCAAGCGTGACCAAATCACGCTTGCTGCAATGATAAAACGACACACAGGCCCAGTCAACCTTTGACACTATTACTTTGAATAGTAAATTGTGTGCGCACGTGCGTGTGTGTGTGCGGTGTGTTTGTGTGTATGTGTAGGTGTGTGTGTGTGTGTGTTTGTGTGTGTTTGTGTGTGTGTGTGTGTGTGTTTGTGTGTGTGTGTGTGTGTGTGTGTGTGTGTGTGTCTGTGGGTGTGTGTGTGTGTGTGTGTGCGCGCGCGCGCAAGTGTGTGTGTGTGTGTGCAGGTGTGTGTGTGTGTGTGTGTGTGCAGGTGTGTGTGTGTGTGTGTAGCGGACAGGCCACAAAGCTAATACGAGTACCTGTCACCTGGCAGATAGAATTCATTTTAATTATATTCCTATTTCTATTTTTTAACCCAAGGTTGTCAAAACTAAATCCGGAGATGAAACGATGTTGGGCTGAGAGTCGCGTTAGCGTTAGAGTTTGGCGTGCCCTTATGACAATTCGGGTGTCATACGCGATAGTCTAGTGCATGGTTAGCGCCCTGGACTGTCAAAACCGAGAGTCGGGAGTTGAAATCCCCGTACACTGTCTGTGGGAAGATCAGACGGCGATGGAGAGGACTAGAGTTCCAAATGATGGACCGGTAACTGTGAATAAACGCCGGCTAGCAACAAGACGTGTACCAGGGACATCATACTTCACGGCAGATGTTGGTAACTGATACACCTGCAGCGTCATCCTGACGTGACTCTATACTCAGTTCTTCCTGAATGTACGCTGCTTCCTCTTATTATAAATATGACGCATTCAACTGCAAGACTGTTGCTTGGACTCTCGTTCCGTTCCGAGACCACATCACACTAGCTCTTCGTTCTCTACACTGGTTTATTGTTGTGAGCTTAAGGGATTATCTGCCTTTGACAGAGTTACACGGTGCATGCAGCCATGGAAGATAAGCATGATAGCAAATTGTGTGCAAGTGCCTTGTATATGAAGAGTGCTAGCTTGAATCGAATGGCGTAGCAATGTATTAACAGTCATAACAGATGGAACAATGTTTTTAGATTAATTATCTCTAGTTCAATTTTTTTATGCTAGCCTGGAGAAATAAAAAGTTATAAAAATAAATCGGAGAAATAATTAAAATATAATTATTTAATTATTATTTAATTATTATTTAACTGGGTTGCGATTTATGATATTTGCATATTTCTCACGGTACGAAATGTGCAAATATCGCAAAAGCGCCAAGCGTTTTTCGCACAGCCTTTTTTTGTTTCAAATCGAAGGGGATCAAGGGGCCCACCATCGAAGCTCTGCACAAGGGCCCCCAGACCTTTCTACGCCGCTGATCCTTTCCATTACCGCCTGCTCTTCGGACTGGCAGTGGACAGTCAGTGTACTCACTATAACTGGATTATAGGGGTCAAATGAAGCCAAAATACTCGAAACAAATTTCTGGCCTGAAGGGGATATGACACTCCAACCTTGACATGCCAGCACATCAACCACTTAATCATCGCGAACCCCAATTGAACCAAAAACGACCAATATTAGTTCATACTCGTTCTGACAAGGATGCAACCACATAGGCATTATTTTATATTATTATTATTATTATTATTATTTAACAATAATGATTAAATAATCTGAAGCGCCATCTCAGCGTCACTCAGTGAACAATTTATCATGAAAAGGTCGATGAGAAGCAGATGGCGTTCCCGCGTTGGACAGCTATTGACAGTCTCTGGAACAGGTAGCTTGTCTCAAGCGTGTCCTGAGTTGACTCCGTCAACTTACGTCCCAGTTCCAACACAAAATCCAATCCTTCCGAACTCCATGCACCACTGGTCTCCACTGCTACCGCTACAAAGGCATGCGTTCGGGTGATAGTGGCGTACTTGGATCTTTTGGCGGCCACTGCCCGGTTTGCGGCCTCACCTGCTTCGGTTGACGTTACACCCAGATCTGACGCTGCATAAGTGTCCGAAACGGTCACATCCCAAGTGAGGCACCTTCCGCATGACCATGGGATAAGCGTCACGCCGTCAGGTCGTTTGCCGTCCTCTCTGGAGAGACCTAAAGGTTCCTTATTATTATTATTATTATTATTATTATTATTATTATTATTATTATTATTATTATTATTATTATTATTATTATTATTATTATTATTATTATTATCATTATTATTATTATTATTATTATTTCATGCCCCAAGGTACATATGATCCCTAGGGGACATATTTGGCATACGCTTTCTATCTTGCCTCACTAAACAGTGGAGCCTATAATGGTATTTGGTTTCCAGGCTGTCATAGCTTGTCTCAGCATAACTTGCGTCTGCGGTTGTAAATCATTCTGCAGGGGGAATGTTGATCATAAAGTTATCCGCCTGTCACGAGTTTTCTGCATCGTTAGACAGGCAAAGCATTAATTACGACAGAACAAAGCAGAATAATTTTTGCTCTGTGATTTAATCTAACATCTTAGTTATGATCATCTGACCTTAGAGAAATCACTCGCTCGCTCTCTTGCTATTCGCTTGCTCATTTGCTTCGCTCGCTCGCCCGCTTGCTCACATCCATCTCTGCGCCATCTCTGGAGATCAAATCACAGTTCAAAGCATATCATTTTAAAGCAGCATAGGACTGTCAAAATATATCATTTTAAAGTATTATAGGACTGTCATTGATTTTTGAACTAATGCATAGCGCCCTTTTTCGGCCTCGGCTGTGATACGTACGGCGCTATATAATAGGGACCTGCGAAGCTTCGGTATTCGATTCGAAAACGAATCGGACGACGGTATTCGATTCGATTCGAAAATGATGTCATGATTCGAAAAATTTCGAATCATTTTTGAAAAAAAGATTGTTGTAAACTACTTGTTTTAATTGTTTACTGGGTGGATTGGTTGTTGAATTTCTGCGTGCAACGCGCTACGCAACGACAGCAAATCCTCTGACAAGAAAGGGGTTTACAATTAGAACGTTATACTCGGAGCTTCTCATTTGAAAATAGTAGGCAGTTTGAAAATCGATCGCGCTGGATTGAGTAGGCAAGCGATGCACTGTCGAGCTCCAGAGCTTTTTTGTACCGCGTATTTTGTGTATCGTATTCGTATAGCTGCACATAATTAGTGACTTTACGAATGATGTCACGCGGCGTGAAGTCTCGACCGTGTTGTTATAGCCAGTCATATTGCACGAAATTAGAGTTATCACGCAGCAGTCATTAGGTCACGGCAGGTATTCACCGCTGCCGCACGTAGGCCCTAAGTAAATTAAAGAAAAATAAATTATGTATATAAAATAATGGTCTGGCTGCAGTTCCGTCTATCGTCTTCGAGTCTAACTTAAACTCATCGAGCGACGACCGACGGTGCGACGCCTTCGGCTAGGCGAGCCATTAACCGCTCGCCCGTAGGCCTACCTTTGCTAGGCGAGCGACCAAGAACCCCTAAATTATTATTTTTTTATTCTGTTACTTAGCCTAATGTTTAGTTTAATTGATTTTAAACTGCAGAAAAGTTATTGATATACTGATACTGTGGTACGCCTGTGCAATCAATACACTCAAATTGGTTCCCGCTGATGAGATTCGATTCGAATTCGAATCTTTACCCCCGATTCGATTCGAGATTCGATTCGACTGAAAATTTGTGATTCGCAGGTCCCTACTATATAAGTCGTATTACTTATATTCTTATTATTATTATTATTATTATTATTATTATTATTATTATTATTATTATTATTATTATTATTATCCGAGAATTCATGTCTAGGTTCTGTTCACTCAGAAAATCGAGTTCACCGCCGCTGCCTCCGTTAAGAAAGCGATGGATATCGACTTGTTTGTTGCTCTTTGGCTCCGGGGAGCTTTTACATGGCGCCTTGGAAAGCCACTGCGTTGAAACGCTGCACCTTCACCGATACATGCTCTTTGGCTCCGGGGAGCTTTTACATGGCGCCTTGGAAAGCCACTGCGTTGAAACGCTGCACCTTCACCGATAGGCTCTTGAATAGGAAGTTTGTTTCGCGAGAGTCATCGGTGGTTTTCGACAGCCGGCGACCAATTCAATATAGAAAGGCGAGGCCCTCTCTGTTAAGGGGACCGAAGGTTACCACCGCTACTGGTATGAAGATGTATCGCTTCTGTAGTCATATTATTATTCTTATAATATTATTATTCTTAAAATAATATTATTCTTCTGTAATATTATTATTGTTATTATTAATATTATTATTATTATTATTATTATTATTATTATTATTATTGTTATTATTATTATTATTATTATTATTATTTTTATTATTATTATTATCGTGGTGAAACGCAATTCTTCCCATTGTTTAGAGTTAGACACTCTTCCATTTTACAGAATTGTTGGCTTCTATTTTGTAGTATATGTCAACCAAGGCTGCTTCTCGTCCGTTGCCTGTTCAACTGATAGTAGTCAGCCATCTAATGCATAACGACCACAGACCGACAATAGTAGACGCTGAACGCCAAGCAATCTATGAGATATTACGGTACACCTGCATCGAAAGAATCTCTTCACTTTCTCATCAACGTTCTCTACAGAATGATCCACATTAGTCTACGTGAGCACACGTCATCAAGACATGCCAGTAGTGATTTTATACGACCGATTTATAATCGCCTGCATAATTATCTAGATTATCTGCGATAAAGAAGACTTTATCAGCGCAATGGACCATTAAAAATCCTGCTTCGGTCAACCATTAAGGCTCTCTAAAGCCTAGAGCGCACTGCAATAACAACAGATTATGATCAGGGCTGATAAGTTCTTGGCCAATCCGAGAGATTGCCGGCTGTAGACGCAAACTACCTGTCAACCGAACAGCATCCGGTTTTCTGAGATATATAAGTGAGTCCGTGTTGCTGAGTGATTCCTCTGAAAATGCCGCAGAAAGGTCCGTCACAGAACGGGGGGAAGTTTAATAATCTGGCAAGTCATGGCAAACAGAGAATATTCAGCCTTTCCGTTGGATTATCGCGCAAGCGGATCACGTTCTTAGGCTTATCTGTTCTTGGTCTATTGACGATTTTCAGCCTGGCTTACAGGACTAGTCCCGACTCCGTTCAAGGGCTTGTGAATTTCTCCGGAAACCCATCCGGGAGACTTTCGACCGATCCTACCATCACGCCGTGGATGTCCAGTGGTTCACAACCCACACGACGACAGACGCCAACTGTTCGAGCGACGCCAACTCCAACAATTCTCACACAACTGCAAACGACGTCAACGCTACCCACTCCCACACTGACGTCAACAGAAACGTCAACGTCAACAACATTGTCATCGTCTCCATCGACGACGTTGCCGCAGCCGACGTCAAACCCTGCCCCGTCAGCCACTATCCTGCGCACGACACCGTTACCCTCCCAAAAGGTCACCCGTCGCCCGGACGATGTCTCACGATATGTCAGCTTCTCGGGGGGTTTCGCCGACGGTCGGGGCCTCGGAAACCAGATCTTCTGTTTCGCCGCCGTCCTCTACGTCGCTCAACTCACCGGCCGAGAACCTGCCATCGAAAAGTTCAACTACGTCATCGAGCTGGATCACGTATTCGACCTGAACGTCGAGCGTTTCGATTCGCTGTGTCCCTGCTACTGGGTCGAAGAGTCTAAGCACCTCGCCTTCGACGAGGAGACGGACAAGAAGGTCCTCAAGAGCCAGGAGGCGACCAACAAGTCGATCCTCGTCGGTGGATTTCGTCAGAGCTGGAGGTACACGTTGGCGATCGAACGCCGCCTTAGACGTCATCTCGTGTTCAAGGAAGATATTCGAAAGTTTGCTGAGGAATACCTAGAGAAGCACGTCCCACCCGACTGGAACCGAGCGGGGTTCGCGCGCGTTGCGATCCACATCCGCCGAGGGGACATACTCGAGAAGAGACTGGCCGACTACGGATACACTGTACCTAACGCGACCTACTTCAAGAAAGCGATGAGGTATTTCACGGGGAAGTACGGTCGGGTCCAGTTCTTCACTTTTTCACAGGACCAGAAATGGGCCAGTGAAAACATCCATGCAGAGAAAGACCAGAATCAGTCCGTCCACGTGGCACACACGTCTGGTCACTCTGCTGGTCAAGATTTGGCCATCATGTCCATGTGTGACCACGTAATTATGTCCACTGGGACCTACGGATGGTGGAGTGGCTGGCTGGCCAAGGGAATCACTATCTACTACAGCGACTGGCCGAGAAATGGTTCTGGTCTTCACCAGCAATTCAACAGAGAAGACTTCTTTCCTCCGAATTGGATTCCCATGACAGACTGAAACGCTGGCCACGACAACACTGGTGCTGGAAACCCAATGGTACAAGTTGAAACCGTTGTATCTGTGTGCCTCTGAAATGCAGAAAATTGTTCATTATTAAATCGTGTATGCATGCCAAGAAAATGCTGTCAAACACTTGAATGTGCGCCTATTTTTGCCTCAGAGTTCAGCTTTTTTTGCGGATGGCTGTCAGCAGACTTGTTGTCCTCGAGACCGAGGTCTTGGTCTCGAGTGCACTCGAGTTCGTTTTTAAAAGTCTTGGTCTTGGTCTTGGTCTTGAGACCAAAAGTCTTGGTCTTGAGGTTCAAGGTCTTGGTCTTGTTCTTGGTCTTGAGGTTCAAAGTCTTGGTCTTGGTCTCGCAAGACCAAGACCAAGACCGGCTGTCAATATGAACACAAAATTCAAGAATTTAAAAACTTATCAAACCTGTTTGCATCATAACCTACAACAAATACCTACGGACGGATGCAAGCCTTGTTGGTCATGACACACAATATAGTCATTGTCATTTACAAAGGTTGTAGGCTATGATTATGTTCATTTGTTATGCAGCCAATTATTCGAACCTGTCAACATAATAATTATTACTCGTGTTGCATGTTGCTATACGATATAGACTACATATATACACAGGAAATGGTGGTTTAAATGCTCTATAGCCTAAAGTCTACAGGATGCGACATACTGCTATACGCGCTTCAAGAGTCAAGACGTCCATGCATCGATCGACGCCGCTTAGCAACTGTTTGCGTGTGTGCGTGTGTATGCGCGTGTGTGTGTGTGTGTGTGTGCGTGTGTGTGTGCGTGTGCGTGTGTGTGTTGCTATACGATATGGACTACATTTCTTAGTATACTGTGTTAAGTGGGACTGTGTAGTAGGCTAATCAGGCGCAGGGCCGTTTTAAGGTCGTCGTAGGCCCAAGGCACTCTTGCATTCGTAGACCCAAACTCAACCGCCAACTGTGAATTAAAGCTAAATGCACTACTTTCAATTGAAAACGACTTAATGCGGGAAATGACATTTGAAGACGTTACATGTGATTTTGCTAATGCAAAGAGCCGCAAAGTACACACGGTGTAGGCTAGCACAGCTAAATCTTTAGCTGCTTCAGTACAAAAGTTATCAAATTTGAGTTTGCTGCTATTTGTAATTTTCCTATTTCCATTTTTCCGATAAATCGTTCAATATCGCATTTTCAGATTTTCAGACCTTCGTAGTTCGTAGGCCCCTGAGTTTCGTAGGCCCTTGACATAGTGCCTACTGTGCATAGTGGATAAGATGGCGCTGATTAGGCGTGTATAATGACCAGGCCTATCTCTGTGTATGAATACGTATTTCAGGTAAACGAGGAAGTAAAGTTTGTGACAATGATTGAACTGTATACACGCTAACAACCGTTATGTACATTATACTATTGAGTTCACTATATCTTTTAACTCAGTAATCAACCATTTTTGCATTGACATGCATACATACATAAGACATAAGACATTATTTATTTCAGTAACGAAACGTTTCACAATTAACTCAAAACATACAGTGATAATAGATCAAAGTCTGGCTACGCTGGAGACCCAAAAGGGGACAACAGACCCCGTTACCCGGGCCCCCTGGGTAGTAATACAAAAAGTAGATAAGCAGTCCGTTACCCATCATTCTGAATGCTATGATAACTCAACTAAATCCTGTACACACAAAACTGTTGTAATTTATCTTAACTAATACTTAACTACTATCAAGATAATATACACACATACATGCATGCATACGTACGTACGTACATACATGCATGCATACGTACATACATACACACTTACATACATGCATACATACATACATACATGCATTGACATGCACAGTGCTTTTTTTCAGCCGGAACGCACCGGAACGGCGTTCCGGCACCTTTTTCAGCTACTAAAAATAATTTATTTATTTTGATTATAAAAACAATAATTTAGTTATTTTAATTTCATTTAAGTGCTTTTGAACTGTTTTCAATGTTTATTCAGACCCCTCCGTACCCCCAACCCCATTTTCTCGTGATTTTAGCCTGCCCATAATTGTTGCGTTCCGGAACTTTTTTCTAGAAAAAAAGCACTGGACATGCATACATACATACATTACATACATGCATGCATACGTACATACATATATACATAATTATATACATGCGTACTTACATACATACAAGCATGTATGCATACGTACATACATACATACATATATACATGCGTACATACATACATACATACATACATACATACATACATACATACATACATACATACATACATACATACATACATACATACAAACATACATGCATGCGTACATACATACATACATGCATACGTACATACATACAACATATACATGCATACATACATACATACATACATGCATGCATGCATACGTACATAACATACATACATACATATATACATGCGTACATAAATACATGCATATACACACGCATATATGTAAGTATGTATACATTTTGTATAAAAGAGGCCTACATGCATAGATGCGCTAAAATATAATAATTACGGCAACCCCGATCCAGGGCATCTATTCCCCAAGAGGCTCAGACCAATAACGCACTTAATCTTTCTCGTTTCGCCTTCTGTAGGCGTATGCCTCATATCTTGTAAGAGTCGCACTCTGGGAATACTGGGATGCAAACGTAATTGCGACACAGTGGGTATAACAAGTAAGTGGATTGTAATTGTTGAAGAGCATTTGTTTAGCGTATTTTCTTAGCCCTTTAGACGCGCTATATAGGTCCTACATAGGACGTGGTGGTTTTAACGCTCTATAGTCTACAGGATGCGACATACTGCTATACGCGCTTCAAGAGTCAAGACGTCCATGCATCGATCGACGCCGCTTAGCAACTGTGTGTGTGTGTGTGTGTGTGTGTGTGTGTGTGTGTGTGTGTGTGTGTGTGTGTGTGTGTGTGTGTGTGTGTGGGTGTGTATGCGTGTGCGTGCGTGTGAATAGTTATGCTAAATCGCCACATAGCGCAGGTTTGACGCTAAAGCCAAACCAACAAACCCATGCGCTCTGAATGAAGCTGCGCGCAACGCAGAGTGAGCGAGATAAAGAGATAAAGAGAGAAGAGAGAGAGAGAGAGAGAGAGAGAGAGAGAGAGAGAGAGAGAGAGAGAGAGAGAGAGAGAGAGAGAGAGAGAGAGAGAGAGAGAGAGAGAGATACAGACAGACAGACAGACAGACGAGGACACGTGGACATAGAGACAGAGAGACACAGAGCGGGGAGGGAGAAAGAGAGGAGGAGGGAGAGAGAGGGAGGGAGTGACGGATGTAGTAGAACACGAGCTATGGTGGATAAAAAATGTCAGAATATAAGGTTCTCGAGTTCAGACCTGATTTTGAGGAGGATAAAGTAATAAAAATAAATTAATGCCTAAGAATTGTTCAACGCCTAGATGAAAATCATGAGACTCGTGTACGCTTACTTGTATACTCAAAATAACACGCAGAATTCAATTTAATAATTTAATTCAGCGATTTAGTTGGCGCATCCTTTAAAATGAGGTCAAGCCACACAGATTGATGATGACGTTAAAAATTGGCCTTAGTGTGCAGACGTCCGCAAAGGAGGAGGGAAGGAGGGTCAGGCCAAATGCGGACAAATGCGGACAAGGGGGAGGGAGGTGTCCAAAGTAGGTCATATTTTGCGGACGTCCTTTATGGACGACCCCTCACAGGATATTAAACATGGAAGATTACTCAAGGCAACGTGCCCAGTCCAAATGAATTATGTCAGAGCAGCGTTAGCTCCTTGTGATGCCTTATCAGTTGAGTCGTATAGGCCTATTTTGTTGCTATGTGATATTATATCTGAAACATTGTTTACCATCATGAGTTGAGTGCAAATTCACGTAGAACACCCTCTGCTACTCGTCATCTACTGTCTGCGGATTCGCCTATTTTGCTTCTTTGGCTGGTGACAATTTTAATAAAATCCTGGACCAGTAAGATGCCCGAGTATGAATACATTCGTAATAAAGCAGCGGCCCAGCATAATTAAGTTTCTTTGTGAGCATTGCTTGCATATACTTGTTCTTAGTGAGACCTGGGTTCAACCCAGTGGCGGCGATCTTGTTTGAGAGGTGGGGGGGGGGACATTTGGGAACTGATCTGGTCAAAAAAGAGTTTTGAACTGATCTGGTCAAAAAAGAGGTCTAAAAATTTTATAACCTGAGTACGATAAAATTTGATGACCTTTTTTGGAGTCTCTTCAAAATTTGGGAGTCCGATGTATGGCGTGTCCCCCCACTGTTAAAGGTGGGGGTCTTGTCCCCCTCGACCCCCCCCGGGATCGCCGCCCATGGTTCAACCTAATGATAATACAGCGATGTTTATTTCTGACCTTGCTAATTGGATTGCCTTGATTACTGTAACTTACTGTGACTCACTTCTTGGTAGTATCAAACAGTCAAACATGCTCGAACTCCAAACTTCAGAACTCTTTGCTTAGAGCCACAAATATTATGTCAAATTATGAACATGTAATGCCCATCCCCAAATCGTTTTATTAGCTTCTGTTCAGTAAAAAAACACAGTACATTACGACGCATAGTCTATCGTATAGCAAAATCACGTGCAACACGAGTAATAATTATGTTTATCTAGCCTATAATCCTCCATAGGCTGCCTATGTCTTAGAGGACTAACCTTCAGTATACTGACCTAATTACAGCTTCCCTTCGGAGAGCCATCGTACGATGCCTTGTGCATTAGACGCCGGCTGATAGAATTATAAATTTGTATCGCCTCTACCCGTTTCTTTTCATGTATGTGTGTAAGTGTATGTAGGTAGGTGTGTGGGTGTGTGTGGGGGGTGTCTGTGTGGTGCGTACATGGAGGTGTGTACCTTTGACCCGAGTGTTTCCTTGCTTTTAATCCATGCATATGTATACGATTGCCCTTTAAGAGTGCTTTAACCGTTGCGAGGTCGCGTGATATAACTAGCGGTATGCGGACGTTTCGTCCCGGACGATTCGTCCCGGACGATTCGTCCCAGGACGATTCGTCCCAGGACGATTCGTCCCCGGACGTTTCGTCCCGAGGACGTTTCGTCCCAGGACGATTCGTCCCAGGACGATTCGTCCCAGGACGATTCGTCCCAGGCTATCATTTCGTGAATCTTAATTTTTGTGTTTGCGACTGGTGTATAGTGATAAATTTTGTGATTGGTGATGATTGCCTATTTAAGGAGTGATTTTAATTTGGTATATGGGGTTCCCTAATAGAGGGACTTGTCCCTTTTGAGCTCCTCTTTAGAAACTCAACCAGAAAACTGTTGCCTGGCAAAATGTTCTGTATTACTAGTTATAAACTGTTTGATGTCTTCTAATAAACGGATTTTTTAATGAATTTGATTTTGATTAACAATGTTACCTCACCTTAAATCAACAGGTACACGATATCAACAAATCTACACATAAAACGATACTCTGCATATTTCCAATGAGTCTATGGCCTATATAAAGGTGCGCTTTCATACATTTCGCACTTATCTTCGTAAACATGCGCTTTATTTACATTCGCCCTTTTAAACATGCGCCCTTTTGCTTTTCGCCCTTTTGATCATGCGCCTTATTTATCATTCGCTTTATTGATTTTCGCCCTTTTGATTTCGCCCGTTTCATTTCGCCCTTTTGATTTTCGCCCCTTTGATAATAAACCCATTTACACAACCATCGCGACGAACATTCCGTGACGAATAGACCCGAGTTGAGTTTTATCGTCTTGGGACGAATCGTCCTGGGACGAAACGTCCTCGTGACTAATCGTCCTGGGACGAATCGTCCGGGACGAATCGTCCGGGGACGAAACGTCCCCAAATCATAACCAGCACTCCGACTCCATTAACCCCACTATTTCGGCCGACACAGCCGCTCTGCACTATCATAGTGTTGAAGACATTCACATAGCCAGTCAGCCACAAATTCACTCGACCGTGTGACGCGGAGGTGGTCTTGCCATTTCAGTAACGACTTCTCTCGGCACCTAACGAATGCATGTTCGTGTTCTGCGTAAAGATCTTGGGCAAGCTGCCCACGCACGACTGCCTCTGTCACGAAGCAGCAGGACTGGTACGGGCTTTGGTGGGGGCCAAAGGTCCTTGTGCCGCAGCCGAACTTTGGAAACAGTGCGCTTGTATCAGCTATTGTGTGGTATAGTTAATCGCCAGATGGCTGAAGTACTGCTTGGCTTCTTTTATATCCGAAGTCGTTGATTCGCTCCAAACGCCGCCACTGCTGTTTTCAGAAGGTGCCAGTCCAAAGTCAGGGTAAAAAGAGGAGGGCGACGTCAACGGCCCTGGCTGCCATAAGATACTGCATGTATCGTTAGACACTGGAAACTATGGCAATCATATACAATCGGGGTGCGTAACCTAGCCCTGAATTTTAAAATCCAGCTTCCACTCGCAGTTAGAGCTTTTTAGTCGCACATTTACATAGGCTACACTAACCCAAACCCTAAGCCCTAACCGACCCTCATGACGCTTACCCTGACCCTAACTGACCCTCACGATGCAGACACCCACCCAGACAGTACATAGGCACCCCGATTGTACATGTTTGCCGGTATCGGGTGCTCGTAATTACGTTCGTTCATAGGCGTAATTTGTGGGAGGTACGAGGGGTACTTGTACCCCCACTTTGTGGGCTGGGGATGCCGTACCCCCCCCCCCACTATTAAACAACGCCGATCAATATTTTATTATTGAGCCTTCCCAGAGATCTCAGTCTCCTCCTTGCTTCGTGTATGTAAAAAATTGGAAGTAGGACTGGTACGGAATGGTACGGGCTTCGGTGGGGCCGAATGTCCTTGTGCGGCAGCCGAACTTTGGAAACTGTGCGCTCATAGCGGGGGGGTACCAATTTCTTACATGCACGAAGCAAGGCGGAGACTAAGATCTCTGGGAAGGCACAATAATAGAATATTGATTGGCATTGTTCAAAAAGTGAGGGTAATTTTAAGACAAGAAAAACATTACGGAGCAAAAAGGTTTTTGAAGGAATTTCATATTCCTGAAGGACAGTGCTCCAGCTCACCGAACCAGGGAAGGTGTGGATCTGCTGTCAGTAGAAACACCATATTTTATTTCAACCAGTCTTTGGCCCGCAAGTGCCCTTATCACAATCCGTTCGACTACAAGATAAGGAGCATCTTTCTAGAACGTGACTATCCAACCAACCCGCATACGCGACGTTGACCATCTCAAACAGCGAGTTGTGGAGGAATTTCCATTTTGATCAAGGAATTTTTGATCGTGCAATCAATTAATGGCGAGATAACCTTAGAGCATTGTATTCAAGCTAATGGCGGTCATTTTGAACATGAACTTTAAAGAACAACATTTAACTCAAATTAATTTAAAATATTGATGTCTTCATGTTTTTGTGAAATTGCAAAGTCTGTCTATAGATCATAAGATCTGAAACCGAACAATATCTACTGTATTGACGTTTGTTTCGCTCACTTAGCTGTAAGACGTCACTTTGCAGTCTGTTAAAGTTAAATTTATTGTACGAATCATTGAAATTGGATGACAGCTAACTTTTATTCACTTTAAGTCTTTGTTTCGCTCTGTGACAGACTCTGATAACTGACAAACTGTCACGAATTGCTGAAAACATCAGCTTTGTGTTAAAAAGTGAGCCTGTATTAAAGTGTCATTTTAACATTTTTTTTGTATTTTATTAAGCTACACATTATTAAGTTTGAGTTATGTAGTCAATATAGACAAGCATTAGCAATAATGGTAAGGGAAGAAGGCAAGGACTTGGGAAGAATGGGTATGGTGAGGGGAGGGGTAGGGGATTAAGGGCCTCCCAGAGAATTTGGCGAGAGGCCCACCGAGAGCTTAATCCGGGTCTGTCTGCATCGAGAGAGTCTTTTCACTTTCTCTCGTCGACATTCTCCACAGAATGACTCACATTAGTCTACGTGAGCACACGTCATCAAGATATGCCAGTCTTGATTTGATACGAACCTGCAGTTTGTAATCGCCTTAATATCTAGGTTATCGAAAGAAAATGACGACGGACGATTATTGGTTCGCGATTACCAGCGCCAATAAGTTCTTGGCCTGTACGAGAGACTGCAGGTTATAGGCGCCAACTACTTGTCAGCCGAACATCACCCGTTTTGTGAGACATATTTATTTATAAGCGAGTCGGTGTTGCTGAGTGATTCCTCTGAAAATGCTGCAGAAAGGTCCGTCACAGAACGGAGCGAAGTTTCCCAATCTTGCAAGTCATGGCAAACAGAGAATATTCAGCCTTTCCGTTGGATTATCGCGCAAGGGGATCACGTTCTTAGGCCTATCTGTTCTTGCTCTATTAACAGTCTTCAGCCTGGCTTACAGGACTAGTCCCGAATCCGTTCTAGGGCTCGTGAGTGACTCTGCAAGCGCATCCGGGAGTCTTTCGTCCGACCTTGCCTCCAAACCGTGGATGTCCAGCGGTTTACATCGCCCGCTGCGAAAGGAGCCAAATGTTCGAGCGACGCCAACTCCAATTCTCAAACAGCTGCCAACGACGTCAACGCTACCAACTCCCGCACTGACGTCAACAGCAAAGTCAACGTTGCCGCAGTCGACGTCAAACCCTGCCCCGTCAGCCACTAACCCGCGCACGACCCCGTTACCCTCTCAAAAGGTCACCCGTCGCCCGGACGATGTCTCGCGATATGTCAGCTTCTCGGGGGGTTTCACCGACGGTCGGGGCCTCGGAAACCAGATCTTCTGCTTCGCCGCCGTCCTCTACGTCGCCCAACTCACCGGCCGAGAACCTGCGATCGAAATGTTCAAAAAGGTCATCCAGCTGGATCAGGTATTCGACTTGAACGTCGATAGGTTCGTTTCGCTGTGTCCCTGCTATTTGGTGAAAGAGTTCAAGCAACTCGCCTTCGACAAGGAGACGGACAAGATGGTCCTCAAGAGCCAGGAGACGACCGGCAAGACGATCCGCGTCGGCGGATTTCGTCAGAGCTGGAGGTACACGCTTGGAATCGAACACCGCCTTAGACGCCATCTCGTGTTCAAGGAAGATATTCGGAGGTTTGCCGAAGAGTACCTGGAGATGCACGTCCCACCCGATTGGAACAGAGGGGGGTTCGCACGCGTCGCGATCCACATCCGCCGTGGGGACGTACTCGATAAGAGACTGGCCGACTACGGATACACTGTACCTAACACGACCTACTTCCAGAAAGCGATGAGTTACTTCACAGAGAGATATCATCGCGTCCAGTTCATCACATTTTCCGTGGACCAGAAATGGGCCAGTGAAAACATCCATGCAGAGAAAGACCAGAATCAGTCCGTCCACGTGGAACACACGTCTGGTCACTCTGCTGGTCAAGATTTGGCGATTATGTCCATGTGTAACCACGTAATTATGTCCACTGGGACCTACGGTTGGTGGGGTGGCTGGCTGGCCAATGGAACCACTATCTACTACAGCGACTGGCCAAGAAATGGTTCTGGTCTTCACCAGCAATTCAATAGAGAAGACTTCTTTCCTCCGAGTTGGATTCCCATGACAGACTGAAACGCTGGCCACCCCATCTCTCTTGCTGGAAACACCAATGGGTAAAAGTTCAAACCGCTGATTTAAAAAAAACTTTTCATTATAAAATCGTGTATGCCAGGAAAATGCTGGTAAACATGAAAAGCTCCTATTTTTGCCTCAGATGTCGGTTATGCTGCGAATGGCTGTAATTCGTTCATTCGGACATTTAATATAGCTCACCTTCAAGAAACCTACTCAGAAGTCAGAAGCGCTCCCAGCCCAGCCGCGGCAATAAAGATTAGACTTGAGCAGACTTGGGGAGTAGGCGAATCTCTAACGGAAGACCATCCCAGCACAGAGAAAGGCCGATGTTGCCTAAGTGCGGAGTGTGGAGCGAGCCCGGGGGAATAGAAGCTCGCCTTCCAGAAGAAGATCGAAGGGCACGCCGGCCAACTGAATCAGAGACCGGGCGGCAGAGCTCACACAGATAAGCCTGGGCACAGCCTAAGAGAGAACGCCAAACCAGTACAACAATCCTATAGCAGAAACGCTGCGAGACAAGGAACCCATGCACCACATCACGCATATATCACAGTGTAAGAAAATGCGCTCTGAAAAAGCACAGTATAGTAGTGCAGCAGGTTTTATTATAGTTAGGGCTGTACCGAATAGGTGATTATCACTATTCGGCCGAATACGAATAATTGGACCAACTATTCGGCCGAATACGAATACGAATAGTGTACAAAATAGGCTTACAGACGACATTCAAACTTTAAAATGTAAGCAAAAGTAAATTTAATACATAAACTAAAAGTAAACAGTTAACTACATGTAATTGTTGCATCCTTCTGCCAGTCTGTGTAAACTAGGAATGGAACTAATTTAACTAAACTTAGAAATTTTCACTTACTTAACGTTCACTCCATATGCAGAAACAGATGTCACATGACCAGTTGACCACTATTCGTATTCGGTTCGACCGCTACTATTCGGCCGAATACCAAATAGCTATTTGGCCCACTATTCGGCCCCGAAGCGAATACGAAGCGAATATTCGGTATAACCCTAGTTACAGTTACAGTTATACTGTTCTGAGGTAAGTTCCTGAAGAGAGGCTAGAGAAAATATTAATAGTCAGATCTAGGATGGTGTGTCTTGCAATTAACTGATAGCCTCTCGAGCCATTTGTGACGGTATACTTCTAATTTTTTGCGTGGAAGACTGTTCCATACGAAAAGGTTCAATGCAAGAGAGAGAACTATGTGTCAGAATCGTTGTATACTGAAAAACGAAACCAACAAATCTCCACGTGCTGACGAGCGCAGTGTTCGTCAACCAGGCTATAGCTAGATTCAGATAGACAGAGTTCCCGGATGCAATTCGGAGCGCAACCAACCAATGATGCTCGGCGGAATAGATGGGTCTTGAGTGAAATTCTTTCCACAACCGGGTACCAGCACATGCGAAGATTTTGGCGTGTTGACCACGACCAGGGTAGCACAGTTACGGAAGGACTGAAACTGGGAAATCTTTGAAGACTTCGAAACTTTGGCAACGCCTGTATACGAGGGCAGCGCTGCAGTAGTCCAGGTGCGTTATGATAATGGACTGAACGAAGGTCACAGCCAGCGGCATCATGCCATAAATTCCACCGAACTATCCCAATCTCACACAGAGGGTATATATATATATGTTATTATATATATGTATATATTATATAATATATTATATATATTATATACATATATACATATGTATAAAATAATATATATAATATCATATATAATATTATATATAGGCCCCTACACAAGCGCGATGACGGCTAAATGACATGACACACACAATATATAGGCATTATCAATTACAAAGGTTGTATGCTATATATATGGTTGCGTTCATTTGTTATGCAGCCAATTTATTCGATTATATCTATGAGCATAATATTAATATTCGTGTTGCATGCTGCTATTCGCTAGACTACATGTCGTAATGTACTGTGTTAAGTTGGACTTTTGCAATAATCAGGCCTATCTCTGTGTTTGATTACGTATTTCATGTAAACGAAGATGTAATTTAAAGTTAGTAACAATGATTGAACTATACAGCCCTACACGCGAAAAATCGTTATGTGTTATTATACTATTGAGTTCACTATAGTGCATATATATCTTTTAACTCGGTATTCAGCCATTTTGTATTGACATGCATACATACATACAATACATACATACATATATTATATACATATATACATACATATATACAATACATACATACATAAGCTTACATATTATACTAATATACACATACATGCATGCACAGATTGCACACGTACACACATACATATAGGCATACATAACCCAATATATGCATACTTACATACATACATACACACACGCTATAATTATACACACACACACACATATATATATATATATATACGTATATATACATATATATAATAGGGCATCGCCTTTGAGAAACGTTGAGTCCAGGCATCTATTCCCCAAGAGGCCAAGACCAGTGCAAGACTATTTTGTCTTTCTCATTTCTCCGTCTCTACCTCATTTCTGGTAAGAGTCGCAATCTCGGATACAAACGTAATGGCGACACAGTGAATATAGCAAATTCAAGAAAGTTGATTGTAATTGTTGCAGAGCATTTGTATAGCGCATTTTGTTAGTCCCCAATTAGAAGCGATATATGCATAGGAAATGGTGGCTTTAACACGCTAGGAAACGACGTACTGTTATACGCATCAAGACGTCCATGCATCGATCGAAGCCGCTTAGCAACTCTGTATGTGTATGCGTGAGTGTGTGTGTGTGTGTGTGTGTGTGTGTGTGTGTGTGTGTTCGTGTGTGTGTGTGTGTGTGTGTGTGTGTGTAGGTGTGTATGTGTGTAGGTGTGTATGTGTGTGTGTGTCGCTATGTTGAATCGCCACACAAGCAGGATCGATGCTAACGCCAAACCAAACCCACGGGCTCTGAGTTCGCAACGCAGAGAGAGTGAGATAGAGAAAGAGAGAGGGGAGTGAGACATAGCTAGACAGGGCATGTATATGGATGAGACAGAGCGGGGAAGGAAGAGTAAGAGCGAGAGGACAGAGAGAGTGAGAGAGGGAGGAGGAGGAGGGTGACGTAGTAGAACACGAGCTATGATTGATTAAAAATGGTAGAAGATGACTTCAAGATGAGGTCTCGAGTTCAGACCTGATAGTGAGAAGGGTAAAGTCCAAAATGCCTGTGAACAATTGTTCAAAACGTAGATAAAATCACGATACACTACAGACTTAATTGACGCACGTAGGCCTACTCAAAAACATGCAGAATCAAAATTTAATTTAATTTAATTTAATTCAGCGATTTATTTGGTAACATCGTATACTTTAAAATGAGGACAAGGCACACAGCTGACTGTTATAAATTCAGTCATGAATAACAGTCACAGGATATTATTAAATATTGCAGATTACTCAAGGCAACGTGCCCACTCCAAATGAATATTAGGTGAGAACAGCGTTACTTTCTGGTACTGATCTATCAATTCAGTCATATGGAATTGTTGCTATGTGATATCAGTAATCACATGGAGAAGGTTGACCATGACAGTCGCTAGGATTCAACGAATCGACAGCACAAGGTGACAAGGTGATATCAGTAACAACATTTGCCATCCTGAGTTGAGTGCAAATTCCCGTAGAACATACTCGGCTAGGCTACCTGTTATCTACTGTTTGTGGATTCGTCTCCGTTGCTTCTTTGGCTGGTGACAATTTCAATAAAATCCTGGACCAGTTAGATGCAAGAGTCTGAATAATAGTCAATTAAACATTTAATTGTATTCGTAATAAAGCAGCGGCCCTGCATATTTCAGTTTCTTTGTGAGCATTCCTTGCATATACTTGCTCTTAATGAGACCTGGCTTCAACCTGATGATAATACATCTTCCAAATTGCATTGCCTTTATTACTGTAAGTCTGTAACTCACCTCAAGACTTCAGAACTCTTTGCTTAGAGCCACAAATATTGTATTGTACTGTAATGTATATGGGCGTTTATAAAGCGCCTCTCGCGGTATAGACCATTCAGAGGCGCTCCCAGTGCGCGAGACCCGAGAGAAAAAGCAGGATTTAAGGTGAGAAAAAGAAGAAGCAACGCTACCAGAGAGAATGGTGTTGCGGACAGGAGGAGGAAGTTGGTTCCAAAGCGAGGGATCTATGCAGGCAAAGGACCTGGATTGAGCCATGGTAGTCCTGACACGAGGAACTAAGAGATCAAGACGATCAGAAGATCGGAGAGGACGCAGCGAAGCAGCAGAATGAGGCAAATCGTGAACAAGTAATCCCTATCCCTAAATCTTTTTATTAGCTTCTTTTCAGCAAATGATTTTGTTTCAAATTGGGGCTTATAGTATTTAGAAACATCGAACTCAGGCGAGTCACAATAATCAAAAACCAGTCCTTATCCCTCAGACTTATAGGCTAATATATCATTATTGAACTAGGTCATCTGGTAGTTCTTCTCTGGTCATATAGTGGACCTCTGTCTCTGTCTGTCTGTCTGTCTGTCTGTCTGTCTGTCCGTCTGTCTGTGTACCCGTTTGCTCTATTCAGTCGCTTAATTATGTAATTTCGTTCTCAACTTAGGCCTAAGTCTTACCTTTCATCAAATTGCTTATCGTCCATAAGCTGCCTAAAGTGCCTATGTCTAAACCAGATATTGACCTTAATACAGCTTAGATTTGGTGTGCCATCGGATGACGCCTTGTGCATTAGACTCCGGCTGATAAAAGTTACAAATATTAAGCACTAAAGGACAACTTGAAGTGTCTCTAACACAGACAACACGTCGTCTGAACCACTTATAAAACTCTTGTTGTGTTATGTTACAAATCGGCTGTGGCTATATCGCCTCAATCCATTTCTTTACGTGTGTGTGTGTGTGTGTGTGTGTGTGTGTGTGTGTGTGTGTGTGTGTGTGTGTGTGTGTGTGTGTGTGTGTGTGTGTGTGTGTGGTGTTTGTGTGTGTGTGCGTGCGTGCGTGCGTGCGTGTGTGTGTGTGTGTGTGTGTGTGTATTTGCGTATATATGGTGGCTCAGTGGTAGGCTTAAGTTCGGCGCCTTGTGACCGGAGGGCTGCAGGTTCGAATCCCACTCTAGCCCGCTGCGTACGGGCCTTGGGCAAGTCCTTCACTCGCAATTGCTCGCGGCTCTTCGGCGTGAAAATTCGAGCACAGTATCAAATGCTGTAGTCGGGAGCGTCTCTGAGTAGTAGTTGACTTCGAGAGGCGCTAAAGAAATATCCGGAATAAATAAATAAAATAAATAAATAAATAGTGTATACACGTAAGTGTGTGCCTTTGACTCGTGCGTTTCCTTGCTTTTAATCCATGCATTTATGCGATTGCCATTAAGTGTGCTTTAACCGCCACAGGGTCGCCTGATATGACTATACAACTATCATTCCGACTGCATTCACCCCAATATTTCGGCCGACACAGCCGCTCTGCACTATCACAGTGTTGAAGACATTCACATAGCCAGTCAGCCACAAAATTCAGCCGACCGTGTGACGCGGAGGGGGTCCATTCAGTAACGACTTCTCCCTTCACCAAACGATTGCGTGTTCGTGTTCTGCGTAACGATCTTGGGCAAGCTGCCCACGCACGACTACCTCTGTCACGGAGCAGCAGGACTGGTACGGGCTTTGGCGGGGGCCAAAGGTCCTTGTGCCGGAGCAGAACTTTGGAAACAGTGCGCTTGTATCAGCTATTTTGCGGTATAGTTAATCGCCAGATGGCTGAAGTACTGCTTGGCTTCTTTTATATCCGAAGTCGCTGATTCGCTCCAAACGCCGTCACTGCTGTTTTCAGGAGGTGCCAATCCAAAGTCAGGGCAAAAAGAGGTGGGCGACGTCAACAGCCCTGGCTGCCATAAGATACAGCATGTATCGTTAGACACTGGAAACTATAAATGATTCGATCCAGGGTTAACCTGTATGTGTACGTTAGGCCTAACCTTTAAAGCCAGCGTTAACATATGCCTTTGGTAGCACGTGCTCGTAATTACGTTCGCTAATAGGTGTAATTTGTGGGCGGTACGATGGGTGCCCGTACACCCACTTTGTGGACTGGGGATACCGTATCCCCCACTTTTAAACAACGCCGATCAATATTTTATTATTGAGCCTTCCCAGAGATCTCAGTCTCCGCCTTCTAAACACAATTCACTAAAAAATTATTTAAAGAGGAATAATATGTCAATGTTTTTCGAAACGTTTATTAAATTTTATCCACAGGATCCAAAGTTAATAATAATAATAATAATAATAATAATAATAATAATAATAATAATAATAATAATAATAATAATAATAATAATAATAATAATAATAATAATAATAATAATAATAATTCATAATTATATTCTTTATTATTTCAACCCGACAGACGCAGTAAGATACTTTGAAACATCGAAGTACAATCAATAGGCTATCTTAATTAAACACCGTTTGACAGCCATGCAAGGCACCGCCCTAGAGGGGGCCGGGTTACGGGAGTCGATCAGCGTACCCTATGCTCTCCTGGCCATGAGTGTTACCACTTACCACTACTCTATCCCCCTCCCCATGCACATTCAAACTTGGACAGACAAAATTCGAACTTTCCAACATGTAAAAAGATAATTTTTTGCAAACTGCGTATCTTACTTACTAAAAAATATGATGTCATAATGACTTCATTTTCATTTAAGCAGACGATAATTAAAGCAAATGCTTTTCAGTAAAAATGACTTGAGTTTGGTTAAAATTTTAAGACAAGAAAAACTACGGAGCAAAAAGGTTTTTGAAGGAATTTCATATTCCTGAAGAACAGTGCTCCAGCTAACCGAACCAGAGAAGCTGTGGATCTGCTGTCAATAGAAACTCCATATTTTATTTCACCCACTCTTTGGCCCGCAACAGCCCTGATCTCAATCTGCCGCTCGACTACAAGATAAGGAGCATCCTACAAGAACGTGTTTATCCAACCCGCATACGCGACGTTGACCATCTCGAACAGCGAGTTGTGGAGGAATTTCCATTTTGATCAATGCAAGGAATTTTGATCGTGCAATCAATGAATGCCGAGATCACCTTAGAGCATTGTATTCAAGCTAATGGCGGTCATTTTGAATATCAGCTTTAAAGAACAACATTTAACTCAAAATTTTAAATATCGATGTCTTCATGTTTTGTCGAATTTTAAAGTCTGTCTAGTGTCTATATATAGATCATAAGATTTGAAACCGTTAAACTGGACAATATATATATATATATCTACTGTGTTGACGTTTGTTCGCTCACTTAGCTGTAAGACGTCACTTTGCAGTCTGTTAACGTTAAATTTATTGTATGAATCATTGAAATTGGATGACAGCCTAATTTCATTCACTTTAAGTCTTTGTTTCGCACTGTCACTGATCCTGATACTGACAAACTGTCACGAATTGCTGAAAACAGCAGCTTTGTCTTAGAAAGTGAGCCTGTAATAAAGTGTCATTTTAACATGTTTTTTTGGTATTTTATTAAGCTACACATAATAGGTTAGAGCTATGTTGTCAATAATAGACAGTCTTGTTGTCCTCGAGACCAAGGTCTTGGTCTCGAGCGCACTCGAGTTCGTTTTTAAAAGTCTTGGTCTTGGTCTTGAGACCAAAGGTCTTGGTCTTGAGGCTCAAGGTCTTGGTCTTGGTCTTGGTCTTGAGGTTCAAAGTCTTGGTCTTGGTTTTGCAAGATTAAGACCAAGAGTTTTGTCAATATGAACTGTCATTAATTTTAACAAACGGCAAGAATTTTAAAAATTTATCCAATAATTACTCAAACAGTTATTGCTTTAGTATTTACACGGTGTGAATTAGGCTTCACTGTTGTTTTGGACAATTATTTTGATTTCGTGGATTTTTTGGATTTCGTGTCCCTCCGCAGTTGCATCCACATTTTTAGAGGTAAAGAGGCGCGGAAATGCCGAGAGGAATTACAAATAGAACCAAACAATAACATTTTTAAATATGTGCCATTAATTAAATAAATAATTAAAGTTTTCGTGAAAAACTATCAATCCGAATTTTCATGTCTCATTACAGTCATCCTCTGTTACTTCTAAAGTTTAACTAACACGATTTAAAGCACTTTAACTTTTGAATGAGGCATATGGTCCAAGTAAGAAAAAATTGTTTGCGCTTGGTTGGCGCTCATAACATTGGGTGTATATCCGTGCTTAGTGCAGTTCCCTCATTACAGTCACGTCTCATTACAGTCACACTTAAAATATACTAGGTTACCGTATCTGCTGTAAAGATTACTATCAGCGCAATGGACCATTGAAAATCCTGCTTCGGTCAACCATAGCCGTAGCAATTAAGGCTCGCGACCCGGGCAGTGAAGGGGTATATCTATAGGTACGATTTTACACAGACGCATCGGTCACTAGACGCTATAGAGCGCACTGCAATAAGAAGACTCGGCTATAGAAGATAAGACAGATAAGTGGAGCGTATCTATCTATCTATCTATCTATCTATCTATCTATCTATCTATCTATCTATCTATCTATCTATCTATCTATCTATCTATCTATCTATCTATCTATCTATCTATCTATCTATCTATCATCTATCTATCTATCTATATATCTATCTATATATCTATCTATCTGTCTATCTATCTATTATATATAGATATATAGATATCTACGCTCTACTTCCTGTTAGATGACTCGAAAGAAAATGACGACAGACGATTATTGGTTTCCATTATCAGCGCCAATAAGTTCTTGGCCTGTACGAGAGATTGCAGGCTATAGGCGCCAACTACATGTACCTGTCAGCCGAACATCATCCGGTTTTGTGAGATATATAAACGAGTCGGTGTTATTGAGTGATTCCTCTGAAAATGCTGCAGAAAGGTCCGTCACAGAACGGAGGGAAGTTTCCTAATCTGGCAAGTCATGGCAAACAGAGAATATTCAGCCCTTCCGTTGGATTATCGCGCAAGCGGATCACGTTCTTAGGCCTATCTGTTCTTGGTCTATTGACGATCTTCAGCCTGGCTTACAGGACTAGTCCCGAATCCGTTGTAGGGCTCGTGAGTGACTCTGCAAGTGCATCCGGGAGTCTTTCGTCCGACCTTGCCTCCAAACCGTGGATGTCCAGCGGTTTACATCGCCCGCTGCGAAAGGAGCCAAATGTTCGAGCGACGCCAACTCCAATTCTCAAACAGCTGCCAACGACGTCAACGCTACCAACTCCCGCACTGACGTCAACAGCAAAGTCAACGTTGCCGCAGTCGACGTCAAACCCTGCCCCGTCAGCCACTAACCCGCGCACGACCCCGTTACCCTCTCAAAAGGTCACCCGTCGCCCGGACGATGTCTCGCGATATGTCAGCTTCTCGGGGGGTTTCACCGACGGTCGGGGCCTCGGAAACCAGATCTTCTGCTTCGCCGCCGTCCTCTACGTCGCCCAACTCACCGGCCGAGAACCTGCGATCGAAATGTTCAAAAAGGTCATCCAGCTGGATCAGGTATTCGACTTGAACGTCGATAGGTTCGTTTCGCTGTGTCCCTGCTATTTGGTGAAAGAGTTCAAGCAACTCGCCTTCGACAAGGAGACGGACAAGATGGTCCTCAAGAGCCAGGAGACGACCGGCAAGACGATCCGCGTCGGCGGATTTCGTCAGAGCTGGAGGTACACGCTTGGAATCGAACACCGCCTTAGACGCCATCTCGTGTTCAAGGAAGATATTCGGAGGTTTGCCGAAGAGTACCTGGAGATGCACGTCCCACCCGATTGGAACAGAGGGGGGTTCGCACGCGTCGCGATCCACATCCGCCGTGGGGACGTACTCGATAAGAGACTGGCCGACTACGGATACACTGTACCTAACACGACCTACTTCCAGAAAGCGATGAGTTACTTCACAGAGAGATATCATCGCGTCCAGTTCATCACATTTTCCGTGGACCAGAAATGGGCCAGTGAAAACATCCATGCAGAGAAAGACCAGAATCAGTCCGTCCACGTGGAACACACGTCTGGTCACTCTGCTGGTCAAGATTTGGCGATTATGTCCATGTGTAACCACGTAATTATGTCCACTGGGACCTACGGTTGGTGGGGTGGCTGGCTGGCCAATGGAACCACTATCTACTACAGCGACTGGCCAAGAAATGGTTCTGGTCTTCACCAGCAATTCAATAGAGAAGACTTCTTTCCTCCGAGTTGGATTCCCATGACAGACTGAAACGCTGGCCACCCCATCTCTCTTGCTGGAAACACCAATGGGTAAAAGTTCAAACCGCTGATTTAAAAAAAACTTTTCATTATAAAATCGTGTATGCCAGGAAAATGCTGGTAAACATGAAAAGCTCCTATTTTTGCCTCAGATGTCGGTTATGCTGCGAATGGCTGTAATTCGTTCATTCGGACATTTAATATAGCTCACCTTCAAGAAACCTACTCAGAAGTCAGAAGCGCTCCCAGCCCAGCCGCGGCAATAAAGATTAGACTTGAGCAGACTTGGGGAGTAGGCGAATCTCTAACGGAAGACCATCCCAGCACAGAGAAAGGCCGATGTTGCCTAAGTGCGGAGTGTGGAGCGAGCCCGGGGGAATAGAAGCTCGCCTTCCAGAAGAAGATCGAAGGGCACGCCGGCCAACTGAATCAGAGACCGGGCGGCAGAGCTCACACAGATAAGCCTGGGCACAGCCTAAGAGAGAACGCCAAACCAGTACAACAATCCTATAGCAGAAACGCTGCGAGACAAGGAACCCATGCACCACATCACGCATATATCACAGTGTAAGAAAATGCGCTCTGAAAAAGCACAGTATAGTAGTGCAGCAGGTTTTATTATAGTTAGGGCTGTACCGAATAGGTGATTATCACTATTCGGCCGAATACGAATAATTGGACCAACTATTCGGCCGAATACGAATACGAATAGTGTACAAAATAGGCTTACAGACGACATTCAAACTTTAAAATGTAAGCAAAAGTAAATTTAATACATAAACTAAAAGTAAACAGTTAACTACATGTAATTGTTGCATCCTTCTGCCAGTCTGTGTAAACTAGGAATGGAACTAATTTAACTAAACTTAGAAATTTTCACTTACTTAACGTTCACTCCATATGCAGAAACAGATGTCACATGACCAGTTGACCACTATTCGTATTCGGTTCGACCGCTACTATTCGGCCGAATACCAAATAGCTATTTGGCCCACTATTCGGCCCCGAAGCGAATACGAAGCGAATATTCGGTATAACCCTAGTTACAGTTACAGTTATACTGTTCTGAGGTAAGTTCCTGAAGAGAGGCTAGAGAAAATATTAATAGTCAGATCTAGGATGGTGTGTCTTGCAATTAACTGATAGCCTCTCGAGCCATTTGTGACGGTATACTTCTAATTTTTTGCGTGGAAGACTGTTCCATACGAAAAGGTTCAATGCAAGAGAGAGAACTATGTGTCAGAATCGTTGTATACTGAAAAACGAAACCAACAAATCTCCACGTGCTGACGAGCGCAGTGTTCGTCAACCAGGCTATAGCTAGATTCAGATAGACAGAGTTCCCGGATGCAATTCGGAGCGCAACCAACCAATGATGCTCGGCGGAATAGATGGGTCTTGAGTGAAATTCTTTCCACAACCGGGTACCAGCACATGCGAAGATTTTGGCGTGTTGACCACGACCAGGGTAGCACAGTTACGGAAGGACTGAAACTGGGAAATCTTTGAAGACTTCGAAACTTTGGCAACGCCTGTATACGAGGGCAGCGCTGCAGTAGTCCAGGTGCGTTATGATAATGGACTGAACGAAGGTCACAGCCAGCGGCATCATGCCATAAATTCCACCGAACTATCCCAATCTCACACAGAGGGTATATATATATATGTTATTATATATATGTATATATTATATAATATATTATATATATTATATACATATATACATATGTATAAAATAATATATATAATAT
>OY744615.1:25397105-25519605 GCA_963556255.1 Allolobophora icterica | reverse complement strand
CATTTTCATTTAAGCAGACGATAATTAAAGCAAATGCTTTTCAGTAAAAATGACTTGAGTTTGGTTAAAATTTTAAGACAAGAAAAACTACGGAGCAAAAAGGTTTTTGAAGGAATTTCATATTCCTGAAGAACAGTGCTCCAGCTAACCGAACCAGAGAAGCTGTGGATCTGCTGTCAATAGAAACTCCATATTTTATTTCACCCACTCTTTGGCCCGCAACAGCCCTGATCTCAATCTGCCGCTCGACTACAAGATAAGGAGCATCCTACAAGAACGTGTTTATCCAACCCGCATACGCGACGTTGACCATCTCGAACAGCGAGTTGTGGAGGAATTTCCATTTTGATCAATGCAAGGAATTTTGATCGTGCAATCAATGAATGCCGAGATCACCTTAGAGCATTGTATTCAAGCTAATGGCGGTCATTTTGAATATCAGCTTTAAAGAACAACATTTAACTCAAAATTTTAAATATCGATGTCTTCATGTTTTGTCGAATTTTAAAGTCTGTCTAGTGTCTATATATAGATCATAAGATTTGAAACCGTTAAACTGGACAATATATATATATATATCTACTGTGTTGACGTTTGTTCGCTCACTTAGCTGTAAGACGTCACTTTGCAGTCTGTTAACGTTAAATTTATTGTATGAATCATTGAAATTGGATGACAGCCTAATTTCATTCACTTTAAGTCTTTGTTTCGCACTGTCACTGATCCTGATACTGACAAACTGTCACGAATTGCTGAAAACAGCAGCTTTGTCTTAGAAAGTGAGCCTGTAATAAAGTGTCATTTTAACATGTTTTTTTGGTATTTTATTAAGCTACACATAATAGGTTAGAGCTATGTTGTCAATAATAGACAGTCTTGTTGTCCTCGAGACCAAGGTCTTGGTCTCGAGCGCACTCGAGTTCGTTTTTAAAAGTCTTGGTCTTGGTCTTGAGACCAAAGGTCTTGGTCTTGAGGCTCAAGGTCTTGGTCTTGGTCTTGGTCTTGAGGTTCAAAGTCTTGGTCTTGGTTTGCAAGATTAAGACCAAGAGTTTTGTCAATATGAACTGTCATTAATTTTAACAAACGGCAAGAATTTTAAAAATTTATCCAATAATTACTCAAACAGTTATTGCTTTAGTATTTACACGGTGTGAATTAGGCTTCACTGTTGTTTTGGACAATTATTTTGATTTCGTGGATTTTTTGGATTTCGTGTCCCTCCGCAGTTGCATCCACATTTTTAGAGGTAAAGAGGCGCGGAAATGCCGAGAGGAATTACAAATAGAACCAAACAATAACATTTTTAAATATGTGCCATTAATTAAATAAATAATTAAAGTTTTCGTGAAAAACTATCAATCCGAATTTTCATGTCTCATTACAGTCATCCTCTGTTACTTCTAAAGTTTAACTAACACGATTTAAAGCACTTTAACTTTTGAATGAGGCATATGGTCCAAGTAAGAAAAAATTGTTTGCGCTTGGTTGGCGCTCATAACATTGGGTGTATATCCGTGCTTAGTGCAGTTCCCTCATTACAGTCACGTCTCATTACAGTCACACTTAAAATATACTAGGTTACCGTATCTGCTGTAAAGATTACTATCAGCGCAATGGACCATTGAAAATCCTGCTTCGGTCAACCATAGCCGTAGCAATTAAGGCTCGCGACCCGGGCAGTGAAGGGGTATATCTATAGGTACGATTTTACACAGACGCATCGGTCACTAGACGCTATAGAGCGCACTGCAATAAGAAGACTCGGCTATAGAAGATAAGACAGATAAGTGGAGCGTATCTATCTATCTATCTATCTATCTATCTATCTATCTATCTATCTATCTATCTATCTATCTATCTATCTATCTATCTATCTATCTATCTATCTATCTATCTATCTATCTATCATCTATCTATCTATCTATATATCTATCTATATATCTATCTATCTGTCTATCTATCTATTATATATAGATATATAGATATCTACGCTCTACTTCCTGTTAGATGACTCGAAAGAAAATGACGACAGACGATTATTGGTTTCCATTATCAGCGCCAATAAGTTCTTGGCCTGTACGAGAGATTGCAGGCTATAGGCGCCAACTACATGTACCTGTCAGCCGAACATCATCCGGTTTTGTGAGATATATAAACGAGTCGGTGTTATTGAGTGATTCCTCTGAAAATGCTGCAGAAAGGTCCGTCACAGAACGGAGGGAAGTTTCCTAATCTGGCAAGTCATGGCAAACAGAGAATATTCAGCCCTTCCGTTGGATTATCGCGCAAGCGGATCACGTTCTTAGGCCTATCTGTTCTTGGTCTATTGACGATCTTCAGCCTGGCTTACAGGACTAGTCCCGAATCCGTTGTAGGGCTCGTGAGTGACTCTGCAAGTGCATCCGGGAGTCTTTCGTCCGACCTTGCCTCCAAACCGTGGATGTCCAGCGGTTCACAACGCCCACGGGGACGGAAGCCAAATGTTCGAGCGACGCCAACTCCAATTCTCAAACAGCTGCCAACGACGTCAACGCTACCCACACCCGCATTGACCTCAACAGCGATGTCAACGTCAACAACGAGGTCACCGTCTCCATCGACGATGCAGTCGCAGCCGACGTCAAACCCTGCCCCGTCAGACACTACTTCGCGCACGACCCCGTTATCCTCTCAAAAGGTCACCCGTCGCCCGGATGAGGTCTCGCGATATGTCAGCTTCTCGGGGGGCTTCGCCGACGGTCGGGGCCTCGGAAACCAGATCTCCAGCTTCGCCGCCGTCCTCTACGTCGCCCAACTCACCGGTCGAGAACCTGCGATCGAAAAGTTCTACTACGTCATCGGGCTGGATCATGTATTCGACCTGAACGTCGAGAGATTCGATTCGCTGTGTCCCTGCTACTGGGTCGAAGAGTCCAAGCACCTCGCCTTCGACGAGGATACGGACAAGAAGGTCCTCAAGAGCCAGGAGACGACCAACAAGTCGATCCTCGTCGGTGGATTTCGTCAGAGCTGGAGGTACACGCTTGGAATCGAACACCGCCTTAGACGCCATCTCGTGTTCAAGGAAGATATTCGGAAGTTTGCCGAGGAGTACCTAGAAAAGCACGTCCCACCCGACTGGAACCGAGCGGGGTTCGCACGCGTCGCGATCCATATCCGCCGTGGGGACGTACTCGATAAGAGACTGGCCGACTACGGATACACCGTGCCTAACACGACCTACTTCCAGAAAGCGATGAGTTACTTATCATCAGGTCCAGTTCATCACATTTTCCGTGGACCAGAAATGGGCCAGTGAAAACATCCATGCAGAGAAAGACCAGAATCAGTCCGTCCACGTGGCACACACCTCTGGTCACTCTGCTGGTCAAGATTTGGCGATTATGTCCATGTGTGACCACGTAATTATGTCCACTGGGACCTACGGATGGTGGGGTGGCTGGTTGGCCAAAGGAACCACGATCTACTACAGCGAGTGGCCGAGAAATGGGTCTGGTCTTCACCAGCAATTCAATAGAGAAGACTTCTTTCCTCCGAGTTGGATTCCCATGACAGACTGAAACGCTGGCCATGGACGCCATCACTGGTGCTAGAAACCCCATTGGTAAAAGTTCAAACCGCTGATTTAAAAAAAACTGTTCATTATAAAATCATGTATGGCACGAAAATGCTGGTGAACATATGAAAAAGCTTCTATTTTTGCCTGAGATGTCAGTTATGTTGCGTATGGCTGTCATTTGTTCATTCGGAAATTTAATATAGCGCAGCTTCAAGAAACCTACTCAGAAGTCAGAAGCGCTCCCAGCCCAGCCGCGGCAATAAAGATTAGACTTGGGCAGCTTATAAAAAAGCAGACGTGTTACTTCTGGGTAGTAGACGAATCTCTAACGGAAGACCATTCCAAATGGAGGACCCAGCACAGAGAAAACCCGGTGTTGCCTAAGTGCGGTGTGTGGAGCGAGGCCCCCCACCCCCAGAAGAGGATTGAAGGGCACGCCGGCCAACTGAATCAGAGACCGGGTGGCAGAGCTCACAAAGATAATCCGGGGCACAGCCAAAGAGACAACGCCATACCAGTACAACAACCCTATAGCAGATACGCTGCGAGACAAGGAACCCATGCACCACATCGCGCATATATAAGTGTCATAAATGCTCTATAAAATGGCACAGTATTGTTACGCAGCAGGTTCGGTTATAATTGCAGTTATACTGTTCTGAGGTGAGTTCCTGAAGAGAGGCTAGAGAAAATATTAATAGTCAGGTCTAGGATGGTGTGTCTTGCCATAAACTGATAGTCTTTTCAGCCATTTTGTGGTGGTGTACTTCTAATTTTTTGCGAGGAAGACTGTTCCATGCGGAAAGGTTCAATGCAAGAGAGAGAACTATGTGTCAGAATCGTTGTATACGGAAAAACGAAACCAACAAATCTCCACATGCTGACGAGCGCAGTGTTTGTCAACCAGGCTAGCTCGATTCAGATACACAGAGTTCCCGGGTGCAATTACCGAGCCGAACCAACCAATGATGCTCGGCGGAATAGATGGGTCTTGAATGAAATTCTTTCACAACCGGGTACCAGCAAATGCGAAAATTTTGGCATGTTGACCACGACCAGGGTAGCACAGTTACGGAAGGACTGAAACTGGGAAATCTTTGAAGACTTCGAAACTTAGCTATAGGCCTATACGAGGACAGCGTTGCAGTAGTCCAGATGCGCTATGATATTGGACTGAACGAGGGTCACAGCCAGCGGCATCATGCGATAAATTCCATCGAACGATCCAGATCCCACAGAGGGTACATAATATATTATACATATTATATATATATTATATTATATAATATATATCATATATAATATATTTTATATTGTATATTAGGCCTATATTATAGGCCTCTTCACGCACGCGATGACGGCGAAATGATATGACACACACAATATAGGAATTATCAATTACAAAGGTTCTTGGCTAAAATTGAGTTCATTTGTTATGCAGCCAACTTATTCAATCCTATGAGCATTATATTATTATTCGTATACATGTCGTAATGTAATGTGTTTTTGTTAATTGGGACTGTGTAATAATTAGGCGTATATACTGAGCATGCCTATCTCTGTGTATGATTATGTATTTCATGTAAACGAGGATGTAATTTAAAGTTTGTGACAATGATTGAACTGCCTACAGACCTAACACGTTAACAACCGTTATGTGTTATACTATTGAGTTCACTATATCTTTTAACTCAGTATTCAGCCATTTTGTATTGACATGCATACATATATGCATATATTATACACATACATACATACGTACATACATATTATACATATATACATACAAGCATGCACAGATTGCACACATACACACGTACATATACACATACATAAATCCATATAAATTATGCATACTTGCATACATACATACACACACGCGCATATTATGTATGTAAGTATACTTATATTTATACATATTAGTGGCCTACGTGTATAGGTGCGTCGCCTTGGAGAAACCTTGGGTCCAGGCATCTATTCCCCAAGAGGCCAAGACCAGTGCAAGACTATTTTGTCTTTCTCATTTCTCCGTCTCTACCTCATTTCTGGTAAGAGTCGCAATCTCGGAAACAAACGTAATTGCGACACAGTGAATATAACAAATTCAAGAAAGCTGATTTAATTGTTGCCGAGCATTTGTATAGCGCATTTCTTTGTCCCCAATTAGAAGCGATATATGCATAGGAAATGGTGGTTTTAACACACTATAGGAAGAGGCATACTGTTATACGCATCAAGACGTTCATGCATCGATCGAAGCCGCTTAGCAACTCTATATGTGTATGTGTGTTCGTGTGTGTGTGCGCGCGCTTGTGTGCGTGTGTGTGTGGTGTGCGTGTGTAGGTTTGTGTGTGTGTGTGTGTGTGTGTGTAAGTGTGTGCGTAAGTGTGTGTGTAGGTGTGTGTGTGTGTGTGTGTGTGAGTCGTTATGTTGAATCGCCACACAAGCAGGATTGACGCTAACGCCAAACCAAGCCCACGTGCTCTGAGTAAAGCTGCAAGCAACGCAGAGAGAGTGAGATAAAGATAGAGGGTAGAGAGACATAGACAGGGACATATGGATGAGACAGAGTGGGGAAGGAAGAGAGAGAGAGGACAGAGAGAGGGAGAGAGGGAGGAGGGGGAGGGTGACGTAATAGAACACGAGCTAGGCTGGATTAAAAATGGCAGATGACTTCAAGATGAGCTCTCAAGTTCAGACCTGATAGTGAGAAGGATTAAGTCCAAAATGCCTGTGAACAATTGTTCAACACGTAGATAAAATCACGATACAGACTTAATTGCAGTCTTGTTGTCCTCGAGACCAAGGTCTTGGTCTCGAGTGCACTCGAGTTCGTTTTTAAAAGTCTTGGTCTTGGTCTTGGTCTTGAGGTTCAAGGTCTTGGTCTTGGTCTTGGTCTTGAGGTTCAAGGTCTTGGTCTTGGTCTTGGTCTTGAGGTTCAAAGTCTTGGTCTTGGTCTCGCAAGACCAAGACCAAGACCGGCTGTCAATATGAACAGTCATTTAACAGAACTCAAGAATTCTGTATCAAGCATGCTTGCATCATACGACCAATATCTATGGATGGATACAATATATTTTTTATTCTTTAATTAAGCGCCTGCAAACGCACTGTGCTGTACATGTACATGTTATGCGATAAATCTTAACTACTAACAGAACAGACAGCCTGCAATACACGGCGCAAATTGCAGCCTACAAAGCATGTCCGTCTATGGGACTCGATCTCTGTACCTCTCGCACTCTACGCCAGATGTTATCCAATGCGCTATCGGGCACAGTCAAGTCATGTTGGTCAGGAAAACCCATTGGCAGCAGCAACAGTTATTCTGTATAAGACGGTATGATGAACCATGGGAAGATTTCAAAAGGACTCACTATCTGTACATTTACATCCAGTGCTTGAAAAGCTACTTTGTGTGTGTCAGCGACTTCAGCACCTGTAGAACGTATTTTTTCACATGGCGAAATTTTTATGAGGCCCACCAGGCACGTCTTGGTCAGAAAATTCTGAGCGAATTGGTTTTTATTAAATACAAAAGGCATTTGGTATAAGAGTTTGCATGAAGGACTTTTGAATACAAATTCGGATTTCTCTGCAGTTTGCATTTAAAGTTAATTTTGCTTGAATAAAATAAGAGACTCGTGTTTTCATTAAAATAGCGAATATTCCGACGTGACAATTTTTACAAGTCTTGACCTGATTTCGATTTTTAGGGTCTTGGTCTTGGTCTTGGTCTTGAGGTTCAAGGTCTTGGTCTTGGTCTTGGTCTCGAGGTTCAAAGTCTTGGTCTTGGTCTTGGTCTCGAGGTTCAAGGTCTTGGTCTTGGTCTTGGTCTTGAGGTTCAAGGTCTTGGTCTTGGTCTTGGTCTTGGTCTTGAGGTTTAAGGTCTAGACAACAAGACTTGCTTAATTGACGCACGTAGGCCTACTCAAAAACATGCAGAATCAAAATTTAATTCAATTTGATTTGATTCAGCAATTTATTTGGCAACATCATACATTAAAATGAGGCCAAGGCACACAGCTGATTGTTATAAATTCAGGCATGAATAACAGTCACAGGATGTTAAATATGGCAGATTGCTCAAGGCAACGTGCCCACTCGAAATGAATTAGGACAAAGCAGTCTTGTTGTCCTCGAGACCAAGGTCTTGGTCTCGAGTGCACTCGAGTTCGTTTTTAAAAGTCTTGGTCTTGGTCTTGAGGTTCAAGGTCTTGGTCTTGGTCTTGAGGTTCAAGGTCTTGGTCTTGGTCTTGGTCTCGAGGTTCAAGGTCTTGGTCTTGGTTTTGCAAGACCAAGACCAAGACTTTTGACAATATAAAGAGTCATTTAACAAAACGCAAGGATTTTAATAATTTATCCAATAATTTCTAATACAATTGCTTTAGTGTTTACACGGTGTGAGTGAGGCTTTACTGTTGCTTTTGATATTTATTTTGACTTCCGGTTATTTACCATGGAATGATTTCAAAACAGACTCACAATTTGTACATTTACATCCGGTACTTGAAAAGCTGCTCTGTGTGCCAGTGAATTCAGCACTGTAGAACGTATTTTTCACATGGCAGAATTTTTATGAGGACCCACAGGTCACGTCTTGGTCAGAAAATTCTGAGCAAATTGATTTTTATAAAATGCAACAGGCATATGGAATAAAATTTCGCCCGAAGGACTTCTGTAAATACGAATTCGAAATTCTCTGCAGTCTGCATTTGGAATTGTTTTGTTTGAATAAAATAAAAGATTCGTGTTTGAATTAAAATAGCGAGTTGTCTGACTTGACAATTTTTTTTAGTAAGGAATTGAAATCTGGATAGGTTTGTGATTTTTGGGTATTGTTCTCGGTTTTGGTCTTGAGTTTCAAAGTCTTGGTCTTGGTCTTGGTCTTGGTCTTGAGGTTCAAGGTCTTGGTCTTGGTCTTGAGGTTCAAGGTCTTGGTCTTGGTCTTGGTCTCGAGGTTCAAGGTCTTGGTCTTGGTCTTGGTCTTGAGGTTCAAGGTCTTGGTCTTGGTCTTGAGGTTTAAGGTCTTGACAACAAGACTGGGACAAAGCAGCGTTACTTTCTGGTACTGATCTATCAATTCAAAGTCATATGTATTGTTGCTGGGTGATATCAGTAACATTATTTGCCATCCTGAGTTGAGTGAAAATTCACGTAGAACATATACTTGGCTACCCGTTATCTACTGTCTGTGGATTCTTCCCTGTTGCTTCTTTGGCTAGTCAGTGGTGACAATTCAATAAAATCCTGGACCATTTAGATGCAAGAGTCTGAATAATAGTCAATTAAACATTTTAGTTGTATTCGTAATAAAGCAGCGGCCCTGCTTAGTTAAGTTTCTTTGTGACCATTCCTTGCATACACTTGCTTTAATAATGGTTCTGATCTTCCAAATCGGATTGCCTTTATTACTGTAACTCACTTCTTGTTTGTATCAAAAAGGCAAGCATGCTTGAACTTCAGACTCCAGAACTCTGCTTAGAGCCACAAATATTTTAAAATATGAACATATGTAATCCCTATCCCTAAATCTTTTATTAGCTTTTGTTCAGCAAATGACTTTGTTTCTTGGGGCTTTGTCAATAGTTTATAAACATTGAACTCAGGCCAACCACTTTGCAAGAATCAAAAACCAGTCCTTATTCCTCAGACTTATCATTATTGAACTAGAGGACTCTCTGTCTCTGTTAGTCTGTCTGTCTGACTGTCCGTCCGTATGTCTGTGCAACCGTTTGCTCTACTCAGTCGCTTATGTAATTTCGTTCTCAACCTAGACCTGTCTTACCTTTTATCAAATTGCTTATCGTCCATAGTCTGCCTATGTCTTAGTGGACTAACCTTCGAGATATTGACCTCAATACAGTTGGATTTAGTGGACCATCGAATGACGCCTTGCGCATTAGACACCGGCTGACAGAAGTTACAAATACTAAGCATTATAGGTTAACTTGAAGTGACTCTAACACAGACAACGCGTCGTCTGAACCACTTGAACCCTTCTTGCGTTATGTAACAAATCGGCTGTGGCCATATCGCCTCTATCCATCTATTTACGTGTGTGTGTGTGTGTGTGTGTGTGTGTGTGTGTGTGCGTGCGTGTGTGTGTGTGTGTGTGTGTGTGTGTGTGTGTGTGTGTGTGTGTGTGTGTGTGTGTGTGTGTGTGTGTGTGTGTGTGTGTGTGTGTGTGTGTGTGTGTGTGTGTGTGTGTGTGTGTGTGTGTGTGTGTGTGTGTGTGTGTGTGAGTGTGCGCATTTGCGTATGTATGCACTAGTGTATACACGTAAGTGTGTGCCTTTGACTCGTGCGTTTCCTTGCTTTTAATCCATGCATTTATGGATTGCCACTAAGTGTGCTTTAACCGCCGCGTCTCCGCGAGCTATGCCTAGAAAAAATAAGGGTCCCTGGTCCAAAAAGTTTGAAAACCACTGATCTAGTAGGCCTATCTCACTTCAGTTCCGTTACAGTAGGTCTCTTGAAGAGGCGCTATATAAATTCTCAGAATGAATGAATGAACATTCACTAGAAACCTATCATTGACGTAAGATGACATGTGATGGCTAATTTCACACCGTTGGTTGAGCCTTCGGCATGCGTTGAACACTCATTTTTGGCTTAACCTTTCAGCCCGCAATCCATTCGAATTTTATCGGTGTGCTTTCTGCAGGACATGCAGTAAATTATGTTCACAGTCCGACTGTTTTCTATTTCTACTACATCGACATCGAACGAGTCGCCTAATTTCCATTACAGATACGTGCTAAACTGTACATACTTGCTCATTTTCACCGCCATTGTTGTTTAAAATAATTTCCGAAATTAGTGATGTTGCGGATGATGTCACGCGGCGTGAGTTGTCGGCCGTGTTGTTATGGCCAATCATATTGCACGAAATCGGAGTGATCAGTCAGCAGTAATTAGCACAGGTCACGACACGCATTCACCGCTGCCGCAAGTAAGTATATTAAAGTAATCTCAATTAGGTAAATAAAATAATGGTCTGGTTCCAGGTTCGTCTATCGTCTTGGAGTCTAACTCAAACTCAGCGAACGTCGAGCGACAACCGACTGTCACCGACGGTGAGAAGCCTTCGGCTAGGCGAGCGGTAAATTGCTCACCGGTACCTTTGCTAGGCGAGCGATCAAGTAGAGCGATCGATCGATCGTCTTAAATCAGACGCTCTGCATACAAACGCATTGGTTTCCAGTCGCCTATATTACTGTAACTCACTTTTTACCGGTATCAATAAGTCAAACATGCCGAAGCTGCAGAGAGTTCAGAACTCTTTGGCTAGATCTGCCATAAATAATAGATCCAAATTTGAACCTCTGTGCTTAAATCTTTGCACTGGCTTCCTGTTCAGGGAAGATTTAGTTTCAAATTGGGCTCATAGTTTATAACAATTTTGAACTGTGATCAGCCACATTACTTAAAACCAGTTCTAATTCTCCAGACATATCATTATCCAACGAGGTCATCTGATTATCTTTGGTCAACGATAAATGTGTACCCGTGGTAGGCCTATAAATTTTTCATACGACTGAAATGACGTCATTCGTGGCGTCATTTCACTGTCTTTATTAAAAAGATGCTTCATTAACTATTAGCATCGAATTGTTAATATGAAACGACGCCATTGCGAATTTGGTTACGAGAGTGGCTTCCATCGATAGGGCCTATGCCGCCGCTCATTAGACCCTATGCGCGCTTTTCCTAAGCTGTCTTCGTTAATAACTTGCCTCGCAAGACGACTGTGATTAGGCTACTAATTGGAGTTATTCGTCGAGCTGCTGTTGCTACTTAAGCTGTAAGGAACGTAATCAACAGCTTGCATTACAAAACGACTTCTTGGCATCATGCCTTCGATTGTCAAGTTTTCCGGAAGGCTGAACGCCGGTTGCAAAAATAGTAAGTTGACAAAAATTTATTAATTGTTTGACGCTGCTCTAAATCTAGTTGAAACTGTTCCATGGTAGATTAAATTTCGTTAAAAAGGCTTTTCGTTTTAGAGCGAAAAGCCGAAAAGTAATATTCATTAATTAGTGGATCATAGTAGGGTCGTCGGAAAAGATGCTGTGATTGGCCAAAAATGTGATAATTAGCGAAAACATAAATTGATTGCTTTTTAGTTTATTTACAAAAGGGTTCCCTTTATTTCCGGACACAGTGTAGAATATAAAGTTCATAATTCTACGGTTTTGGTAGAAGAAGAGGAAGTCCTCTTCTCCTAGAGAATCTTACTATCGTTGATCTCACAATGACTCTTACCACTAGCTCCTTCTGCAGACCTCTGATCTGGATGATGTTCTTTGTGGTGCAGTCGACTCCGAGTTCTTGACACTTTTTGCCGATGGTTCGGCTGATATTCTTCCGTGAGCATTCCAAGAGGAGGTGCTCGATGGTGTCTGGGACGTCGCACTCCTCGCAGTTTCCGTCAGGGTGCATCATCGTGTGAAGCCACAGGTTCAGCAGCACTCTACCCAAGCGAAGTCTGGTTATCTGAACCTCTTGCTTCCGCGGGGTATCCGTGTACTTGATTCTGGTTGACACGAACGGCTCGATCTTCTTGTAGATGGCTCCCTTCAGGTTGTCGGTGTATTCCGTCTGCCACTTTCCCACTACGTAGGCCTACTGTTTTATTTTCTCAATAATTTCCTTTCTCTCGGTATACGTAGTGGAGTTGACTTCCGGTAGGTGGGGTCCTTCTTTAGCCGCTGCCTCAGCTTCTACATATCCACCTATGCCCACGCGACTCACCGACTCAGCAGCGCTGAGAGAATCGATGAAGATGGCGAATCTGTCCCTAGTGAACGTTCGTTCTTGCAGATCTAGTCGATATTGTCCCGTATCGCCGTCAACTCGGTTGCATAAATACTGGACGAGTCTGCCAGCCTCAGGATTTTTCTGTAGCCGATCTCAGGAATCATGACTGCTGCGACGGCCGTGTCTTCGGACTTGGACCCGTGTCGCATCGAAACCACACCTGCATACACACGGTGTGTATGCAGGTGTGGTTTCGATGCTTGTCGATGAGCTCTAGAGGTCTTCTGGATTTCAGGCGATGCGGTCTTCTTGTCGATGGACTTCTTCAGCGACAGATCGACTTGGATGCTTCATTCCTCAAAGGAGGTGAGTTCTGGAACACCGGGCCCTTGGGGCCATCCATATATTACGTACTCAAAAAAATCATATTTTCATACTCCCTCCCCCCCCCCGTTTAACCTCGTACATTTTGTGGACCCCCCATGCGTACGTACAACTAAGCTTCTCTACCCCTCCCTTTACAAAAGTTAATTAGCTAAAGTCATCTATAACTATAAGACATTTATTTTACCGTAGGCTACTAAATATTTTTTGTTAAACATCATATTTGCTAGCTAAAATTTGTTGACTGTTATGAAGAAATAAAATACAAACAACACTAACACTTACATTTCAAAAAGTTTTAATACTACATAAAATTAATAAAGCAGGATAATAGTCAGTGATTTTGTGTTTGCGTATTGTAGGCCTACACATTTTGTCGAACCGCCCCCCCCCAGCCGCCGTATGTGTACCCGTACGCAAATCGCCTAAATCCGATAACCCCCTCCCCTCATTGCGTACGTAATATATGGATGCCCCTTGTACTCTTGATACTTCGTGTCGAAGATTTCCTTGGAGCGTTGAAACAATGGTTCCTTGCCTTCTTGTAATTTATCCATGTGCAAGGTCAGAGGATGTCTTAAGAAAAATTTATCACTGCACAAAATCGCGAGTCTATAGTGAGTGTCAATAAGAAAAATCATAAATAATTATGAATTGCAATACATTTCCTGCACAAACAGCCTTTCATCACTGCACTTTTCAATTTATCGCTGCACATTTTGTGCATCATTGCACGTTAAAACAATCCCTGTGCAAGGTCTAATGATCCTTCATCACCTCCTCTGCCGCATGGTCTTTGCTGGCAACGATCTTGACACCTTCCTTCAGACTGTCACCTATACTAGCCATCGTAGATGTAGTGGCATCAACCCGCACTCGTTCTGGACTGCTGCTGTAGCCGTTCCGTGAGCAGCTACGCAGCATATCCTGAGCGCTTATGCTTGGATGGTTTCCATCTTCTTCAGTTAAGTGTCGCTGGGCGTGCAGAACGTGACTGCCCCGACGCCCCGTAGTCCAGGATCGGTCGAATCAGGGCTCGGTAGAGCATCAGAAGGGCCTTCTTGCTTGTTCCCCACTTGTTTCCCGACGCAGATCGCAGGAGTCCGAGACTCTTCCTGCATTTCGTCACCACGTACTCGACGTGTGCATTCCACGCCAGTCCACAATCAAACACAACACCCAGAAATTCGGCAGTGGTGCTGACCTCTATCTTCTTTCTAAGAACCTTCAGATCTACGTCGGCTGCTGCTTTCCTGTTGTGACTGAAGACCACTCCAGTTGTCTTCGCGGTTGAGATTTTGAAACCGGTCTCATCGCACCAGCGTTGGATTTGATTCATCGATCTCTGCACTTGGTCCTGGAGTACCTTGAGGTTTCTTCCGGCGGTGAACAGTAGCACCTACCCAGTTAAGGTAGTTTTTTTAGTGAAGAGAGCGTTCTTTAGTTAAGATATTTCTTTGGTTAAGATATTTGTTTAGTTAAGACGTGTTTTTAGTTAAGATAGTTCTTTATTTAAGGTAGGCCCCTAGTTTTTTTTAGCTAAGATAGTTCTTTAGTTAAAATATTCATTTACTTAGTATAGTTAAGATGAGATAGTTTGTTTCTTAGTTAAGATAGTTCTTTAGTTAAGATACTTCTTTAGTTAAGATGTGTTTCTTTTAGTTAAGATAGTTCTTCAGTAAAGATAGTTTTTTAGTATATAGTTCTTTAGTTAAGATATTTCTTTAGTTAAGATAGTTTGAGTGAATATAGTTCTTTAGCTAAGATAGTACATTAGTTAAGATAGTTGTTTACTTACGATAGTTTTTTTAGTCAAGATAGTTGTTTAGTTAAGATTAGTGCTTAGTTAAGATAGTTCTTTAGCTAAGGTATTTATTTAGTTAGTATTTAGTTAGGTTGTTTAATTAAGATACTCCTTTAGCTAAGGTAGTTCTTTAGTTGAGATGTGTTTCTAGTTAAGATAGTTCTTTGGTTGAGATAGTTCTTTAGTTAAGATAGTTCTTTAGTTCAGATATCTCTTTAGTTAAGATAGTTCTTTAGTTCAGATATCTCTTTAGTTAAGAGAGTGCTCTAGTTAAGATAGTTCTTTAGATAAGATAGTTCTTTAGTTAAGTTAGTTCTTTAGTAAGTAGATTTATTTACCTAAGATAGTTGATCAGATGTTTGTTAGTTAAGATAGTATTTTAGTTAAGATAGTTCTGTAATTACGATAGTTCTTTAGTTAAGATAGTTCATTATTTAAGGTAGTTTTTTATATTTAAGATAGTTCTTTAGTTAAGATATTTCCTTAGTTATGATAGCTGTTTAGTTTAGATGTGCTTTTTGCTTAAGATTTGTTTAGTTCAGATGTGTTTTTTAGTGAAGATAGTTCTTTGGTTAAGATAATTCTTTAGTTAAGAGAGTCCTTAGTTAAGATATTTCTTTAGTTCAGATAGTTGTTTAGTTAAGATGTGCTTTCTATTTAAGATAGTTCTTTAGTTCAGATAGTTATTTAGTTAAGATTTTTATTTAGTTAAGACAGTTCTTTAGGTAAGATAGATGTTTAGCTAAGATGACTTTTTTTAGTGAAGACCTTTCTTTAGTTAATAGTTTTTATATAAGATAGTTCCTTAGTTAAGATATTTATTTAGTTAAGATAGTTGTTTAGTTTGTTTTTATAGATAAGATGGTTGTTTAGTTGTTAAGGGGTTTGGTTGCTAAGGAGTTCGGTTGCTAAGGGGTGGTTGCTAAGGAGTGTGGTTGCCAAAGAGTGCAATTGATAAGCCCACTGGTTGCTAAGATGATGGTTGCTAAGGAGTTTGGTCGCTAAGGAGTTCGGTTGCTAAGGAGTGGTTGCTAAGGAGTGTGGTTGCCAAAGAGTGCAATTGATAAGACCACTGGCTGCTAAGATGATGGTTGCTAAGGAGTTTGGTTGCTAAGGAATTTGGTTGCTAAGGAGTTCGGTTGCTAAGGAGTGGTTGCTAAGGAGTGTGGTTGCAAAAGAGTGCAATTGATAAGACCACTGGCTGCTAAGATGATGGTTGCTAAGGAGTTTGGTTGCTAAGGAGTTCGGTTGCTAAGGAGTTCGGTTGCTAAGGAGTGTGGTTGCCAAAGAGTGCAATTGATAAGACCACTGGTTGCTAAGATGAAGGTTGCTAAGGAGTTCGGTCGCTAAGGACTTCGGTTGCTAAGGAGTGTGGCTGCCAAAGAGTGCAATTGATAAGACCACTGGTTGCTAAGATGATGGTTGCTAAGGAGTTTGGTTGCTAAGGAGTTCGGTTGCTAAGGAGTTCGGTTGCTAAGGAGTGTGGTTGTCAAAGAGTGCAATTGATGAGACCACTGGTTGCTAAGATGATGGTTGCTAAGTAGTTTGGTTGCTAAGGAGTTTGGTTGCTAAGGAGTTCGGTTGCTAAGGAGTTCGGTTGCTAAGGAGTGTGGTTGCAAAAGAGTGCAATTGATAAGACCACTGGCTGCTAAGATGATGGTTGCTAAGGAGTTCGGTTGCTAAGGACTTCGGTTGCTAAGGAGTGTGGTTGCCAAAGAGTGCAATTGATAAGACCACTGTTTGCTAAGATGATGGTTGCTAAGGAGTTTGGTTGCTAAGGAGTTTGGTTGCTAAGGAGTTGGGTTGCTAAGGAGTGTGGTTGCAATTGATAAAACAACTGGTTGCTAAGGAGTTTGGTTGCTAAGGAGTTCGGTTGCTAAGGAGTTCGGTTGCTAAGAAGTGGTTGCTAAGGAGTGTGGTTGCCAAAGAGTGCAGTTGATAAGATGATGGTTGCTAAGGAGTACGGTTGCTAAAAAGTACGGTTGCTAAGGAGTTCGGTTGCTAACGAGTGGTTGCTAAGGTGTGGTTGCTAAGGAGGCTTGTTGCTAAGGAGGCTGGTTGCAAAGAGTGCAGTTGATAAGACCACTTTTTGCTGAGATGATGGTTGCTAAGGAGTACGGTTGCTAAGGAGTACGGTTGCTAAGGAGTTCGGTTGCTAGGGAGTTCGGTTGCTAAGGAGCGGTTGCTAAGGAGTGTGGTTGCCAGAGTGCAGTTGATAAGACCACTGGTTGTCAAGATGATGGTTGCTAAGGAGTACGGTTGCTAAGGAGTACGGTTGCTAAGGAGTGGTTGCTAAGAACTGAACTAGTTGCTAAGAAGTTTTTGCTAATGAGTTCAGTTGCTAAATGAGGCGTCTGATAAGGTTGATTGATACAGGACGGTTGCTATGGAAGTCGGTTGCTAAAGAGACTGGTTGCTAAGGAAACTGGTTGTTAAGGAGGACGGTAGGTATTGATGCTAAGGCTGGTTGCTAAGGATGCCGAGGCTTAGCTTGAGGGTGGTTGCAGAAGAGGTTGAGACCGACCTTTAGGCCTGTTGCCAAGAAGGTTGGTAGCTAAGAAGGTTGGTTGCTGAAAAACACGGTTGCTAAGGAGGTTGATTGCTAAGGACGCTGGTAGCTAAGGATGGTTGCTAAAGAGGCTGGTTGCAAATGAGGCTGGTTGCTATAGAGGTCGAGTCTGACTTTGAAACTGGGTGCTAAAGAGGCCAAGACTGACGTTGAGGCTGCTTGCTACGAAGTTTGGTTGCTAAGGAGGATGGTTGCTAAGGTTAAATGTTACGGAGGTTGGTTGCTAAGTAGACTGGTTGCTTAGGAGGCTGAGCCTGATATTGAGGCTGGTTGCTAAGGAAGATTTACTTGTACTATGGTACGTAAGATATTCTTAACTGACTAAAAAAGCTATCTTAAGTAAAGAATTATCTGAACTAAAAAAAACATCTTAACTGAAGGACTATCTTAACTAAAAACAAATCTTAACTTTTTTAGTTAAGATTGTCCTTTAGTAAAGTTAGTTCTCTGGTTAAGATAGTTTTTTAAATAAGATAGTTGTTTACTTAACATATGTTTTTAAGTTAACATAGTTCTTTAAGTTAAGAAAGTTTTTTTAGTTAAGACAGTTCTTTAGTTGAGACATTTCTTTAGTTTAGATATTTTGTCAGTTAAGATATTTGTTTATTTAAGACAATCTTTTAGCTGAAATAGTCCTTAAGTTAAGGTAGTTCTTTTTGTACGATGTATTTTTTAGTTTAGATTGGTCTTTAGTTTATATATATTCTTTTGTTAAGATAGCTCTTTAGTTAAGCTGTGTTCTTTAGTTACATTTTGCTCTTTAGTTTAGATATATTCTTTAGTTAAGATAGCTCAATGGCTGAGATATGCTCTCTAATTAAAATATGTTCTTTAGTTAACATAGTTCTTTAGGTAAGATGTGTTCTTTAGTTAAGATAGTTCTTTACTTAAGATGTGTTCTTTAGTTATACGTTTTTTAGTTAAGATGTGTTCTTCAGTTAAGATAGTTCTTTAGTTTAGATATGTTCCTTACTGAAGATATGCTCTTTAGTTAAGATACTTCTTTAGTTTAGATGTGTTCTTTAGTTAAGATAGTTCTTTAGTTTAGGTCTGTTCTTTAGCTAAGGTAGTTCTTTACTATGTGTTCTTTACTTAAGATAGTTCTTTACTTGATGTGTTCTTTACTTAAAATGTTTTTTTAGTTAAGATATGTTCTTTAGTTAGGATATGTTCTTTAGTATAGTTGTTTAGTTTAGATGTGTTCTTTAGATAAAATGTTTTGTTAAGATAGTTCTTTAATTAAGATGTGTTCTTTAGCTGTGTTCTTTAGTAAAGACATGTTCTTTAGTTCAGATATATTAAACATATCGTGAAGTTCTTCATCTGCCATTGGTTGATCTTGCGTTGTAATCTGTTAGGATTCCTAAATAAGGGTGAATGAAAGAATGAATATATGGATGTCGGCTACAAATGTGGTTTTTGTCGCTGATGTGATATTGGTGCTGCTGATAATAATGATGACAATTTTCTGACATTTTAACTGTGTACAACTGAAATCGAGAGTGGAGTGGATGTTGAGGCTGCCTTTTCGTCTTCTAGACAGGTTGGAAGACTGGTCAAGGGAATGGCTGTTAAAATTTAATCTTTCTAAATGCAAAGTTAAGCAGATTGGACCAAAGAAGACAGTGAACTATCATCTATGGGACGGGACAGACTTTGTGAACCTAGAAGAGACTGAAATGGAGAAGAACATGGGAGTTTGGAGCAATGAAGGTCTGAAGTGGAGCCAACAATGTAGGAAGTCAGCAAGCAAGGCAATGTCAGTTCTTGGGATGATAAAAAGAAGTTTGAAGCAGATAGATATTGACTGCTTCAAGATATTTTACAATACATATATTCGATCACATCTGGAATATTGTGTCCAAGTTTAGAACCCTTACTATGAGAAAGACATTGAATGCCTGGAAAAAATACAAAAGAGAGTTACTAAACTCGTCAGATGCCTACCTAGGAAGCCCTATGAAGAAAGGCTTCAAAATCTGGATCCCTCTTCCTTGGAAAGAAGGAAAATACAGGCTGATCTTACTGAGACATATAAAATTATAAATGGATTCGAAAATATAGATGAAAAACACTCCTTCAGAAGGCAGCAACTGAAAACCTGAGAGGTCATAATCTGAAGCTGTACCGTAAACGGGCGCGATTAGACATCAGAAAATTCTTTTTTAGCCAAAGAATTGTGGATCACTAGAACCGGTTACCACAGGAAGCAGTATCTGCACCAAGCCTGAACATTTCTAACGCAAACTGAACAACTGGATGGAAGGATACAGGCACTGAAAGCTCATATAGCTCAACTAGCTTATTAACTGCAACTGAACTGGTAACTGCTTTGTCACGCAGCGTTCCCGGAACAGTTTCAGTGTGCCAATGGTCACTGTATTCTGGCTCCCGAATATTGCAATGGCAAAGTAGACTGTGCAGATGCAAGTGATGAGCCAAGCAGATGCTGTAAGTAGGCCTACACCTGATATTTTATCAAATAATCCAGGACAGAGGTCTGCCTAAATGAACGTGTAGTGCAGGCATGGGCAACTTCTTTTAACAGAGGGCCGTCCGAAGATTTTAAGGGCAGTTCAGGGGCCGCATGACAATCGCGGGCTAATTTATGCAGATTCATTTGCCCAAGAAAATAAGACAATATTATTTTTATTAAACTAGCCTTTAACTATAGCGATATAACCATTACGGTTAAATTTATGTTACACTAAATGAAGATAATTTTTATGACGAAAACATAATTATACTAATTACCTATGTCCTAATGTAGGACAATAAAATACTATATATAAGTTTCTTCAATTTTAAAAATACACAAAACTGTTAGTGTACAATGCATCCATTTGCTTGGTGTGCTATATTTAATGATTAATGTGAAATCGGACACTTCTTCTCACGACACAATTTATCCAGTATGGTTGCTTTAATGTTCGAAGTGGCAATTCAAATTTCATTGGAAAGATTAATTGTCATTTGTTAGTCTGCATCTGCTTCTGTTAGTTCGTGCATCTTTGAGAAGAACTGTTCGCAAATATATATGTGCTTGGAAACAGTGCAATCATTTTCAGGGAATGAAATCTAAGTGAAGATGGCTTCCAAAGTTTCGAACCTACCCACTCTGTGGTATTGTTTCATGCAGAGAGTAATTACATTGATGAATGAGTAGTGAACTAGTTGACTAGACTAGAGGCCGGAATCTTAATGAATAAGAAACAGATGTTTTAATGTCGGCCTACGTACAGAGATCCAGACATTCATGTAGGGCCGGATAAAAGTGCCAGATACAATGCTAATATTGAAGACATGTCAAGGGCCGGTTGAAAAGTTCTCGGGGGCCGGTTCCGGCCCGCGGGCCGTATGTTGCCCACCCCTGGTGTAGTGCATGTTATTAAACGCATCTATTTCATCATACACAGACATTCCTTCTCTTTTGCGACGCCATTATAAAAATCGTACACTTTTGTATCAGAGGTCGTAATTATGTATTTAATTTAATGACGTGTTGGTTTAGCACATTCAGTCCTTGTAATATGGGGCCATGGAACACCCTTGCAGAGGCAATAGCAGTGACAGTTCCAGGGTCGCTTGTGTAGGGGCAAGGGAATGCCAGAGGGGACGCCATTTTATACGGCTCATCATGCACTGGTTTGGCTTTAGAGGCCCCGAGAAACACCAAGTAGGATGCGGAGGTGCCTCCTCTTGCTCTTATACCTAAATTCGTCACTGGGCAATAAGACTGCAGTCAGCATAACGATGCTACGGTACAAAAATGAAATCAATGTAAACACAAAGTGACCCTCTCCCAGTGACCAGACATACATGTCAGTCAGTCTTGTCTCTTAGCCAGTCGGGAAACAAAGCATATGTTCATTATTCATCAGTCAGCCTCATTTAGTCGAATAGCATCGAGTTGCAGAGTGGCCCTGCAACTTCGATATATCTGCAGGCCCACTGTTCGACAAGGACCAAAATATATAGCATTCGATAAAAGCGAGACTTCGATATAAGGTTTGATAAAGCAGAGCTATGTTTGTATTGATTGTGGTCGGGCAATTTACTGTTTGTTTGATACAACTGCAAGTTCGAAGTACCGGTACTGAAGTTCGAAGTACCAAAGTTTTACTGTAGTTCCTGAATACAAACCAATGAAACCACGTAACGCACTTTTATATAGCACTGCTTTTAAGAAACTCACTCAATGGTTCCAGACATGACAACAAAAGAACGCAATTCAACCGACAACTGAACGCAGGCAAGCAACGGCCGGCCTATCAGTCGCACAGTTTTAAGTGAACATTTCCGAATATGTTGCCAGTCTAATTCTGACAATCTAACACATACAAAATCAAACCATTAAACATAAAACAAACCATTATGACTAATATCACTTTCAGTTTGTGGTCGTCGGTTAACTAGAGTTAGAGTCACAAAACTGAAAATTAAGTGCAGTTCTTGTCAAACAAAAAAGCTGGCATCTCAATATCACTATCTGCATAAGTATGAACACATTTTGAGCATCTGTACAAGCTAAGCGTACAATGCATGGATAAATAAATCTTTTACATTCTTTAACTTTTACCACAAACGTTTACGCTTAGCTTTAGAAAAACTTCCAACGATCCCAGCCTGCAACTAAAAACAACCAGCAGAGCAGAAAATGAACAACGAAATTGATCCAGACATTTTGATCCTAAATCTGCATGATCCATAATTCATTTGTTCAATCATTCACTCGCTCGATCACTCAATCACTCAGTCAAACCAAGTTCTCAAAAATGTTGATGAAAAAAAGTCAACCACTCCAAGTAAAAAAAATTATTGCAGTGCCATGATTAACACTTAAGCTAAGTAGAAGCAATTTCATGATGATTAAGCATATTCAGAATTAAAGCAAAGAAAATCAACAAGTACAAGTGTGACTGATAAAAGCAGCACGTGTATGTCGTTCTTGGGAAGTGCCGCGCAAGTGTTCTGACACTTCAAAGGTGGAGTATATTCAAGAAATTGAGCAGACACTTGTTAACAATCAAACTTCAACTAAGATACTGTCGAGCAGATGCAACTGCAATAATCTCTTGAACAAAGCTTCTAAAAGGCTTAATTATTTGTGATTAAAACTAGATGCAGCCACAACACAATGCAGAAACCTTGTTCTAATATAAGCCATCAAGACCAACACCAGTGTAGCCAGAACTGTCAACGACATAAACTTCCTGGAAAAAGTGCAATCACGTTTATTGTGTTTGTTAAGAAATTTACACTACTGTTTCAGATTCGGCCCGGACTGTTTTCCTAAGCACTGCAATTTAATTCAGCACTGGCCACGATAATATCAAGAGTGTTACGCATGTGCCAGTAGCTGGCTCTTCCTTCAAATATCTCTTAGGGGAATATACAATCCAAGGATAGGGTTCAGTAACTGCATATCATTTTGATAGCCAAGCTATCTTAAATTGCCCAATCCTTTTTCCAGCCTCATTCTAATCAAATAAAACCCACATTCTAGTAAATCCCCTTCTTTACGGCTTAACCAAAAACAAGGCATATCAAAGTAAGCATTGGTACATCAATTTATCACCTATTTCTATGATCAATTTCCAAAGCAACGGGCAATAGAACAAAACTGTTCTGCAATGAAATATTCGCCATTGCAAGGACCCAGGTTCTGATGTGTAGACAAGTCAACCCAGAACATTCTCAAACCTCATAAAATATTTCTTTCCAACGATTACATGAGCTCAACGTTAAACTCGGATGCCAAAAGTCAAGCAAACCAAATCACATCACCCTTTGATCAGATGTCAAGTAAAATGTCAACATAGTATTGCATCAGAATGATCATCAAGATTAAACAAATTTTAACTCCACCCTCCCTCTCCTAGATAACTTCATACGGACCCCCTTAACCCTTTAACAATGAGACGGATTAGTTTTCCATGCATTTTAGTACGCACTCGTTGTTAAAGGATACTACACCTCATCCTGTCCTAAATCACCCACACTGCACTCCAAAGCCAGTTCATCAAGACCCATTTTAGTACTGCATGACTACAAGTCTACATTTGGATTTCAAAATGCAGCACATAACCTATAGAGGTCACTAAAGCCCAAATCTGACTTTTGAAAAGTAGATACTACATACGGCAACCTCAGCCGGTCTCTTGTAACCTCTGCTGGTGCCCTTTAACACCCCGGGATATGTGTCATAACATGTGTCATAACAGGGATTCCTTGCAGAATTCCACAAATCCATGTGCTTTGCACCCGCCATCAAACTATTGGTCCCACGTGTGTCCGTTTCAGTCAAGCTTAGCATGTTTGGTGACCTTGATAAGAGTTTCTGGGGAGCGATAGAGGAATATGAGTTGGGCAAACAGTTCCTCCTCGAGCATCAGCTCTCCACTCTCGCGGACCATGTAAATGTCAAGGCAGAGCTTCAGCAGAACATCAGGGTTCGGAAGTTCAACAAACATGATCTTGAACGAAAGTCCTTGGATCCACATCCGGACAAAACGGCCGATCACAAGAACGAGGGAGACGTATAGACCAATGACCCTACAAAATAATACAGACATACTCCATAATTATTCATTAAAAACCAACTCCTTACACCAATTCATTGATTAAAATTAACTTTTTAATTGAATTCTTTACATCAGCATCATCATCAGTTCCTGATATCAGCCATTTGACAGTGATAGGTAGAAGTAAATTATCGCCATTGTCCTCGGTCATTTGTTAAATCCATTGCTCCCTGAGTTAGTCCAGGTCATGCCAAGTCCTCAATTATATTGTCTATCCAGCATAGTCTTGGTCTGCTTTTGTTTCTTTTTCCTTCTTGCATGTAGTGCATTGTGCTGAATTTGGTCAACTGGCATTCTCTCTTTTCATTACAACTTTTCTCAATTTAGATTTGCATTAATTGAACTCCAAATCCTCTCTCTAAACTCCGAATAGTTCAAGCCAGGCAATTGTAGCCAAGTGCAAAAGTGACAGTTTCTCACAGAATTATCCATGCAGGGTGATGATGTCTCAGATAACTGAACAGAAATGAATTTATTATCGGGTAAGATGCTGAGAATGATCTATTAATAGCATCTCAGAATTGTAACCTCATGTGTACAATTTAAAGTGCTGCAATTGTTATGCATACGGTGTCGATTGCTGGTCACCTCTAAAATAAATTCACAACAATCTCAATCCTTCTGAGAGAGGTCATTAGATAACATTCAGTTTGTTGTCTAGATAACATAATCACACATGATTACAGATGATCCATCTGATATTTCAAATAAATATCTATCACGAGATAATTAATTAATCTGTAATTTTTCACTTGTCTGATTTCGATTACGTTAGCCTGATCTGAACCAAGAGAGGAACTGATCAAAGTGAATGCGGTTCAATCACGTCTACAAGTTTAACCCTAATGGCCTCAATAGCGGCCAGACGATATCCGATAATGACCCGAATGGCCTCTATAACGGCCTCACGCTACTTTAATGTATGTATGTATGTATGTATGTATGTATGTACGTACGTATGTATGTATGTATGTATGTACGTATGTATGTACGTATGTATGCATGTATGTATGTATGGACGTATGTATGTATGTATGTATTGCATGTATGTATGTATGTATTGCATGTATGTACATATGTATGTATGTATGTATGTATGTATGTATGTATATGTTTGTATGTATGTATGGACGTATGCATGTATTCATGTATGTATGTATGTATGCATGTATGTATGTATGTATGCATGGATGGATGGATGTATGCATGTATGTATGTAGGTATGTATGCATATGTATTCACTGTATTGTATATATGTATGTATGTATGCACATAAGTATGTATGTATGTATGTATGTATGTATGTATGTATGTATGTATGTATGTATGTATGTATGTATGTATGCATGTATGTATGTATGTATGTATGTATGTATGTATGTATGTATGTTTTCTGAAAGTCGAAAATTACTCAGGAACCCAGGGTCAGGGTTTTTTTTACATAAGGAACCCAGGGTTCAAAGGGTTAAGATTCAGTGACAAAGGAGTTTTACCCATAGTTGCTCAGGACTGAGAGGACACCGGCTGGAGCAATTCTCTCATTGAACGAGGTAATATTAAGATAATCTTTGGTCCCACCACCATCTTCATAGCGCTGGATGGTCCACCACTTGGCTCCTGTGCTGCCTTCAACGCTCAGATGTAGCGATGCATTTCCTGATAGATAGCCTGAAATTGTACACAGAATGCTACTCAAAGATTCGCATGTTGTAGAGGCAGTAACACAATAATTTGTAAAATATTCACCACATGGCATGGAGTTTGCAATTAACTTACAATTCTTTATGATTGAACAAGCCACTCAAATAAGATTTTGTCTCAGACAGTATACTATGAAATTCCTTAAAAAATTTCAAGTATTCATCGTAATTTTGTAACACAGTGTAAAGGATATAACATAAGAGTTTGGCAGGTATTTAATATACATGTACAAGATTGTACGTTTAAGTATTTTACAGTTCGGATTAGTCCAGACTTTTAACAAATAATTTCGTAAGATATCAGTGCAATTCATATTTTGAAAAGCATTCAGCACAAGCTTTTGTAAAGGCAACTAACACATGGTACATCTGTGCAAGATGTTTAAATGTCTTCAATATATACTAAAGACTTCAAAGGGATTTTACAAAAGATTAATACATTAATCAGTATAGTATGAATAATTTTTTACCAATAGCATAAGTTTCATAAAAGAGATGGTCAACCGACATTATCTTTCCACTTGCAGGCACACTTACAAAGTGTGGGAAAATGTTTGGAATCACCCTGCAATTGTTAACATAAACAGTTTTAGCAAAACTGATGATTGTAATTGCAATTAGTAACTTCATTGACCAGACAAAGATAATCAGATGACCTCGATGAATAATGATAAGTCTGGAGCATAAAAACTGATTTTAAGTATTGTAACCGGCCAGATAAAAAAAATAAAATGACAAAACGATAGATGATAAAATCATAAAACAAACTGATATCAGAAGCATGTAAGCACTTTAACTGATATCAGAAGCACGTAAGCACTTTAACTGTTGAATTGGCAAACATTTCCAAACTGTCTTTAACTAAATTTCCAAACTGCTTTAATTAAAATGCTTGTTTAGATCAGTCAGAGTCATATGTAAAGTTTTCTTGCGATGTCTTAAAATTCCCTCAACGGTGCTCAGACAACCCCCTTGGGATGCAATTGTTTCAAACAATACACTCTTACCCCTCAAGACAGTTACACCATTCACAACTGAAAACACTGCTCTTTCACAAATCTTACCCTGATTCCTACTCTTCCCCTTACCTCCCTCACCAGTTCAACTCTAAACACCATCCACCGTAACCGTCCGACTGTCTGCCTGCCAGACCCCTTTGGATCTTGAACTGGAAGCGATTTCACCTGCACCTCACCTATCGATTATGATTTGACTAAGCACCTGTGAATAAGTTGGTTCCCATGACTTCATTTTTTTGGGTGCTGTAGAAATTTCGAGATGACGATTACCATGATATGTAAGCACATGTACAATGTGCCATGGATTAGTTTAATGTAAAAAGTGCTTCATAAAAATGACACAATAATGTGCAAATGCTTAAATAAGTGTGCAGTTTATAAATAAACTCTGCCCACTAGTACAGCTAAATAAATACACACAAATACACACGTATAAACAAGCTGCAAGGCATCCAAAAGCTGTCGTATGAAGCAAGAAATAATAATAATAATGATATTAATATTAATAATAATTACAAACTTGTGCAAACTACTCTCTACCATAATGGTAATAATTGCAAAGTATTACTCACACGCTGATGTTGCTGCCAGTGGTAACACTGAGCATCTCGACAAGATCTGCAAGTATCTTTTTATCGGCAGGATTGTGACTGTCGAGGTTGCGCTGAAATTCTCCAAGAACTGTCTCCGACTTCAGGCTTGGAGCAGGATCCCTACAGATGCCACAAAGCAAGCTCTAAAGTAAGAATTTATATAATTGCATGCACAAAGTTATCACTATCGACAATTTCATCAAAATCATATACTCACGGCAACTCAGAAATGCCATTTTGCATCTAGAAGCTCTTACCTTCCTCCAAGAAACTTAATACCTTGTAGAAGCAATACAGTGGAGACCCATTTATACCAGGTCTGTTTGCACACGAATCCGCTTAAGGAGCAGTTACACCATGGCTTCACACAATACCAACTTTACACGCAACATGTGATACCATGCAGTACAGAAACCGGCTGAGCAGCAGTCTGCCAGCGTACATGGTAACAATTGCTAGTAGCAGCTGGCTTTAAGCTGTGCACAGGGCACTACAATCCCAGAGTAGGTGAAAGTAATATATAGCTACACATGCCTCCACAACCTGCATCTATCTGGCAGCTGTAAATGAGACAAGTTACGGTGACCAGTGCTTAACTTTTATATAGCACTCAATAAATTTCAGATGTTGGATTATGACTGTGATAATACACAAGGCCTCTTCGCTGTTTCTAAGTAAAAACACATCCCATAATCAAAATCCCTTAGAAAGCTTCAGTTGAGGAAGACTTGAATGATGATCACCCATTTCCAACTATTTAAAACGAGTACCTTGTGAAGGCAAGGGAGAAATCAATTCGCACAGTCTCATTCGTTTGGTTCAGATGCTTCTTCAGTCGATCCATGTACGGAGGAGTTATATCCCAGGTTGCGGCAGACATTCCAAGCAGGTTGCAATTGTAAATGTCCTCTCTTCGATACACATATAAAAAGGATCTTGCCGTCTACAATTATTGCCCAAATTGAACAGCAAATCAACCGGTGAATGAAGTAACTGATCTGCTAAAAATTGTGAGCCAAACTGAGTGGTTAATTGATCAATTTATTCAACCATTAACTGGCCAGTGATACACCAATCAGCTAACCAGTTATTATTAGTCCTGATTATTGTCAACTGATAAATAATAGGCCAAAAATTACTTCTTTAACCAATTACTTAAGTATAAATCACCAACACAGTAACTTCATGAACAGTAACCAAATAGTCTTTATCCAACTAATCAAAGAACTTGCTAACTATACAATCTGCTAAAATATCAAGCAATCTGTTAACTTAATATATGTGACCTCAGCCAAGATAAGGGACAGCTTGTAGCAAATTTTAGAAGAATTCTCCATAAGCTAATAATACCTGCAAGAAGGCAGACTACAAATATCAGGACCTTTGGCCCCACAAATTTATGCATATTTTGAGATACAGTAAAATATTAAATGTCATGAAAATGCTTTTCAAAATTCAAATCCATGTCCTTAATAAAAAAAATTGAGTTTAATCTTGTAGCACAAAGAAGTATGCTATACAAATTCTCGATTACAATTACAATTATGCAGACTTTTTAGTTAACGAGCCCAAGATACAGATGCATTGACTAAAGCCAAAATTTAGCATAATCAATCCTTAGCAAGACAGCATATTTTGGCCTAACATATCTAGCAACAGGTGGTCTAATTTCCTCGCTCACGGTCGTATATTACTAAGATAAATAATGAGACAGTCAGATGCCACAAATCTATGGGCTAGAAACTGAGTAACAAGCATTACCATGTTTGCAGGTGCCCTGTGCAACAGTGCATCATACTGGGCCTGGGTGATGACTGAAATGTCATTTCCCTGGGTAGTCATCTTAAACATTGGCTGTTCAGAAATACAAACATCAGTGTCACTGACTTCATTAATAAAACTAGGGCAACAATCATTAGTTTTCTTCATCACGTTCATAATCATTATAACATTTATCTTCAACCTTTGAAAACCAAGCTGCATAACTGCTTAGAATATGGAAAATTTAAGAATGACTTTAACACAAACATGAATGTTATGTTGTGATAATTTCCAAACTAGTTATCATATGATACCACTTCAATCAGTCTACAATTTGGGTTCATTCATTCGAGCATTTACATAGCGCCCCTTCACGGGGACTACTCAGGGACTCCAGCACGAACATAAACAACAGTTTTTAGCGAGGGTGTGAGGTTTAATCAGTTTTAACCATATTTTCCTCAGTTACTGGTGAACAATTGCAAGTTATCTCGGTCTTTCTCTAATTCTAAGCATGAGTATCAAGTTATGGCTTGATGTGTTCATCAGAATGCATACATAAGTCTTCATTTGTGTAGAGTGTGTGTAGGCATGTACGCATGTATCAGAACACTGATATAGTGCTACAAAAATGCTAAGAAAACTGAAGCTCTGTTTAGACAAACATGGCACCATGAATCAAAATTCACACTACCAACACAGCTGCACAAACATGACAAAGAACATCAGAAAGTAAATAAGCATCATTTGTGGTAAACATTCCAAATAGAACTACCTCGTAGCCCTGGATCTTGAGGCTGACTGTGACAGACACCGGAGGGCAAGGCTCGAAGATGGACTCGGACAGGGAGAAAAGCAGCAAAGGGAACCAGATGATGAAAATGAGCAGAAACAGAATGATCCCTCCGAGACCGTACTTGACCAGAGCCCGACGTTTCTGTCCACGCTGAACGGGATATGTCTGAAAAGTTGAGATAAGGTACAACATCGTAAGACTTCCACAGTGTCTGCTCATATATAACAAAAAACTTTCAACACATGGAAATTTAAAGATCGAACCAAACTAGGAATACAGATCTGGTGACAGAAGATCAGATCCTAGAAACAAGACATTTAAAACAAATTCTCATAAATGCATTTATCAAAAACTATTCACGTTATTGGTACTATTGCTATGCATGTGATGTAACCTGCCATTTATGTAGTACGTTTGCCATTATTATTGTTACTGAACCTCTCTCCACTGTGTATACGCTAGTTACATTCAAATAAACAAGTGCATTGTCACAGGAAACTTTGAAACAGACAAGCAAAGACCTCTATCGCAAGGTATTATAGTGACCCCATCTGGCCTTTTGCAATCAGGTAAACTGCAAATCAATTCCAGTGGAAGTGAAAGAAAATGTCACGGTTGAACGCACCTTTTCTGCCCTGCGGTTGCACTTGATGACGAAGACGTTCGAGTAGATGTCTTCCATCTGTAGCCAGCTGCCGAGCGCCAGAGTTGTGTCAGTAAACATCCAATCCATCAGAGCACGCAACTCCAACAGAAACGGAATAACCAGAAACCTACAACAACGGACCAATCCATTAATCAGCCCATCACGAAGACTCACTGGTTTTAAAGCCTGACTTCCAGTTTCCGTAACCTATCAGATATGCACCTGACTTCTTTACAGTGTTACTGTTTTTTCTATTACACAGTTTCACAACACAGCAAGCAATTCTAAGCATGGTTCATCTGTCAACTCTGAATAGGAATAATAATAATAATAACAGAGATTTAAGTGCCATAGCTTGTAGACAGTCGAAGAGAAATCGATGCAACGATTCAGAAGCACTTGGAGCAGGGAGCTCAGTCCAGACAGGCAGGTGTGAAAAGTTCAGTCTAACTTTTTCTTGAAGGTGGTGAGAGTCGTAGAGATCCTGAAGTTGGAGGGTAAGTTGTTCCAGATTCAAGGGGCAGATGAGATGAAAGATTTTGATGCAGTTGTAGTGCAACACCGATGAAGGACAAGGGTTCGGGTTCCAGATGACCGCATCTTCCTCGGGGGCATGTGGTTGTGAAGAAGGTCGGAGAGATATGAGGGAGTATTTGTTGTGATCCATGTGTGCAGAAGCCCTCCATTGGTAACTTCTCTAGTAATCCAAATACTTTCTGCCAAATAATACACCAAACTGAGGCAATAATGAATGAGGCAGCTATGTTCAGAAATATCAAGATTGATGTCTCCTACCCTTGAAAGCTGTAGAGGTTGAGGTAATTGTATTTCTTTGTCAAGAAGTTGCCAAGCATTCTGGTTGGATAACCACATCGAATCTGGTAGGACGAGAATCCAAAGTAAATGCATTTCGTAAAGTACCACAACTGAGCAGCAACGTTGTCAACAAACCGCCTAAAAGCAAACCATCAGAAATCAGCATTAATAATTATAACAAAAAATGATTATACGATATTATTTCTATATTTCATTGGTGAAATGCAAAGCAAACCTTAAGAAACAACTCAAGATAGACAAGGGCAGTAAAGTTGTTTGAACATACAATAATTATCAAGAAGATACGATTAAGATAAATCTTAAATGTCCAATGAACAAGATATATGGCCACTTTGTGTTGACAACATAACATCAGCCGGTACGGTGAAGTTCTGTACCAGCATGGATATTTAGATGGGTGACCATTAAAAAAATTTTTATGAACATCTGCATCAGAACCTTTACAGATCGGTAATACCAACCTCATAATCCCAACTTATTTGGATGTTATAAAGATGTTCTATCAATGGATTGCTGTCAGTCACCATGCTTGCAATTTAGCCATATGACCTTTACACCTCAGGACGTTTACGAGAATTTTCTACTGATTAACTTTACCTCTTACCTTTGCTCCTCAGGAATTTCTACCTGGGTTACAATACAATTAAGCAGTTACGACTATTACTGCTATAACAATAATGATGATAATGATGATGACAATGATAATATTAATAAAAACTTCATTAATAATGAAGATAATGATATACATAATAACAGTATCATTAGAAAACATACTAAAATCCTAACAATAATACGTCTACGGGAAGAATAGATCCCACTGGCCTCTTTGTGATTTCTGGTAGGCCAAAAAACATCCAGACGTGGACAAGAATGATGAGGAAAATCTGGAAGACGAGCTTAGCAAGTATCTGCTTCCTCAGATAGATGGCACGATCAATTATGATGAGAATAAACTGTGCGAGCATCATTCCAAGAAACGATGCTGGAATCTAAAGATAAAGCAAACAAACCAGTTTCAGTAAATTTCCTGCTACCTATAAAAGGCTGCAACTTGGAACATCCTGCTAAACAGCTCTTACTCTAGTCCTTAATATCATGCAGAAGTTTTAAATATAAGGAAATGTATGCTACTCCATCATTTACTCCCTACTTCAAGAAAACATCTCAGTACTGCAGTTAAATCTTTTACTGCAGAAAAGGTTGGTATAAAATGTTCATATATAGAAATGTTCAAATGTTTGTTCCTTCTATCAAGTCCAACATACCACTGTTGCCATGTCATCAACTTTTGAATTTATGCCCCACTGGCTTTTGTTGAGGCAATACGCAGTCTCCGACTGTTTCACTCTGGGATGAGGAAGACAAGCAGGTGCTCGGAGAAAATACTCTGCTTGGGTTGGCTTCTCCCAATCGTCTCCTCCTACCTTCCATTGCTTAGAAAGTACGATTAATAAACAAAAAGTCACCAAGATATGTATGAATAACACACACCTTGTTCTGCTTGAAGACGGTTGCAACATTCATAATTGCCGCACTTGGCGAATTATTTGTCTCCTTAACAAACACAAAGGAAATCACATTTATATAATGTGCAATAGCCAATGTGCACATGCAGAAACTACAGCAGTAACAAGAGCTGAATGTTTTAGTAACTGTAACATGCGACACAGCAACTGGTTAATGAATACAATGGAACCATCTTATGGTGAGGGATTTGGATGGCATAACCAGAAAACTCAGTATAGCAATGCCAGAGGCAAAATGAGCTCTAATAATATACAATATGTATGTAGGTATTATGTATGTATGTATGTATTTAATGGTATGTACATATGTCTCCATGTGCATACATATGCATATATAATTGTATATGCGACTTTATCTTCCCGAGCTTGTTTTTATCTTTTTCCAAAAACAAGCTCGGGAAGATAAAGAAAAACATTTAAATGAAATGTGCAAAGAAATGGAAGATGAAGGAAGGAAAGGGAGAGTTAAAGAATTGTTTTCAACAGTAAAGGAAATAACGGGAAAATTCACACCTAGAATGGGCTCAATGAAGGCAGGAGATGGAAACGTAATATGCGACGAAGAGAAGATGAAGAAAAGATGGAAAGAATACACAGAAGAGTTATATAGTATAGATAAACGAGTCAAAAAAGAGCAAATTGATGTTACAGGGTATGAAAAGGAACCGGAGGTTATTGAAGCAGAGGTAGAATGGGCAATAAAACAACTCAAAGATAATAAGGCGCCGGGTCATGATGGAATACCTATAGAACTGATAAAAGCAGGGGACGATGCAATGATAAAAACAATAACAAAATTATGCAATCAAATATGGGCAACTGGAGAATGGCCGAATGATTGGAAGAAGTCGATCTTCATACCGATATTCAAGAAAGGCGACGCGAGGGAATGCGAAAATTACAGGACGATAGCAATAATATCACACACTAGTAAAATATTACTGAAAATAATCCACAAAAGAATGGAAAGCACAATAGAGAGGGAACTTCCGGTGAACCAGGCTGGTTTCAGGAAATCTCGAGGAACTAGAGACCATATTGCCAACCTAAGGTGGATAATGGAACGGCAAAGGGAGTATGGACAAGAGGTGCACATCTGCTTCATTGATTATAGTAAGGCATTTGACTGCATTAACCACGATTTAATGTGGAAAACCCTACTTGAGATGGGAATTCCGAAACACTTGATATGGCTATTAAGGGGACTATATGAAGATCAGATAGCGGTGATAAGAACAGAATACGGAGACACTGATCAATTCAATATCAAGAAAGGGGTGAGACAGGGATGCATTTTGTCTCCATTCCTGTTTAACTTATATGCTGAAAGAATAATTAGAATGGCGGAAATGGAAGGGGCAAAAGAGGGAGTAAAAATTGCGGGAAGGACATTGAACAATCTTAGATATGCGGATGATACAACACTAATGGCAAAAAGAAAAGATGAGCTGATAGAATTAATAAGAAGGGTAAGGAGAGAAAGTGAAAAAGCTGGCTTATACTTCAACATAAAGAAGACAAAAGTCATGACAACAGCAGAATGGGATACTTTTGAGATTGATGGAGAAGAAATAGAGGTGGTAGAAAGCTTCACTTTCCTGGGATCATTGGTCGAAAAAGAAGGAAAATGTGATACAGAAATAAAACGAAGGATTGCGATTGGGAAAGCTGCAATGATTGGACTGGAAAAGATATGGAAGGACAAGCATGTGAGCATAGATACAAAAAAAAGTCTCGTGAGAGCCCTAGTCTTTCCAACGGTTCTGTATGGGTGTGAGTCGTGGACAATGACAAAGAACATGGAGAAAAAGGTCAACGCATGTGAAATGTGGATATGGAGAAAGATGTTGAGAATATCATGGACAGAGAAAAGGATGAACGAATCAATACGAGTGGAGATTGGTGTCGAGAATGAAGAGTCATTAAAACAAAAAGCGACAAGATTGAAGCTTGGATTCTTTGGTCATGTTATGCGATCTGATGGGCTAGAAAAGGAAATGATGTTGGCTTGTGGTGAGGGGAAAAAAGACGGGGTCGACCAAGGAAGAAATGGATGGATGAGATTCACGATGTAACTGGCTTGAATCTGGAAGCACTAAGGGACCTGACTTCGAATAGGAAGCAATGGAGAATGTGTGTCATGGCGATCGCTAGAGCTCCAGGAGTTGACAGCACAAGGTGACAAGGTGATATGCGACTATGAATGTGTGTAAATTCCAGTAACACCCGGTTCCTTTGCATGCTAATTCAATCAACACACAGCAACGTTATGTCTCCCAACAATGCCAAACAACACGCAGAAATCATTAGTGCACTTAGCCCTGCAAGATCAATAGGTCTCACAACCCTGCTTCTAAGAGGGAGGGTAATACCAGATGTGAATAAATACTGACAGGAGTTCAACGTTGTCATTAACTTATGCTTGTAAGGGTCAAGTTGGCCGACCAGTACGCAAGTATATATGTGACCCATCTGCACAAAACCAGTCGTAAGTCGGAATATTCAGTTTCAAGAAAACGACCAAAAACTTGATCAAAGTCAATTTTTTCCAACTTTTAGATTATTACAGATTATAATTTAAAAATATATATTTTATACAAAAAAACATAAAAGTTTGAGAAAAAGTAATATTGAAGGGTGTTATTTGGATGATTTTGTACAATCTATGATTTTAAATTTCGTGCAAATTCACCGAAAATTAATCCATTTACCGGCATGTTCCATTCTATATTAGCAATGACGACCTTGATGCTTGATATCATTTTAAAGCTCTGCCTTTCGTCTAGCCAATGGTGTTGAGATAATAGTGGTATTCTATTAATATCAGCCAATAACATGGCTTACAAACAGGTCATGCGCATTTTACAATTTATACAGTGGGCCAACTTTAGATGCATTTTGTCGCATAAATAGTTTCCATACATGCATGTAGTCTTTTATCCATAAATTCAGTTGGGATTGAGATAGAATGATAGTTTTGTGTCCTTGTAAAGAGGATATGTTTCCCTTTAAAATGGTGTATTACATTCCAAAAGTGAAAAATCCGACTTAAGACTGGTTTTGTGCAGATGGGTCATATATGGCAATGGTATGTATTTCCACACTTCCTGCACCTTTCACAAGCGCTGTAAGTACGCCTATGAACAATCACAACGCCCAATCTAACCAAGCAGCAACAACCAAATAAAACTTCCAAGCTACATTACGTGTGTATTGCGTGCCACTGTGCAAACAGAAAACTCCTGATAAGAACCGAAAATCCCTGTTATTTGAAAAGCCATCAGCAGAGAACTCACTCCAGGTCCAAAGGAGGAATAACCAAAGATGACAATGATGAACGTGATCAGATCACAGAGGAACATCCGTGCATAGACGTCAGTGGCTGCACTGTACTTGGGATTCCTCACATTGTGGCAGAACCTAGAAAGTGACTTTGTACAACGACCACAACACCTGCAGAAAAACGCAAATACAGACGTATTATATAAACAATGCAAACTTTGAAAACTGTTTACAGTGACACCCACTAAAAATCTTAAGATTATAATTTAATAGCAACAGTGAGAGGATCTGGTAACCAACTGACCAACAAGAGAGAAATAAACAAAGGTAAAATGACTTTCATCAGTAAAATGACTTTCAACGTAAACTTGTTTAAGACGAAGTCATTTGCCTCTATGCAGCTGCCCTCCTCTTTGTCAATCAGAGAATGGCAAATAGCCTCACATGTAGAACAGAGATGCAGAAAGAATTTGAATGCCTACAGTTATTCAACATACAGTTCACAATAAGATCAGTGAAAATAGTTGGACAGAACCCAAACACAGAAGGTGAATTAGGTGTGAGAGTAAACGCCACTGACAAACACCATAAAGAAAACACAGCTGAACAATACTAATAATAATAATAATAATCAAACTGACAAGTAAGCAATAAGATTACATGACATAGTAGTAACAGATGATAACAAGTTTAACAGGAGTCAAATTTAACTGTATGGCAGCCTGCAAGGCGCCCATCTCTGTCCTGCTGCTCATTTTACAGTCGCCTCCTACGGAGTGAAAAGGCTGAGTCAATCATTATGGGGCTAGCAGGTATTGAACCTGCATACTTCTGATCTTCATGCCAGCGTGTTCCACTCCACCATCTCCCTGCCCCTCGATACTGGATGCATACTTCAAGACAACTTGCCAAATAAAAGGAAGGAGGACAACAGACAAAGAACTGTTGACCTGGACTGGATAATGGACAGAAGAACTAGACACCAGTAAAGGACAACACACATTACAGACAAAAGGGTCTCAATCGATTCCTGGATCTGCCCGAAGCAGAGTGCCAAAGCAGAACTGATCAATTAAAACCGTTAAAATTAAAAAATTTATACAGGTGAATTCAGTATGCATGTATCAATGCATCTGAACATTTCTGTTTGCGCCTTACAAGAACCTCTCGAATGCAGAGTATGACTTCTTGGTCCATGGCAGAGACCATGACGCAGTCGTGTATGAAAATCCTGATTAGAAAGAGGGTCTTAATGTTTTTAAATAATTATAATGCAGGTTTTCACGGCAGTTGGTTCCTTATATTCAGTGTACAGCAGTGATTCCCAATCTTTTTAGGCTACGGAACCCTTTTGACTTGAAAATTTTTTCACGGAACCCCTACCTTAAAAACACAATATTTTTAAACAGTGATCCAGGTATGTAGAGCTTAATTGATAAAAGTTAGACTAGAAATTGTTTTAAATAAATTTTATTTTCCCACAGAACCCTTGTTTTCACCTTGGAGTCTGATTTATAATGTAACAAAGCTTCAAACAACATTTTTCCAATTCCTTCATGGAACCCTTGTCATCCCCTCACGGAACCCTAGGGTTCCGCGGAACCCACTTTGGGAAACACTGGTGTACAGTATTTCTATTTTCTGATTCTATCACTGCTGTCATGAATTTGTGACACTCGTCGCTGGTGATGAAGATGTGACTATGAAACAAAAGAGAAAGGTGACTACAGTCATACATGAAAAGGTCCATACTTACTTACTTACTTACTTACTACAGTGATCAACTAATGTATGAGGATCATAATAATGAAGCACGAGCAAAGATGAAGATCATGACAAAAATTGCATTAGAGCTTAAACAGTCGTAAAGCTCATCATTTTATTTCTACAACTGGTGCAGAGCAAATCAACAAAATAATCTTTCTGGTCATACCCTGGTTCATCCGTTCTTTCTCTCTTGCTTTTTCCATCGGCTTCATCGTCTGCTATTGTTGCTGCTGACTGCTCCACACGCAGGACCTCTATTGTATCCTGATCATCATCATCCTCAGGGTCCTGGAAACTGTTGCTATGGCCACTAACTTGTCTCATGGTTGCATCCCCACTGCCTCCAAAGTCCACATCAATTCGTTTGTTGTCACCCTACAATAAAACATGTTCAGCTTCATACTAAGCAAAAGGAAACAACTCAAACAAATGCTAGAGGTAGAAAGGAAACCCAATCATATCTTGGTTATAGACACACAAAAATCCAGAAATTAGCATTGCCAGTTCATCGCTGACGTTACAGAAGCAGAAGTAACTAAATCGAATTTTTCACATTTACTCAGTGTGAAAAACCACTTCCACAATTCATAACAGACATGTTAACCTTGGTTAGTATTGAGACATAATGATCTGCAGCAATGTAAACTGATACAATATCCATTCAAAGCATCTGATGGAAGTGATGCAACTGTATCACAGTGTTACATAATCTGATATTGTTATAGCACCATTTCCAGAAACTACTCAGAACTCAGTGCTCAATCTGACAGCAGAAAGTTTCCAACTGCTGTTGGAACAAAGACAAGTGATGGCTAACGAGTTCTTGATGGCAAATGAGTTCTTGATGGCTAACGAGGCTTGATGGCTAACAATGTCCACCATTTTTAATTGACTGACCTGTAACAGGTACATTAGTTCCCAAGCATCGAGACCTGGGTCAGCAAGCACACAGCATTTGAGAGGTACTCAGAATCGCTATACACCAGAACCGCATCATCATCATCATCATCATCATCATCATCATCATCATCATCATCATCATCATCATCATCATAATCATCATAATCATCATCATCATCATCATCATCATCATCATCATCATCATCATCATCATCATCATCATCATCATCATCATCCCACCCCCATCATCCTTGTCTTTGGAAACGATATCAGTAAATGCCTTATTAGGAATCAATGTTACCATGAGGTCAATTTTAACAGTGCAACTAAATTTGGAATCCCTATTCCCTGTTACATTCAAATTTGTGTTATAATGAAGCAAGGTTTATAATAGAGGCTTTGGTGTATTAAGTGTCTAGATACACACACATACATACACACAAACATACATACATACATACGCACATACACGCATATAAACATAAACACATACATACATACATACTACCACGGGGGCTCGTAGAGTAATGGATAACACACTGGCGTGAAGAGTTGAAGGTACCAAGATCGAACCCCATAGACATCCCTTAATTTAAGGTTAATTCTGCCTTCCACTCGCTAGGCGAGTGAATAGTAGGCTGTGATTTGCCGCCGTATGTGGCTGCCGCATAAGCAGTTATATTCGACTCCTGTAAAACTGTTATCATGTGCTTCTAATTAATACATGTTTGTAAGGCGCCCTGCGTGGCTGCCGTATCTACTATATGTATGTTCACTGTACAGCGCAGTGCGTTTGCAGGCACTTAATTAAAGAAAAGATTATTATTATTATATTATTATTATTATTATTATTATACATACATACATACATACATACATACATACAAACATACCCACATACATACCAACACACATACATACATACACACATACATAGTCATACATACATACATAAGAACATACAAACATACACATGTATACATACATACATGTCAAGAATAAATACACACACAGCTAAGCAGAATTAATGGCTAACGTGCATAGAAAACTCACTGGAGATGCCGCTGGAGTGACCTGGCGACTAGCCAACTCCGCATTTTCCAGATCGTCTTGGCTCTCTTGTGCATCCTTCCATAACCCGTGTTGCTGCAATGGAGAAAAATATTTCAGACTAACAAATATAACACTACTAAATATAAAAGTAACCCGTAACCAGTCACAGTAATCCTATAGTCGTAACAAGGCATCCGATCTACTCCTAAGCTTTGAGGGGTTACACTGACCCTGGTTAGAAAATAATAAAACTGATAATAGTATTAATAACAATAAAATGTTTCTATTATGCGCATTCATACTGCTTATGAACTCCTCTCCAGCCCAAACATCTGGACAAATAATGAAATAAGGATGAAGCATAGGCGGCAATGATGGGGTTTGAGGAGGATGAGACCCCCATCTTTGACAGTGGGTGGGGACACAGTATACAGTTGTCCCCCCAAAAGAAATTTTTGAAGAAACATCAAAAAAGGTCAAGAAATTTTTTTGTCCACAGCACGAAAAAATTTTTCACCTTTTTTTGACCAGATCAGTTCAAAAGTGTTCCTTGTCCCCCCCCCCCCAAATGTCAAACAAGATCGCCGCCAGTGGGATGAAGCACGATTTTAAATGAACAAGTCTAATACTTTAAGCATCTTGCAACAGTCCAAGCATTCAAACGAAGTGCAAATATGACGACACTCAACTAGCGAACAAACAAGCTACAAGCTTTCACAATAAACATAAGTTGCATACCACCCGATCACCATATCCTTCACGTCGCTTACCTTGAGAACTGATCGATGGATGAAGACGCAGAATAGGAGGACAATGTCAAAGATGGCGTAAGTGTCCTTCTTCTCAATGCCCAGGATGTAGGGAGCAGAGAAAACGGCTTCTTGCCTGTTCAGGTCTTCAGCAGACTTCGAAGCGTTCCAAGGGATGAACGCAAATTGGAAAACGTACTTTATGATGATAAGCACCTGACACACACACACACAAAATTCACCTCCATTTACTAGATTGCTTGCACACATACAAGTACTAAACACTACTGTAAGTCTGCTTAGGCACTCCATGAACAAGTGGTCAAACACAATCATTTCAACAACTACAGTCAGTTCTGAAGACGAAAGTCAAAGAATTCTACAAGCATTGGAACGTGAAGCATGGTAGTTACTATGGAATGGTATAACCAATAGGCAGATTATGAGGAAGAAGGGAGTTGCCATCAAGGTAATTAATAAGCCTCACATATACCGATTTCTCTAACAGTTTTGATGAAAATTTTACTGTGGAAATTGGTCAATAATTTGATAAAGCAAGAGGACCTTTGATGTTCTTTTTGAGGATCGATACCACTACATTTAAGTAAATAAAGGAAAGTGCGTGAACTGAGGGACTTGCCAATTTCTGTTAGGAAAGGAGCCAGTGCAAGCAATGTTTTTGTGAGTCGTGCTGGTGAGTGGTCAAGGTCATATGTCTTTTCTGGAGATACTTGCTGAATGCGTAAGACCTCGGTTATGCCTACTGGTTCAAATAACTAACATTGACTGTTGCAGGCAGAACGTTGTTTGAGTTGCCCTGTAGTTGCTGACCTGACATCCTGAATCTTTAATACACATTATTAATATGAAGTTTCAAAGATTAACTTTTAACAAAATTTTTAACAATTATTATTGCTCTAAGCATTACCTCGGTATAGGTAATAATGAAGACCCAGAAAGTCTTGCTTGGCCTCGGAGTACTGAGCAAGGCCCAGAGGAAGGAGAGGATTGGATAGACGAGGGACACCACGCTGCCTGACATCAGGACGTTGAGCACCATCGCAAAGTAACACAGGAGGTCTGAATGGGAGAAGACAACCTGTAATGCAGCAACGATCAACCGGAAAAGGAGTGGCATCTCACGATGGAAAGTTTGTTCCGCCTGCTTCTGCTTTTCGATCTCATTTCTACACAACATATAAACCACCAATTCAACGAATGGCTTAACAATTAATCGAACAACTGAACTATCAAATCTTTTCACAACCAGTTCAATGACTTTGTAAGATAAGGAAATGGCTCCTTTAAGACACATTACTTGGCCTTCCTCAAAGCAACACATTAATTACTGGACTGCATGGGCGGCGATCCCGGGGTGTCGTGGGGGACAAGAACCCCACCTTTAACAGTGGGGGAGACACAGTATACAGTTGTCCCCAAATGTTAACGAAACACCAACAAAAGGTCAACATCGCCTCTTTTTTTGACTAGATCAGTTCAAAAGTGTCCAGTGTCCCCCCCACATGTCAAACAAGATCGTCGCCAGTGCTGGACTGATTACCATTTAACATTCATTTTACAACAAGAATGCAATAGCCAAGTAAAACAGTTATGATCAAAACTGTTCAAGAAGAACATTTTAGGAGAATCATCTTTGAACATGAAATAACGTTAGACATCAGGCAGAAAAGTCACCTGTTTTCACCATCGTCAGTGACTTCCACATGAAGTGCAATATCAGACGGCCTGTGAGAAAACAAAGTAAACAGTCACACAAGAAACACAAATAATAACCAAACAAAGATCCAATAAGCAAGTGAATAAATAATAATAATAATAATCTTCGTTTATTAATTAAAACCAGTGCTTTTTTTCAGCCGGAATGCAACGGAACGGCGTCCCAGTACCTTTTTTCAGTTACTAAAAAATAATTTATTTATTTTAATAATAAAAACAATATTTTTTTATTTTAATTTAATTTAAGTGTTTGAACTGTTTTCAGTGTTTATTGAGACCCCTCCCTACCCTCAACCCCATTTTTTGGGATTTTAGCCCGCCCATAATTATTGCGTTCCGGAACCTATTGTTCCGTTCCGGAACCTTTTTTCAGAAAAAAGCACTGATTAAAACTGACAAGTGCACAGTAAAATTACATAATAACAAGTTTAACAGGAGTCGAATTTAACTGTATGGCAGCATATAATACATGTAAGCAAACAATAAACAATTACTAACCAACAGCAATTGAACTAGTTTTCTACAGTTGCATGTTTATGAGTTTAGCATTATTTTAGAATTCTCTGGTGCATCAATTTCCTTCATAATAATACGTGGCCCCAAAAAGAAATAAGAAAAAATCGTCTTAAGTTGAGAATGTCTTAGCTCACAGATAATGTTTGCAGTTGACGGACATTTCAACCACCCATTAGTCAAAGAGTTTCCCGGTCAGCTTTCAAAATAAGAATAATATTGCTCTGCTTATTGAATGTATTCACTCAAGGGAAGAATCAGAAGAATCAGAAGAAAAATCAGATGAAGAAATGGTAGCAGAAGAATTGAAATCAGAAGAACTGGAATTGGCAGACGAAGATGAAGCCATGGACTTGAAGTGTTAGCAATTTAATTTTTCTTAGCCTTGGCGTACAGTAGCGGGTAGCCATTTCTATCTCTCATTTTCTAACCTTGCCCACTGACAGCGAGCATTCTGTCAGCGTAGTCATTACAGCTGATCCGGTTAGGGTGCCCAAATGGAGTCAAAATCTTAAACCATTTTCAGCCCTACATAGATTTGAACCCCTCAACCTTTTGCCAGACAGTCTAGCATGCTACCCAGTAGACCATTGAGTACCCTTGTAAATGCGAATAGAAGTTACAACTGGGTCACTCTCACCGAGTTCTTACTAGAGTAATCAAATAGATCTGGTAAAAGATCACAATGTTCACCATTCTCAGCTGCCAACAGGTATAATCCTGGGGGTAACATCTTCTAGCCTGAGTGCAAACATGGTGACAATCGAACAACTGTTGTTCAACTGGGCAATTTCACATGACATGCCACGTTAAAAACTACAAATGCACAGGTGTAAGGTGTAAATGTCTTCGAAAGAGTTATACCTGGCAACAGTCCTGTCTTCCTCGCTTGTATCGATTAAAGGAGAGTGACTTGAAGCTGATCCTCCCGCAGCAATACGCTACACAAAGACAAGAACATACAGCTAGCGACATTTTAGTTTTTTTAACTCTTTATTAAATATTTATATAGTCATTCAATAAAAATATCAGTTACTCTTCCTGGCAAATCAAATACAAGATCAACTGAAAACAATCCGTTGTTTAAGCACATACATCAAACTGTCACACAACTGATTGTTTAGGGTAATTTGCACTACTGCTCGAAACATTGCTCACTGGATCCTACATCACAAATCTGATCAACAGCCATTACTTTGTGTTGACATAATGTATTTGTACATTTATATTTATACATTACTTTGTGTTGACATAATGTATTTGTACATTGTGTTGACATAATGTATTTATACATTTATATTTATACATAAAGTACTTTGTGTTGACATAATCTATTCTTACAGGGACAGGTCACCTCTGTGGCCCTTTATCACAAAAGGTTCAATTTATAACCAATGTGAAAATTGGGTTTTGTTCCATAAATATCTTTACTGTAATCATTGGCTTCTTGCTTAATCTGCTTTATGCTCCAGCTGCATGCCATGTGCTTTTCAAATAGAATAATCGCTTCCATTCAACCAACCTCTTTCTATCAGCCATTTATTACTGTATGAACAAACTGCAATTCATGGACTCTGCTTAATCTGCCTGCTGTTGTTCCAAGCGAATACTGAATTTACTGAATTTATAAAGCACAGGTTAATATAACTTAATACACCACATATGCGCTCTACACTTACACACATAAGTAAGTAAGTAAGTAAGTATATTCTTATCACACTTATCACACAATCAATCACTGAATCAAACTCAAATCCTCACTGAAGTACATGAGCAACTTATCGCACAATCAACTAATGCTGTCAGCGTGCTGAGAGTTGATTGATCTGACTATGGGACCAATTACTCAACCACCCTACGTAATCATGCATGTGAATATTTGAACAGCACCTTTTAAAGACATATTAAAAGTGTTCCGCTACAAACTATAGTGGTAAGTGTTGAGTGTCTATGGGATCCTTTAACCTGGAAGTCTATTCTTAAGAGCATCCTCATACCTTCACGCGTTTGTGCTTTTCCTTCTCGTCTCTCAGCTTAACCGAAACAGCGCTGTAATCCTTTGAAAGATTGTTCAAGAACAGGATCACCTTCTCAATGAATGCACGGACAACCACGATCACCATCTTTATCACGTTCACAAGTTTGTCACATAAGGAGTCTGAAACAAATCAAAATTAAACCAGGATAAAACATTTCAATACTAAACTATAGTATTCAAAAAGTCTGAGCAGCGATGATCAAGAGGTTATGAACATCCCAAATCATTGCTACAGTATTGGGTTCCCATCCCATTCAGTGCACCAACTCACACAGTCAAATTCCCTCTTCCAGTTAAATTCCTTACAAAGTTGATTATGAAATGCTCTGTTATAAAAGTCCATTGTTTGGTCCATTAATTGTATGGCATCTTAAAGTGAAAGATTCAATTTCTACACAGGTTAATTACTGGTTCATATGTAGGCAAAAACAAAGTTTTCTTGCATACAGCATTGCTTGACAAGTTAAAACCAATTTTACAAAACACAGGTTGAAATCACTGAATTAACCATAGTTAATAATATGCAATGACTATAATGACTCCTTTATATAATGCTAATTAAGAGTCTTACATATGCAAATTTAATAAACAACCATAGCACAATTGCTTAGATTAAGGGAAAAGTACCAACAGAGTAAAGATGTTTAAAATGAACTTCAGCATGGTTGCCTTCCTTCAATTTCCTATTACAGGCTACTACGCATGTTATTATAAGTTATCTGATCAGTTGGATTTCGATCTGGCTTCACTTAAAATGTTGGATCTGATTTCACTAAAAGAAACCATTGATTAATGTCTTGGACATTATAAAAATGGCACTATAGAAGTAATTATTTGATCAGATATTAGGCTGTTTATAACCATAATTTCCTTTCCTTAATATCAGTTTGAAACTTGAAATATACTCTGCGCAAAAAGTCAGCATCTTTTGCAATGTTTCGATTAATATCAATCCAAAACTTTAACAGATTTGTAATCTCATAATAAGCTGAGAGTTGCACAACTTTGGCCAGTTCTGTTCCATGATGAAAATGGTAGTTTTAAGTTTTGCAAAAAATAAGAAATAAAGAAATCTGTGGCACTACACACCACTTTTCTCTTCATCCCCATCTTTCTGTTTGCCATCCACTGTGTCCACTACACTGGATTTTTCAACCGAGGGTGAACCCGGTACAAAGGTCACAGCAGATCCTCCTGGCTCCTCGCTCGATCCTACATCACCAGTCTGATCAACAGTCATCTAGAAAACCAACAAAGCTTGGAAACAACTTCATACAATGCATGATGATAAATAGTTGGTTTGCATTTTCTTACATATGAATATTATTCATAGGTGAGATACAGTACCTCTAATTATATTGACTGAGTAAGAAAACTGTTAATTATTATCAACTGAATAATAAATAATTGGCAGTGCCTTGCACATCTGCCAACCGATATTGACAAATATGTTGCTGAGTTTACATATACACCCAACTGTCCAATACATCATGCACTTGACAATTGTTCGATTTTCTTAGGACCCTTAACCCAACTGTCCAATACATCATGCAGTTGACAAGTGTTCGATTTTCTTAGGACCCTTACACCCAACTGTCCCATACATCATGCACTTGACAACTGTTCGATTTTCTTAGGACCCTTACACCCAACTGTCCCATACAACATGCACTTGACAACTGTTCGATTTTCTTAGGACCTTCAAACACAAAATGATACACTGATCGAAGCTGTTGGCTAAAATGAAACTACTGATACCAATAAACTGAGTGAATGTACATACTGAAAACCAGCATTAGGCCATTTCAGTAGCTGGACACAGATTTTCTTTTATTGGGGTGCCACGTCTGGGATCAGTGGACCTCTTCCATCAGCATCCTGGGAATGTTACGCTGGTAATTTTCCATTGGACAACGCTTCCAGCCAGCATACTGCATACCGCACCAAACTCACCACCAGTCCACCACTTAGGTTCTCACCTGTTCTGTTACTACATTCAAGTCACTTCTACCATCTATCACCCAGGTTCAGAGTCCTGTCCAACCATGGAGACAGATGATAGCCTTCACTCAAGTTGGCTTCATCCTTCCACAGGCTTCAACAAATCTCATCTTTTCTTCATTTCACCAGTCTGCAAGTTGAGGATTTTCAAGGTAGTGTGAAACACAACAGCTGGTAATGACTGGAGATACCACCACCCACACAGAAGTTCAGCAGTGCAACTATAGGTTGAAAACCAATGTCTACATTTAGCACTAAGAATTACCTTCTTTACCTCGTGAAGAAGGTAAATAATCCTTGGAGTGATTCAAAAGGATCGACTCATCCTGTTTGCTCTTCATTGTAATATAGACTAAGGGTCTTTGAGAAAGGCGACTGAAATTGGTCTCAGAACCAGTATCCTCTCTTTGTCACAGAAACATCACTAAATGGGCCAGCCAACGTGTCTTCTACACAAGTTCATGGATGAACTGCTGCTATTCCTTGTGTGACTCTACAACTCTATACTGGAGACAGAAATGAGCTATCCTGTGAATTCCACCTGCATGTCAAGCTATTACAAAGTGAAGCAGGTGAGAGTCAAGTGGTGAACTTTAATCACCCGACTGCTGTATCACCAGTCTTGTTCGCCTTTCTCTCACCTGGTGCTAGCAACTTCAGTCAGTGCTCAACTCTGCTGAGGGATCAACCGGGTAGACATTTTCCACCGAGTACTGAATCCGAGTATTTGGATGTACTATTTGCCGTATCCGGACACGAACCGGGTACCGTTTGTTCCCTATGCAAAGCTTCACATTTTCGTGTAATAAAAAATTATCGAAATAAATTTGTGTACTTGTAATAACTGATTGATACATTTAGAAATTTAGTCATTTCTGTGCAGTTGTGAAGTTTTCTAAAATTGCATTAAATTCAATAAATTGACATAATTTCAAGAAAATGGAATTGAATTCAATGGATGTGTAATTGTTTTGAGGCTGAACATTTATAATTTCATATATGTAAGTTTATTGAATAAGGTTTTAAAGAAAAATTTTTTGCAACTATTTGAGTCTACAGTATTTGCCGAGGCGAATAGTTCCGGAAACGGGATTTTCGGCCAAGGAAAATGTCCGAGGCGATTTCCGGTTATTCACTGCTCTGCTGCTCATTTACATTCTTTTGAACCCAAAAGACCTTCCACATACACATGGAAAATGTGTCTGAGATGTTCATAAGAGGAGCTATATAAATATATGTTGAGTTACAATCACAGAACATCTTTCCCTGATGTCTGTAACGATGCTCTTTCACCTTGGATAGGCCGAGATCAAGAGCTTCTGACCAGACACTGTATAAATGCTCCTTTACAAATGCTCCTTTACAAATGCTCCTTTACAAATGCTCCTTTATAAATGCTCCTTTATAAATGCTCCTTTATAAATGCTCCTTTACAAATGCTCTGTCTTGAAGCGACTGATCGATGTGTTGCTGTACCTGATCACCACTGTAAGACCCAATATCCACTGGCGACATTGGAGGAGGACTGGAAGGACTCGGATGATCCCACATTTCCAGGGCAACTTTGGGGCCTCCTTGAAGACCAGCATTAAGGATCTAGTTTAATCATTAATCACACAAAGTAAGCAAATATACAAAATAAGCAGGAACACTAGGGCAAGCAGGTATCTTGCATATGGAAAACATGTAGGAACATAACGTAAGCAAGCCAATACAATAATAATTAAACTAATTCCATCACCCCCAAAACCACAATGAAATTCAAACACTGATTCTTTTCTTGACACTGTCAGAGACTCAATCCACCTTCTTATTAATTAACTAATAAACTTATCTTGAAAGCAGCTAAAATGCTGGAATGAAGCATACTTAGTACCTGTAAGCAAACTGGATGTCCAATCAGCCACAACAATGCCACGACTAATTCATCAGTTAAGATGAAAACTGAAAATGACTCATCTAAAAAAGGATTAAAATGGGGAGGGCATGGGACTTCTGCACTAACCTTGAATGAACCCGCACCAAAATCATTTACCTGGAGTGGCCCAGGCTTTTTTATATCTTCATCGAGGACTCTGTCCTCGGACGCCTCTGTCTGCAACTCCAGTTCGTCCTCCGTCATGTCATCAAACATGTAGTAGTCTCCGGATCGAATCACTAGTATGATAACAACCTAACATGAGCTTTTCACCACAATCAGGGCCGCATTAAAGCTAGTGCGGGCCCGGGTGCTGTGATTACCTATATAGCCATCAGTGCGGGCCCAATTACAAGTACAATAAAAAAATTTAATGTACTTCCGAAAATGCGGGGCCCTCAAACTGCGGGCTCAGGTGCTGCAGCGCCCTTAGCACCCCTTAATGCGGGCCTGACCACAATGCCAAGTGCAATTAACACAACAAAATCCTTGGCATGATTTTTGTACATAAGCAGAGATGCTGCATTCCTTTAGGAATGAGTTTAGAACTCAAACACACGTGAAACTTAAAAATCATTATCGGAGCTACCGATGCATATGAAAATTTCTACGTTACTTGGATTTTGTAAGCCAAGAAACACAACCATGCCATCATGGGCCAACGTAAGTCCAAAATCAACAAGATCATACATCACCCACTAGGTAGGTAATCACGTGAATACAAAACACATTTAGAACATAGGGAAGGTGTTCACTTCCTGCTCTTCGGCCCGTAAGCCGGCAGTGGACAATCAAAAGGTCCTGGGGGACATAGGCCATTGCATAGCAAACCTTACTGTTTATTTCTCGGCTTATGCCAGTACCAAATTCAACAGGTAGTAAGAGGCGTGTATGTGCAAGCAAATAGGCCAGGTCATCACACAGAGTCGCCTCAGCAGGCTCAAACCCACAACCTTTAGGTAATGGATCACACGTAATGCCAATAGACCATGGTGTTGCACTACAATGTTTGGGTGGTATCTGTATGGAAGCAACTAGCCATTAAGGAAGCACCCTACCAAAAGCCCTACACTGATGTTTTACACCCTACTGTCCAGTTAGAGACTCTCGTGTCCTCGACACAGACATCCTCCAGATATTGCCTGAAGCCAAGCCAATGAGAGCATGTGCAAATGAAGACAACCCACTAACTGGCAGTTGGTTGTGGCCACAGCATTCGGTGTTAACAACCTGTATGAACAAAACAACTGCTTTATAAATCTCATAAATTCAATACAATACAACTGCGCTTACCAACATAGTGGTCAGTGGAAAGGGCAGCAGACGTTGGATTCAGCCGGATCTGTCGGAGCTTAATTCGTTCCATCTTTCGCCTTATCTTAAACAACAAGGTTTCTTCCTGCTGACGATGAACTTCAACCCGACTGAAGAGCATCTGATTGATCAACTCACTTCCCCTGTATACAAAACATTCTTATCAACAACCGCATAAAATAACGAAGTCTTCATGCTACCATTCTGAAGACACTGTGCGGAACAGTTAATGATCATCCAATTTTATCAATCGATCTACACTGTTCAGTTCAGATCAAGCACAAGTTTTCGAGAATCTGTTTGGTAATGAAATATCAATGTTAGCATTGCATTATTGTTATCATTAATTAGAAACTTCGACAGCACCAGTGTCTAAAGCAGTGGTTTTCAACCAGGGTTCCGCGGAACCCTTAGATCCCACAGGTGTCGGCCAGAGGTTCCACCGCAGTTCAATATAAACTTAAAAGCACCAACTGAATTCATAAAAGGATGAGCAATGAGCAGAATTCTTCACAGCTTTCGGTCATTCTTGCTAAGCCCGATTCTACATCAAAATTATAACATTACGTGATTATCTCAAAATGATAAAATACAATTCGCTCTTCTTCTGCAGGTGAGCTCTTGGTTCCTCGTGGTACCACCACAACTAGGCAGCGTCGCGCTTGCTCTGTGGTTGGCCCCTCCAGCTGGAATCATCTCCCATTGCAGATAAGCCTGTTGCCTAAGAATAGTTCGCCTAAATTTACAAGTTACTGAAGTTCAGTTTATACTGCCATGGTTGGGCTGTGAGCGCTTTTGAGTAGGTACTTTGAGGGGGGGGGACTATATTAAATTTTCAAAATGAATGAATGAATGAATGATATTTATTTCTTGAAAAATAAACATGCAAAATGTGCTAGATTCCATGAGCAAATGAGTGCTTTGTGTAAGGTTCCAGCACTACAAAAAGGTTAAAAACCACTGGTCTAATGTGCAAGGCACCAACCAAAAACACACTAAAGCCATGCTGTAATTAAGTACAAAAATACTCAGAAGGTCAGTCCACTGGCACACAAAGAGAGGCTAAGGTGGAAGAAGAGATAGCTGAAATACATAGGTCTTGAGCTGGGACCAACAAGACACAAGAGAATGAACACAGCAAAGAGAGGTGGGCGAAGAAAACAAACCGATACGGAGAAAGAACTGCATGCAATTCCTTAGTTGTCTATGGTAACAAATACACTAGCTGCCCAAACGCTCGACCTTTCGCAGCACATGACATATTTTGATTTGACTGCAACGCAAGCCGACACAACAACAATAATTTGGCTCTCGACATATCTAGCTTCTTCTCAAATTTAAACTCTGAACAGAAACTGACCTTGAAGCAAGAGTGTTATCAACTTTAAGGTCAGTCACGATGTGCTGGAAGTACCACGTCTTGTAGACACGTATGAGGAAGAGGAGGAAAGCAAAGCTTGCAGCATCCCAGGACATTCCAGCCATGTCCTTATTCATTTCACACATCCCTACAAACAGAAAACAGTTCAGCAAGACATTACACAATTCCATCCTATCCACAGTCAGGCCATTATAAATCTAACAGACAAGTCGGTACAAGTGCCTTGGAGACGTCCTTAAAAGGTGTTACATATATATATAATTTCCCAGATCTGTGTGTCCTATGATAAACGCTGCGGAATGTATGGGATGTGTCTGACGAACTGCCCTCTCTCCCTCCCTCCCTCCCTCCCTCCCTCCCTCCCTCCCTCCCTCCCTCCCTCCCTCCCTCCCTCCCTCCCTCCCTCCCTCCCTCCCTCCATTCCGGTATCACTCCCTCATTATTTGATCCAGGGCAGGAGGGAGGGAGGCTGAGACAGACTTACTAACCGCTGTTTGTCTGTCCTGACTCGCAATGTGACTTATAATCAAGCATTCCAATAAACAAATTCTTTTCTCTTCCTATCAATCCATTCATTTTCTTTTTCAACCCGTCATCTGTGACAGGCAAATACTCTAGTAGAGATATATTGTATTCTCCTACCTTTTGGTGGCAGTTCATAAATGTTCGGCTGAAGACAGACAATGTTGAACAGCTGAACAACCCAGCAGGCGATACTGTCATAGAATACACATCCGGCCAACTGTCAGAACAAAACACATCTCAAAACTGTCAAAACTTAAACAGTAATGCCAAATAAGGGTTAACTACGGTAATTCTGAAAAACTAAGTTAACAGGATTCTAAATGAGTTTTAAATAGAGCCTAGACCTGAAGACATTTCAAAATGCGCTTAATCTGGAACAGAACTGAGAGGATACTGAACGATTCCAAATAGAATGAAGACTATGCTATGAGGCCGTATCAGAACAAAATTTCATGAGTTACAATAGAATCGAAACTAGTCTGAGCTGAATAGAACTGAAATGTATTGTAATGTTGAAAATGCATTTCGAATGAATCTTGGTAGAAATAAGAATATTGTACGAAGATTAAGATAGATTAAGATTAATTCAGATTAATTGGCTTTGAAATTGACACGATTGCAAATGGGTTTCATTTGGCATAGAACTCAAGAGGTAACAAACAGTTGAAAGAGATTGAAAAAGTCTGTTTCAATTTTTCATGTGTCTGTATGCCACTGGTAAACACTCCACACTCCAAGTCTGTTAATCAACTCTACATCGTATCATATCTGGGAATTTGTAAAGCGCTGCTCACAGCAAAAATTATTCAGAGGTGCTCCCAGCGTGACAGCCCCAAGGGAAAAGAAATCTTCATGCAGCGGAAAGAAGAGGACCAGGTCCTAACCAAAATCATGCTACGGATTCTGGGGTAAGGTCATTCCATAGAGTAGGGCCAAGGATGGCACAAGCATGATGTTGAGCCATGGCAGTCCTAGACAAAAATTATGTGTCTGTATGCCACTGGTAAACACTCCACACTCCAAGTCTGTTAATCAGAGGATCAAACCGATCAGCAGACCGAAAAGGGCGAGAAGAAAGAGCAGAAAGAGTTTACCGCATTAAGTCAAATGTTCAGTTGCTGTGAAGTTTTTGTGTTTTGCATGTGTTGTTCTTAAATTTATTAAATAGAGTTATTTTTTATTAAATTCAGCCACATTAAATTCACAAAAATCAATAAAAAAATTGAAAACTCAAACCTGAAGACAACACTTGAGTAAGATTACAAAGTACGAGTAAACCAAAACAACAGTCCACCTGTCAATCAATCACCATCAGTCAATCAGTATTTCAGTTACGTTATAAACTAATGCAGTTTTAAGGTGATTTAATTCAATACAATGCAGTGTCATGCACAACAGTTTCATTACAGAAAAATCATTTATAGTCAGAATTGCAAAGCTAAACAGCAATAGTTGATAAGAACAACCAACAAATCAATCACAAAATCTGTTAAAAAATCATCTCACAGAAACGTGCTTAATTCAAATTAAATCCAACAAATCAGATTTTTAATTCAAATGTAATCATTAATATGTCCACAACAACTCTTGTCCTCCTATCAACAACAACAACAAAAGCAACCTTAGTACTAAAAAAACCGATCTGACTTACATCCTCTGAATGGTTTTCACTGGTTTCAGCAGCAGATCCTGGCCAAACCAAAGGAAGAAGAAGCACGCAATGAGGTACCCGAGGCAGAAGATGCTGATGCGGATGGTACCAGTGATGAACAGGACAAGCAGGGTTATCCAGAAGGAGTAATAGAAGACACCCACCTTTACGTAGTCCAAGTATGAGCTGCAACACAACCAAGGCAATCGATTCACTGCATACATTCACTTATAATCAAACCACCAACTCTACTTTTCTAATTTCATCAAAACTTCTGTCATAATTAGCTGCATATCAGTCAAAACTTCATCATCGCCATCATCATTTAAAACATTTATTTTGCTGTACTGCAAGCAGAAACTGGAATTTCTGTTCATTAAATGACTTAAATCGAGTATTTGTTGATTCAAACTATCTCTAACATTTTTTTATTGAATTGCATCCATTTTGCAACTTCTCTTGGCTAGAAAAAATTAATTACCTCAAGCTAGTAGCCAGAACCATTCGATGGTGTGGATGACTATGAAGCTTTGGCATAGCAAAAAATGGACAAAGGCTCAATCTAATAAAGCTAAATGCCCATAATTATAATTACCCAAATCTACAGAGAATTTACCAGTATCTCCATGTATCGTACTATCAAAAAGCATCACAACAGGTTTCAACATTATTAGAATGGAAATAGCCATTCTAATAATGCTACCACTTAAAAAAGAAGTTGAATATTGCTCACAATAGCACTAAAACACCACCTAAGTGTCACCTAAGCTTTATGTCCTTATCTTGAACAATTCTGACCAAGCTTTCTATGTTAATATCAAACTAATCAGCAAACTACTAAAAGTAGAAATGGTACTAAAGCAACAACATAGCTTGTAGAAATAACGACTATTACAGTCTTAGCCATTTTGTAATACTTAATAGCATAACAATGTTTTGTGATTTAAAAATAATTCAAACACGGTTCTAGTCACACTTGTGATGTGATACTGTCATGTGCCATCAAGTTAGTTTTGCTGTGGTTGGCCAATCCTCCTGCCTAACAACCTACGACATGAGCTTCTTCTCTTAGCCTTTGTCTTTTTTCCTAAAATGCTTGAAGACCATTTTGTTTGATCGTGGTTTCATTGTGTTGGGTCAGGAGCGCCCCTGATGAGTCTCTCTTGAAGTGGCAATATATAAATTAGCAATTACCACTACCACTACCATAAAGCAAGTTTTCCAAAGTGTGTCACTCACTCCTTGTAGGACACAAAGTCTTCCACTGGGTTATTCTTTATTCCCAATTGGACATCCGCAATTTCCTTAGTGATGCTCCGGTTGGAACCACCCTCCTCAGCTGCCGAAGGCCGGTTTTCCTCTCCATAGACTCTCCACTGAAGACAGACGAAGAGTAGCTGGAAAAAGTCGGCTGGAAACAAAAGGAGACAATCAACTACTAAACACGTATCCTGTAAAGCAGAAGTACAAGTACCACGATTGTAGTCCTACAACAGAACTACCTCTAATGCAAACAGACATTCATATTTATATTTACTTATTAATTAGGAAATTTCTTTTCTTCATCTATTTTTATTATTTTTAATCTATATTTACTTGTGCTTATATATTACAATTCAAGGGATCTCATCAGGAGATAAAGATGGACTGGTACTCCACTCTTAACCCAACTGTACCAGTCCATCATCGAAAACTGGAACAAAATGACGGAATGCAAGCAGGCTTATGCTATGAAGCTCTTGTCTTAAGTTATCAGCTACAAAACCCAATCCAAAGCAATTGGTCAAACACAGCACAGCTCCTAAGTGGCACAATTAAGTTCAAACTTACAGAAGTTCAAAACATTTTCTCAGCGGTTACATCTGATTGGCAGCACTGCTCAACAATGCATCAAAACAAACAAACTGTTTTACAAATGGCATGCAAGTTTAAAGCTCTTTTGAGAAGATCACTACGTAGGCAACATTAGCAGCACATTCAACTTTTTTATTTTTTATTCTTTTTTTGTTTTTTAGTTTGTTTTATGTTTTTCATGCTTTAGTTTTCCTATTTTACGATGTATGCATGTACACCAGAGTGTGGTTATGCAACTGGTATAATCTATATTAATAAAGCGAGAATTCTGTGTGTGTGTGTGTCTGTCTGTTTGACCGGGCTTAACTTCTACAATTTCTCACCTTTTCACTCGAAACCTTGACTGCTGTGTCGGTCTCGGCATCGGACACCCAGTGGAGGGGTTAGCGTCCCCAGTTTTCACCGCTACCATGGTGAAAATCCCCCAAAACTACCCAAAACACCCTCCCTCACGCCTCAGCTCGCCTATTCCACTGCGAAGCGGTTCTATTTATGGCGCCGGTATTCCCCAACGTCATTAATAATGCGCATAACGACACCCAGGTCGCCTCAAGCGGTTCTATTTATGGCGCGGGTATTCCCCAACGTCATTAATAATGCGCATAACGAAATTCTTCAAAATTCAAAATTTCATGACGATGGATTCGAACTATATTCATCGTTTTACAGCAAAATTTTAACGTATGTTCAAACACAAAGATCTACATTATTTGCAGTATATGAAACAACCAGTCTGCTTTACTAAGGGCCAGGCCGACTACACAACGGCAGTGGGACTGCGAAGCAGTGGGACTGCGAAGCAGTCAGTCCACGGCAGAGGTCGCTAGACGCCAAAAGGCATCTACAAGACTGCGAAGCAGTCTCCCCACAGGTCAAGGGCCTCGGCAACTGCGAAGCAGTCGTCGCCAGAGGGTGACTGCGAAGCAGTCAGTCAGAGGGCGACTGCGAAGCAGTCAGTCCACGGCAGAGGTCGATAGATGCCAGAAGGCGTATACAAGACTGCGAAGCAGTCTCCGCTGTATGCCAGAAGGCGTCTACAAGACTGCGAAGCAGTCTCCCCACAGGTCGCCAGATGCCACAAGGACCTCCAAGACTGCGAAGCAGTCGCCGCCAGAGGGCGACTGCAAAGCAGTCAGTCCACGGCAGAGGTCGCTAGACGCCAGAAGGCGTATACAAGACTGCGAAGCAGTCTCCGCTGTACGTTCTCTGCTCTCCTGTTGGGGCCAGTAAGAATCTCTTTCTTCTGGCACCAAATGGCAAGACAACTAATGTTGTTTATCTCCAAGCTCTACAGCAATTGAAACTTATACCTAAATTTCTTGCTTATTCGCTACACCGATTGAAACTTATACCTAAATTTCTTGCTTATTCGCTACAGGGATTAAAACTTATAACCCCGGGCAACGCCGGGTAAACCAGCTAGTAAAGAATATACTTACCTACTTACTTTAGAAAAACTCATCTGCCTAACCCCACTGAGTAATAGACGTGTAAGTGAAGTTTTTACAAGATGTTATATAAATACACAGAATCTTACATACATATCTACTACATACATACATACAGACATGGATGCAACACACATACACAATGCATTCATACATATATGGCTATCATGAAGTGGTGCTAAATAATGTAATAAATGTGGAGATATTAGCAGCATTTGTTCACAAAGTCATTGTTGGTCAAAGAAATGGCTACAGTAAACAGATGAGACAGTAAACACTTGAATTAGATCGAAATCGCTCACCTATCATTTTCGTTGCATCAGGCGCCTTCAAGTAGTCCGGAAGAAACAGAAAAACTTTCAGGTTGGATATTACAGAAATAGTTTGTGGAATAAGCCATGGATATTCTGAAGGATAAAACATAATATGCGACGATGTCACAAATGAGTATGTAAATAATAAAACTGTGAGAAATAACACAAACATTATCATCTGTTTAACTATCTATATTGGCAGAGTTCCTGCTCCATGGGCAGGGAAATAGATGAACGGTAACACTCCTGCTCAAAGAACATACGATCTTCACAGACGCGGTTCGATACCCGTAAACTCCCTATAGGTCGACTCAGCCTTCCACTCCCTAGGGGCAGCTGCAAAATGAGCGGGTGCCTAACAGGCAGCCAAGACGTGTGTTCTATGAGACCTTGATACTTGTGCCATCATACGTTTCAATGTTACTTACTGCAGTTTGTCAGTGAGCTTGTCAATAAACATGAATATTATCATTATTATTTTGAGTGCATAAGTTACATAAAAGATTACAGTTTCTGAGTAATTTGCTTTGTTAGAGGCACTGTTTAAATTCTTCACTACAGCACAATATACACTAAATATGAACAAGAAATTTTCCAGTTAAAAAATTACTAACGCCAGCAGAGTCCAATGGGAGCACCGACACAAGAAAGGTATTGAACGATGATTAGGATAGCGAGTAAGATGATGTAGCCTGGCCAGAGACACCGGCATTTCCGTCTTCCGAGCAGCAGGAAACACCCGAGCAGGATTCCGTAGAGAACGGAGAAGACATCCAAACGAACGACCATTGTTACCACGGTCATGATGAAACAGATCTGTTCAAAAGCAGTTTTCAAATTTAAAACAATGAAATAAAACGATTCCATATAAATAGGAATTATTTCCAAATATGTGTCTTTATTACTAATAACTGGTAATCTATGAATGTCATATTCAAAAGTGATTTAACCAGTACATCAACTGAACCAACACTTCTAGTATTTCTGTACCAGGCACTTCATATCATAACTTTTAAGTACTGCTCTACAGCACTGCACATGTGACTTGCTTTTTAACTCATGTACACAACTGCCTTTAATTAGGCAGTTGGGAAATGTTAGCGGAGCAGAATTAATGAAGCAGTGCCTATATGCAATGCAAGACTGTTCTAGGAGGATGGTCCACTACAGGAGAAGGTAATACGGGTGTGAGCTGGTATAAAGAAGCAAGGCATCTGCATATCCATACACATTACACACACCAACTGTCAACCTGACACAGCACTTCCCAGAAAGAGGAGCTTGAACACAATTCGCTCCACAATAATCAAACACTATACTGAACAATCATCCACGTTACTTCAATAAACTACAATTTTTCTTCTCCATAAATCAAATAAATTGAATGAATAAATGATAAGAGATTAAAAGCCACACATCAAAACTTGAATCAGAATCACAGGCATGGAAAGAGTGAATAGCGAAAGGAGGAAACCTAAGCGACCAATGAACCATGAAATAAAATCCTCAAGTTGCCAAGTGAAGAATGAAAGTTTTGGAGCAACAGACCTGCCACTTAAGAAACAAACCAACTTCTAACACACTGATTAGTTTACAAAGTAATTAACAGATCGTTGCAAACAATTAGGGCACAACCGGATAGACATTTTCCACCGAGTACCGAATCCAAGTATTTGGATGCATTATTTGCCGGATCCGGTTAACCTTGTCAACCCGAGATGCCGCAAAAGCGGCCTTTTCTAAATTGACGTATCCCCGAGAGGCCGCAAAAGCGGCTTCTTGTCTTTTTACCTATTCCCGAGAGGCCTCGTTCGAATTTTAAGCGTTATAAATAGTCTAGCTACTCTATGAATGTTAGTTAATGTTTACGATGGGTGGTTATAGTCTAAATATAGAATCCTTGGGTTTTGTTGAAGCGAAAACGGCGATCTAGCAGACATGTAGATGAGTTCGGATGGCATGTAATTTCCCTCATCAGTGTTTATCTTCGCAAAATGTCCCAGAAAAACGTAAATAAAAAGCGTCCAACCGATAATGGATCTAGTGATGCAATGGGAAAACGCCAGAAATTCAATAGTAAGCAAGTTCTGGAACTGCTGATGACAGTGGATTCGGACAATGACATAAGCGCGGACGAAGAATGTAATTCGGATGGCATTGAGACAGAGGAGGACAGTGAGGCTGCTACCGAAAGTGATGATGTGGATGACGATGCAACAACCAATGTCACTAACCGTGGTAAAAATAAAGGTAGACCTGGTTCTGCAAGTGCTCCAAAATCAAATGAAGATCTCTTCACTTGGACACCAAATGTTACTTCAACTCCAGATATCAGATTCACCCAGTCCAGTGGATTTAGAAATATGCCTGAACATCTTGGCTCAGATAGTAAAATGGTCGACTTTTTGGATCTATTTCTTGGCGATGAACTCATTCAGCTGATGGTTGACTGTACCAATAAGCAAGCAGCACAGACAAAAGAAGATAAACCCAACGATTACTATGCAAAAACATGGACCGAAACAACTGTGAAGGAGATGCGTGCCTTTATCGGATTCCGATTATCAATGGAACATTTAGTCATCAAGCCAAGGTATGCAGACTATTTCTCCAGTGGATCTACACTTACTGAAACTCCTGGTTATCGAGAAGTTTTCTCCAGAGACCGATTCTTATCCATCTGGAAATTCTGGCATGTCGTGGATGAAACAAGTGTCAATTTGAATAAGTCAGACAAGATATACAAAGTTCGGCCAGCAATTGAATATGTGTTGCAGAAGTTTCAGCATTTTTACTACCCAGGGCAAATGTTGTCACTTGATGAAGGAATGGTTCCGACGAAAGGCCGCTTATCAATAAAACAGTATTGTAAAGCCAAACCAACAAAATGGGGCATCAAAGTATTTTTGGTAACTGACAGCATAAATGGCTACCTCTATGCAGCAGAGGTCTACATTGGAAAGTCTGATGGACAGCATATTGCCGAACTTGGAGCAACAGGAAGCATTGTTGTTCGTTTGCTGAATGGACTGGAAGGTAAAAATCATGTTGTTTTCACTGATCGATTCTATACATCACCTGTTTTGTGCAAGTACCTGTTCGATAGTGGTATTCAGACGTGCGGCACTGCCATGACCAATCGGAAGCATTTTCCAAAACAATTAATTACAGCCAAGAAGAAGATGCAACGTGGTGAACACAAATTTATCTGCAGTGATAATTTCATTGCACTGGTTTGGTGCGATCGACAACCAATATACTTCTTGTCGACATATCACGATCCTGCTGCTACAAAGTCAGTAAATAGAAAAAACAAAGATGGTACCGTTACTGAAGTGACATGTCCTCAACTGGTGTTGGACTACAATAGGTATATGGGTGGTGTGGACCACAATGACCAAATGTCTAAACTGTTCAAACCTAGGAAACACTACAGATGGCCACGACGTCTTTTTATGAAGGTGGTCATGTGGTGTTGCTACAATGCTTATCTTGCTGTCAACCACTTCATCCCACACACACGAGCCGGTCAGCGTCGGTATGCATTTACAGAATATCTTGAAGACTGTGTGTCTGGACTAATTGATGACTTCAGGTCTTCAGCGGTAGTCAGACATCGTCGAAGTCATGTGAGTTCGATTGAACGCCTTGCCAATGTCGGTATGCATCTTGCAGAACGTGCACTGAATGCAACTGGAAACAACAGATGCAACGTATGCAGCCAAAAGTTCAACAAATACAAATCAAATCATCCTGAGGTTCCAGACAAGAACAATCCAAATCCACGGACTAAAACACGAATGTGGTGTCCTCAGTGTAAGGAGTATCTCTGTGTTCGAGAAGGGTACACATGTTTCAAAGATTTTCACACAAAGAGGGAATACTGGCGATAGTTTTCTGTGTGAAACTTGACTTCTCAAGGACTGTTACTTATCTGAAGAAATTCAAATGATTATTTCACTAGTTACCCTGAGTACAATCAGATTTTTCAGAGACTTTCATAGAAGGCAGGAGTACTTTTGCTACCTTTCCTCAAAAAACCCGACACATCTTAGACTGTCATGTAAATATTAAATGGTCAACATGGATTTTCTAAATGGAATTTGATTCATCTGATTTCTGTGAGAAAAGCTGATTACTTCAGTGAAAATTTTATCATTTTATGTCTATTATTATAAGAGATATGTGAGTTTTAGTATGACCTATGTCTAAGTTACGCTTTCTTCTGGGGAGCCCAGGGGATACGGAAAATATAGCCAGGAGCGCAGGGGCGAAAGGGTTAAGGACCGAGTACCATTTGTTCTATATGCAAAGCTTCACATTTTCGTGTAATAAAAAATTAGCAAATAAATTTCTTTACCTGTAATAACTGACTAATACAGTTTGAATTTTAGAAATAAATAATCAATGAAATGGACTTGACTTCCGTTGTGGACTTAGTTGTTTTAACGCTGAACATTTATATAATATATACACAAGTTTATTGAATAAGTTTAAAAATTTTATTTGCAGCTACTTGCGTGTACAGTATTTGCGGAGGCGAATACTTCAAATAGTGCCGAAAAACGGGATATTCGGCCGAGGCGAATGTCCGAGGCGATTTCCGGTTATGCCCTACAAACAATCACTCATACTGTACTCACCTCTTTTCCAAATTTGTAGAATCCGTAATTAATAAGGTACATGGCACAGTGAATCAGATCAATGTCAGCCTGCCCCCTATTGACACCCAGAAAAACTATTCCAGCGGGTGGACGCTGGTGCTGTGGATGATTGAAATACTGCTTCTGGTGAACAACTATGATCGACTCAAATGTAAAGAGCAGAACAAGGATCATGTAACCCTGTGAAACATACAATCACAATGACTGAACAAAATCACATAATTCTGCAAAAATAATAACATTGCACAGAATATTTATCTAAAATAATGATTTCTCGATCTAGATTGCTACGTAGATTAAACAATATGTAAAAGTAGGCACTACAAAACCTAAAGAATAAAACAGCATTTGTGGAACTAGCACTGGCCACCCAAACAATCAAATACATAATATATATACAATCTTCAAATCACTATTAACCCTTTGAACGCTGGAACCGAACGGGTTCGGTTCCCAAGGAAATTTGGCAGAACGCCGGAACCGCCTATAGCCGGTGACGCATATTTGTTGAACGCCGGTACCGCCTATAGTCAGTATAGTACCGCTTATATATATATAGTATTATATACAGTATATATATTATATATTATATATATATTATATATATATTATATATATAGTATATAATATTATATATATATTATATATATATATTATATATTATATATATATTATATATAATATATTATATATTATATATATATATTTATTATATATATATATTATATATATATATAAATTATATATATTATATATATTATATATTATATATGTATATATATATTATATATTATATTATATTATATTATATTATATATTATTATATATTATTATATATTATATTATGTATTATATTATATATAATGTATATAATATATTATATATAATATATATTATATATTATATATATTCAGTATATATACAGTATATATCGTATATATATATATACAGTATAGTACCGCTTATAGTCAGTATACCGTATATACTCGCCTATAAGTCGATTCACGTATAAGTCGAAGTGTACTTTTTTGGGAAAAATAGTGTCCAAAATCGACGACTCGCGTATAAGTCGAACTCATAAAACCAAAGGTAAAAGTGTAGTTTGGCGTATTCATTTCCGTTGAAAATAAATGACGGATTTAATAATCGACGTGTTACCCACATGTTCTTTCGTCATCCCGCTTCTTATTTCACATTCAACATTCTCGTCCTTCATCTGACTTCTATTTTAAAAGTAACATTTTCGTCCCTATGCAGAGTCATATAGTCATATATGATCGTTTGTTGTCCTTAAACTATAGGGCATTACCATAAAATATGAAATACATGATTGAAACAACAGTGTTTAATTAAATACGCTAAACTACACTTTTACCAAAGCAAAAACGATTGATGTTTAAAAATTTATTATTGACGCAAAATCTAATAAAATCGAATAAGATTACGTTTGAAAAGCATTTATAATAATAAACAATCAATATATGAAACCTTCCGCTTACTGCTTCCGGTTTGAAAAATTAATTTAGTAAGTAAGGGAATCAATGTAGCGATTAAATGTAGCGATTAAAATATACTACGTGATTAAAAATTCAAGTTTATGATAATATAGTTTATATTAATAAGAGTCATTCTTAAGTAAAAAATAGTCAAAAGCCTTCAAATTCTTCGTCATCGTCCGTTTCCACAAAGAGTTCATTGTATTGTTCCTGTGTAAATTCTGCATCAGCCGTATAGTCGTCGTCATCGTCGCTCGCCGTTTCAGATTGAGTTGTTTCGTCGTCATCCTCGTACAGTGCATCGTCTTGTGTGCCGTCCAGCGCGTTCGAGATGCCACATTTCAGGAACGACTTGCGCACCATCTCTTCTGGTATAGAGGCCCATGCCTCTTTGACCCACGTGACCACAATTGTGATGTCAGGCTTCATGAGGTTTCCACCTCTCGTGAGCGTTGCCGTACCCGAGGTCATCCACTCGACCCACATCTTTCGTAGGCGGTCCTTAAAAGGTTTGTTGAGACACACGTCTAGCGGTTGCAGAACTGACGTGAGCCCACCTGGGATAACAGCCATATCAGTACGAAGACTTCGAGCAGTCTTTTTACAAGGTTCGGTGAGGTGAGCGCGGAACATGTCCCAGACAAGCATTGAGCGTTTGCTCATCATTGCCCCTGGTCTAGTTCCCCACACCTGATGCAGCCATTGCTGAGTCCCCGCTTCGTCCATCCATCCTTTTGGGTGGGCCTGGACAATCACACCTGATGCAAACTTAACGCCCTTCGGTAATGTTTTTCGCTTAAAAATTACAACAGGCTTTAACTTTGTTCCATCAGCCAAGCATGCCAGGACTACCGTAAATCTAGTCTTTTCGTGGCCTGTGGTCTTGATGAGAATCGTCTTAGCGCCAGCAGAATTGACTGTTCGATTTGGCGGCAAATCAAAAGTCATGGGCGTCTCGTCCATGTTGCCAATCTGTGATAGAGGATAGTCATGTTGTTTTCTATGTTTGATGACAAATTGATGAAAAGAAGCAATCTTTTCTTCTAAGACTGCTGGCAACTTCTGTGCAATCTTAGTGCGCTGCCGCAGCGTCAAAGAATGCCTATCCATGAAGCGGGAACACCATCCTGCTGATGCTAAAAAGGTGGCCATACCTGGTAGATTCTTGTATTTGTCGGTCTTCTTCAGCTGTACAGCTCGAAGACGAATTGAATCACGGGTAACGATATAACCGTCCTGACGTTGAGACAGAATCCACTCATTTAATTCAACTTCCAAGTCTGGAAATGAAGACACGTCCCCACGTCGAGCTCGTTTTGTTTTCGGCATGCCAGCTAGCGTCTCCCGTGCCTTCCGCCAGTCACGAACAAGTTTCTCATTCACACCAAACTCTCGCATGGCATTCGAATTTCCATGAAGTTCAGCATACTCCACAACTCTCAACTTGAAGCCAGCTTCGTATGAGGTTCGCTTTCTCTTCAATTCGCTCATTTTGGTAAGTATTTAACGGTAGTAAGTTTATTATTAAAACGATAAACACTCAGAACTTCCAACGTAATAAATGCTTTAGGCAAAAACTACAGACTTTTATACAGCACATAGTTTGAGGAACAGATTAGGTGGAAGCGCATTGAATTGCCTGGATCAATATTAGAGAACCAATCAATATATTTAAAGCGGTCCTTTGATGCAAAGGCAACTCGGTATTCATTCTCTGATGTTTTCGATCGTAGTTATGATTTGGACCAGCCATAGATGGGCCTAGGCCTAATTAGAATGTTGATTTTCACACGTCCCTTTAATGTGCTCAAATGCGATTGTTCTTGGGTCAGAGATCGTAGGCCTTTCATCCTCACTTCAAAGAGGCTAGCAGTTAATCTACCTTAGAATATTCATGGTGCTGTTGTGTCAGCGCTCTTTGTCGGCGCTCTATAGACGTTCGCTATTTGTCGTGTCCACTACGATATATGAGCCATGGTTATGCTGAATTAACAAACACAGACGGCTACTTACCTATTTTCGTCCGCACTTCGTTTCATAGCTCAATATTTGGTTTCTTTTGGCGGAAGTCAAAGTGAGCGACAATAAATGGATTCGCGTTCCATGCATGAAATATTGCGTAATATAACAACATTATAATAAGAGAATAACAACTTTATAATAAGAGAAGTATATTTTATTTTGATCTATATTTAGTCAGTAATTTATTGTAATGTAGTTGTTGTGGTAAAACGATGTTGAAACAAAGCCAACTAAAACAAACGGAAGGTTTAATTTGTATGTCCATTTTCGTTATGTTGAATATTGGGTCCGGAAATCCTCTAGTTATTTGACGACGCGCGTATAAGTCGAAGGTGTTTTTCGTCGCCCAGAAATAGGAATAAATTTCTCGACTTGTACGCGAGTATATACGGTAGTCAAAAAAAGTATTTGGCGTCCGGGGTGCATTAACCCCACATAGTATGCGGCGGTTTAAGGGTTAACCCTCGGGCTACCAAGGGGGGGTGGTTACCACCCCCCTACGTTTTTCTGCAAAACATTTTTTTGGCACATGGAATATAATTTTGACATTTTAGGTAGCTGTAGGGGGTCCATTTGCACACATTTTGAGGTAAAAGTCGTGATGATATCCCACGCCATAAAAAAGTTATACCCGATATAGCCTAGGTACCACGTTTTGGAATCAGGAATTTCTTTCGTCAGCTGTTAGCTGTTGTCGACTATAAAGGTATTCATTATTCTTTCTGGAAGAGAAACAACTATGCCATTCTTTAGAGGGAATGTAGGGATATATTTGGTTCTTAGTTATTTGTCTTTTGAAAACCGGAAGTGATCATAATAAATAATAACACGCTTTATCAGTGTGAAAATCACTGATGCAACATCACAACGTAAACCGATATGGTTGGGTATGGGGAAGGGCTATAAACAGTCAAAGCAGAATGCTAACAGAGTAAAGCAGTGCTGTGAAGTGTTCAAGAAGCCGGTTTGCAGGAAGCATACGCACTAAACAATGAAAGTAACTTGCAATAACTGCAAGGACCACTGACGTATTTGACTGCCGGGAAAAATTACATAATTTCTTGTTTCATGTTGATATAGCTGCACGCCTTTAGGTTTTGCCTGAAACTGAAACAGACTTTGGAATAGTTTGTATTGTTGAAAATTAAGCCTCATTATATTTAGAATATTCTTGGATACATAGTTCATTTTCAAAACCCACATCATTTATATTTTTTTATCCAAAAAGTACAAATTGTGTGGGATAATATAAGATATCGGTGCCTTTGTTAAAACATATATAATTTCGAGATGCATTCATATATTTTACAACTAAATACACCATTCTTGTCAGAAATGAATGCTGAATCAAATGCTGTATTACATGATATGATATTTGACACCAAACACGAAATTCCGGGGGGGTGGTAACCACCCCCCCCTTGGTAGCCGATGTCGCAAAAAACCTTGGTAGCCTGAGGGTTAAACTAGAAGAATGAAAGCCAGTAGAAACATAATGTTCTCTACTGCAAAAATTAGTATTTTGGTAAAACAAAGCCAGTACTAACCACTTTCTACTTCGCTTAAATAACAACCTTCGAACCCCAGTGCCCACTTTCTACTTGGCTTACATAACAATCTTCAAACCCAAGTGCCACTTTCTACTTGGCTTACATAAAAACCGTCAACCCAAGTGCCACTTTCTACTTGCCTTACATAAAATCTTCAAACCCAAGTGCCACTTTCTACTTGGCTTACATAAAAACTTCAAACCCAAGCGCCACAAAACTAACTTGACAACAAAACTTACCCTGACATAGCGAGACATGTTTAAGGTTTTTTCAAGACCCAGATAATCAGCATTGTCAACAGTCTGATTGAAGGGTGGCGGATTTCCTGTTTCACTCGTGTTCATGTTTCTCATACCCTACGATCAACAAAAGTACACAAAAATCTAGTAACCTTCAATTTCAGCAGTGGTATATTCACTTCCTTTTCATAGGCTGCGATCCTATAAAACTATGTCACTTTAAACATCCGTAAAAAGGTGCAGCACTTTTCTAAGGCACTTAAAATGTGCCTTGATACATAAATAAAGTATCTTGATTCATACATACATACACGCTCAGGTACATGAAAGACATAAAATACAAAGGTCATGGACAAATAACACTGTAGGCACTGTAAACTCTCAATAACTTTCTGCTTTGTTAAAGAAGCCTAAAAATAAACACTCTCTCCAGTTACTTCTGCTGCATACCAATTGTCTATGATGATAAATCCCTCAAACAGCAGACCTAAAGCAGAGCAAAACTTATAAACTAGAGGAGACAAAGAATAGATCTCACAGGACATAAGTCAACAACTTCCAGAAATTATTTCTACCAAAAAGTATTAAACACAACGGATCTGAATAAAGCGTAAAAGATTTACTGCTAATCTAAACAAGAAATTAAAACTTAGGCCGAGATTCTGAGAATTGTTTCTACTCACTGTACAGTTAGTGAAGGTGCGTTCCTCATTCACGAGTTCCAACTGGTAGACCATTCGAATGAGAATGATCAACGCACACAAAAACATCGAGACAAACGACATGACCCGTTTCCATCCAAGAAGCATGAAAACGACCAGAAGTAAAACCAAAACCACATTCACTGCACAAACCTACAACACAGCCAAACACAAGTACATGTATATACATGTGATATAAGTGCTTCCTACATATACAGCTAATACTGAAAATGCTAGTATACACAGACATGCATATGTTTATCGATGAAAGAGGGGCCTAAAGTATCAAACCACAGCAGGGCTGTAGTGGTAAAATTTGAGGTGAGTATACGCTACCGGTGACCAGCGGCGTCAAAAAAATTTTGAAGACCTTTTTTAAGGAAAAATTTCAGACTTTTCACCAATTCTTTTAAAATTTTCAGACTTTTTACGATTTCGTCTCTGAAAAAGTTGATGACCTTTTTTTTTTTAAGTCATTCGCCCTAAAAACCTTTGAAAACCTCTCTTTTTCCTCAAAATTTCATCTACAGAGGTAAGTATACGCTGTATACCCGCGTATACCCTCGTCTACAGCCATGAGTATACGCTCTCAAATTTCTCTAGAGGTAAGTATACGCTGTATACCCGCGTATACCCTCGTCTACAGCCATGAGTATACGCTCTCAAATTTCTCTAGAGGTAAGTATACGCTGTATACCCGCGTATACCCTCGACTACAGCCCTGAACAACAGTACCAACCAACTCACCTATCCATACCTAGTACATGCAATTAACAGTTGAGAATGGACGGATGGCTGGGTAAATGGTGGCTGGGTAAATGGTGGATGGGTAAATGGTGGATGGGTAAATGGTGGATGGGTAAATGGTGGATGGGTGGGTTGGTTGGTTAGTACTGGTTGGGGTGTGGGTGTATGGATGGACAGACCAAAATTGGAATTAAAGCCCGTAAACATTTCTTGGTTATTTTCACATTTTCCTTAAATCCTATAAAGTGCTTTATCTGTTTGGGTGCAAAAGAAAGTCAGTAAGCAAACACTCACATCATTGACACAAACAAGAAAGACGGACATGAGAATGAGCTTGTGGATGTGGACTTCCAAAAGACGCCAGATGACCACAGTTGCATATACAATATATATCGTAGCTCGGTTCCAGAGCAGAAGCAGCTGGTCTCGATAACCTACAGAAAGAAACATGATGGCATCACAAGCATGAGCACCAACACACTTATCTACACTGCTCTATGTATTTATGTATATGTGCTTGTATACATATATATACATTTGTATGCATGTAAGTATTTATGTTCTGCATGCATAACTACATGTGTGTAAAAATACAGATCTATACAACGTGCCAGCATCAAGTGTATTTATATGTATATATGTATTACATATGCACGTACATATGTGTGTATGTATCATGACACTAACAGCATCTTTTAAGTACTTCTCATTAGTAGTAACACACCTACAGTTTCAACTCACTGCTGCTCTTGCTTGCATTTTAAACTTTCCTGACTGGCAGACCCATGAATGTGTTTGTCTTTAACCAATGTGTCTGGAGTTCAAACCCTTGAGAATCAAGTAAAACCGATAACTCATTTTCAAGCAAAATACAACTTAAGGAAAGGTCATCTGTTGTTATGGCTGAAATTTCTCGAACTACAGTAACACATCTCTAAGCCATAATGTTGGCAGAGGTGTGTAATAAATGCGAGCTATGTTACCTTAACTCGTGTGAAATCATAACCTACTCACCAGATGGCTTATCGTCAGATGTTGCCACGTCACTTGATGTTGTTGGATGCTCTTGTTCCACTTCTCCATCAGACCTGTTGCTGAAAGTGTCCTCATTTCTACAATAAAAATTATAAATACCGTAACAGAAACTGGAAAACCAACTTAATGACTCTACTATTAATAGAAACCTACTTAATGACTCCACTATCAATAGAAACCTACTTAATGACTCTACTATTAATAGAAACCTACTTAATGACTCTACTATTAATAGAAACCTACTTAATGACTACTATTAATAGAAACCTATTTAATGACTCCACTATCATAGCCACAGCTAACTAATGCTAAGATGTTTCTATGTTGACTAATGTTATGATGTTAATTAATATTATATAACTAATATTATATCATTCAACTAACATTACATTACTGCTTTAGCTATCCATATTATTTTTTCGCTATGATTCCCGTGTTAATGTTCCTGGGTGCGGTGTGCCATCCAGTTTTTTTTCAATAAACGAATATATAAATCAACAGAAACCTACTTAATGACTCCACTATCAATAGAAAACTACTTAAACCTAACACTAAACAGGACTTTTTCAAAATGTCACTGTCAAAGGTCAACTGGTCAGCAGCCAGTCAGATGCAGAAAGCATTTACATAATCTTAAACAGTATCCCAAAAGCATTCATGCAAGTTGGATTAATGCCTGAACATTGAACAATGACCTTGCTCAAACTTTTAACGATGAGACGGATTAGTTTTCCATACAATTTACTACACGCTCATCGTTAAAGGGTTAAAGACTGTCAGATACTAAATCATAAACAAGATGTGTAAAAAATGCTAAAAACGTTTTATAATTATTAATTATTATTATTTTAACAATTAGTAACTTCTAGAGAGCCGGTGTCTAATGCACATGGCATCAACTCATGGTGCACAGGTAATTTCCATGAAATTTAATTTACCTGAAGCGATTGACATCACTCAGTGCAAGGAAGGTCTTTTGGAAGTAGTGAAGATGAAGAATGATGAAAATAAGAAAAGACGTTGGGGTCAAGAGTTCAACGAACAGGGTCGCAGTGTTGTATTTCCGGAACCCCAAGTCGTGCATTCTGAAAAGAATAAACATCCAAACAGTAATGTAATGTACGAGATGATTTATATCGAAAGGCTTATATATATATATATATTTATTTATTTATTTATTTATTCCGGATATTTCTATAGCGCCTCTCGAAGTCAACTACTACTCAGAGGCGCTCCCGACTACAGCATTTGATACTGTGCCGGAATTTTCACGCCGAAGCGCCACGAGCAATATATATGTATACACAACTTTGACTTCTTGTAGTTTGAATTTATCGTTAGCACACTCTATCACTGCCCTAATGAGTTAGTTGAGCGATTGTCTTGAGTTCGGTTTTAGAGTTCAGCTCTGGTAATCGAGCAACAATAGCTATTCACATCAAGACCTATTTATTAGTAACAGCTAACTCCTGATTGGGCACCGTAACTGACTCACCTGCCTACTCATTTTTTGATTGAGCACCTGTGAATACACTAGTTACTGGAACTTGGCTTACTTGGGTGCTAAACCTTTCACAATTTCTGCACAATGGCTACAATCAGAGGAGTACTTCGCTGCATGTGGACCTCACAGACACTGTCTAGGAATAAGCCATCGTCCACTAAAAAATAAACCAGCAGTCTGCCAAGGACAAAATCTAAACAAGCTAGAATACTTGAGTCTTACAGGCTTTCAGACATTCCAGTGGCGTTCATCCATTTTTCAATGACGAACTCGAACTGGAAAACGTAGATCGCGATCAAAACAATCATGGAGTAGATGATAACAATTGACCAGAAGAGCTTCACGCTGCATCTCCAGTATGCATAACTGAACTGTTGAGAGGAAAATAAACAGCAAAACACACTGATTCATGCATTACTACATTTAGGCACCTCTTGTAGGCTGTAAAAGGTGCTATATAAATCGCCAAATACATACTGTAAGGCTAAATACATGCAAGTATAAGTTAACTAAACACAATACAGACGTGCAAATAAAGAAAACATAAAAACACACAGACTAACACTCACTCAGACAAGCACACTCACACACTTAAGCAATACAACAGATGTAAAAATCATAAACTAGAGGGTTTTTAGTTTTTACATTATACATACATATTTCTATTTTACTTGAAGATGTGCACAGCATTTTTCCAAAGGTATTGTAATGAAATATTTATATGGCACCAGTTTAAGGTAACTCCTCAGTGGCAGTCACAATTAGGTCTCAATCTGCACATTTTTGCATTTCTGCACAGCTCATCCAAAAGTACCAGCGTAAGTATCATTATTATTCGTTTATTATCAACTCACACTGACAAACCGCAGCATGTTACAAATACATTAGTAATGCTAAGTAATAGGGTGCGCCGACAAAACGGCGCAGGACAAAACGGCGCAGACATAACGGCGCAGACAAAACGGCGCGGCAACTAAACGGTGCAGTACAAAACGGCGCAGACAAAACGGCGCAAAACTGAACTAAAGAACAATAGTTTATAGTAGTTTAATATATACTAAAATAACTGTGTAACTTCATCAAGTCTTTTAGTTCATAGTTCATACGTTGTCATAATATTTGCGCGCCTACCCCTTCTTTGCCTGCCGATATAAGTATCTTCCCAATAGTCCGCTAAGGGTCCCAGAACAGGTGAAAAGCTCTCAACTAACTCATCGAACGCAGCCGGAACATCAGCAACCGGAACGAAGGCTAAAGCTAACAGCATCTTCGCGCATATACGAAGATTTCATCTTCACGGTAGGACGCTGCAAGGTTAAGGTCTTGAACCTTGCGCCACATACTCTGGCCGAGATGGAAAAAGCATCCAACAAGTCGTGTATCCGGGTCATTCCGGGAAGACAATCGCGCAGCCATTCTGACTTGTCTTCTCGAAGTCCGACATTATACGATTAAAATGTAAATTATACTAGAAGCGGGATGAACGATTGAAATGTAAATTAAACTAGAGGTGGGATGAACGATTAAAATGTAAATTTAACTAGAAGCGGGATGAACGATTAAAATGTAAATTAAGCTAAAAGCGGGATGAACGATTAAAATGTAAATTAAACTAGCAGCGGGATGAGCGATTAAAATATAGCTAAATATAGCTAAAATTAGTAGCGGGATCAACGATAAAAATATATCTAAAACGAGAAGCGGGAAGAACAATTAAAATGTAAATTAAACTAGAGCGGGATGAACGGCACTTTTTGATCGCTAATAAGCAAACAATCACTAGACGGGTATCATAATCTTTGTACTGCGCCGTTCTGTCTGCGCCGTTTTGTCGGGGTACTTTGAATTGCGCCGTTCTGTCTGCGCCGTTTTGTCTGCGCCGTTATGTCTGCGCCGTTTTGTCCTGCGCCGTTTTGTTACGGCGCCAAGTAATAGAATAGCCAAAATTGGAGTCATTCACAATGCTGGATCAGCTACGACTAACTATATTGTGGCATATGTATGCCAATTAACTAGCCACTCAGGCATTTCAACTTGTTCTTGTTTACATGGTATAATGCCAGTAGTTAGTTAGTTTTGATTAAAAACGTGCTTGTATTCTAGACCTTCACTTAGCACCCTTGTGAGGTTCTTAATAGATGCTGTGTAAACAGCCAGATACTCATGTACATATCCAACTGTCTATATCATCATCACTATCACCATCAATCAGTTTATTGAACACCAATAATAACAATAGATGTTTCAGTCACTCAAAGAAAATATTAGTAGGCATTCAAAAGGTGTGACCAGTAACAGACTCCAAGAGGTGCCAAAGAAATTGCATACAGAATTCTGTACGCAAATTACCTGAGAACCTCATGCAATGGGCATGGACGTATGATACGCGGATAAAGTAATCATTAAAAGTTAAGGAAGCACTTTGTCTGTGCACAGATACATAAATACAAGTCCCACTAATCAATAAATCAATCAATCAATCAATCAATCAATTTTATGGTAATGGCATGGACATCCGATATGTGGATAAAGTAATCAACATAAAGGTTGAAGGAAGCAGTTTGTTAGTAGACTCATACATAAATACACTGATTTGCAGTTTATTAATGCAATCAAGCAACAATATTCCTAGGCTAGCAAAAGCTAGTGCTGAACTACCCCATAGAGCTGTGCTGTCTAACATGCGGCCTGCTGGTTGATTTTAAGTGGCCCACCCATGCTGAATACCAACCGCAAATAAAAAAATTGCAAGCAAATTCAAAGCCAAATAATAAACTAAAACGTGGTTGAACATTTATCGATATACCCGGTACTTTCTGGTGCTGAACTATTATAAAGCATGCCAAATAGGCTACATGCTATAATTCACTGATAATTGCATAATTACTGCCATAATAAATTTGAATAAGTTACTAATTTTCAATAAATTTTAGTCGTTGCTTTTCAGTTTACAGGTGCGGCCCTCGGCTTCGATTAATTTTTCGGTGGCCCACGGTGTCAAAAAGGTTGGACAGCACTGACGTAGAGGTAGTCTACTGATTGTGCGTATAGCTATATGACAACGTCAACCCATGTAAGTCAACTAGTTTGAGGCTGTTTTTACCAACTGCGGCGTATAAAAACCATATGCAGGTTCATTCCAACCTCAGCCGCCATCATCTTGGTAAACAGCTTCATGGTGTCCCTGGTGACTACTGCAACAGCCTACTGGCATGTCTGCCGATCTGTCAGCTAGAGCGGACACAGTCTGTGCTTAACTGTGCTGCCCATTTAATCTATTGCCAGACACCTGTCACCGATCTGCTGCGCAACAACCTACTCTGGCTGCGTGTTCCTCAATGAATTACGTACGAACTGTGCTTGATCACCTACAAAGCACTGAATGATCTCATGGCAGATTATATCTCTGACTTCTGCATTCGGGTAAGAGACAACCGGAACAGATGTCGGCTATTATCCTCTTTAAAAAATCTGCTACAAGTCCTGTGGTCTTCTACGAGGTTTGGCAACTGTTCGTTCTCTGTCGCTGGACCAACTGCATGGAACAGTCTTCCTGACCACAGGGCCACCAATAGAAATTCTGGGCCCCTAGGCACAGCAGCCCCTAAACTCATCAGGTTTTATGAGAAAAGTTGAATGCAGGCCCGGCCCGGCCCCTAAAAATCGCCAGAAAATCGCCGGGCCCCTGGGCATTTGCCCCCCTGCCCCCTCTCGGCGGGCCTGCCTGACCATGTGAAGAGACATTCAAATCACAGCCCAAAACCTATCTCTTCAAACAATCGCATGACAGTCATTGAATTTTTGAACTCATGTACAGCGCCTTTTCCTTTGCCCTCGACTGTGCTATGGCGCTATACAAATCGTCTTGTTATTATAATTATTATAATTATTATTATAATTATTATTATTATTATTATTATTATTATTATTATTATTATTATTATTATTATTATTATTATTATTACTATAGCGTATTTCTGTAGCGTGATCAAACACTTTAAGTGAGAGCTGTAATCAGACACACAGGTGATATTAAAGTAACAGAGGTATGGATAGATCATGGAAAAATGTATAGTTTAATTAATATGACTTTTGGTACCAAATAGGAAGCGCATTATAATATCCCAACGCTTTTTGAAGATTTTGGCAGTATGAAGTATTTGGTCTTTCCATCTAAGGTTTTGATCCAGGTTTATGCCTAAAAATTTCAAGGGCAATACCTGCGGATAGCCTTGTCATTGATGTCAACAATCAAATTACAATCACCAGGAATGAACTTACGATGAGAATGAAACACTATAACTTCTTCTTCTTCTTCTTCTTTCCCTTCAGGCTCGAATTAATCCCTCTTTGGAGAGGGGTCAGCCACTCGGATCCTTCTCTTCCACTTGTTTCTTTCTTGAGCATCTTCTTTCTTCAGTTTGAGGTGCTTTAGGTCTATGCTCAATCGAAAGTGTATGAAGATCCATAGAAGATTTTGGAGCAAAGTTTCACAACCGGATGCCCTTCCTGACGTCAACCCCTTTCGGTTTGGAACCTAGCCTTTGGTGCAAGCACCTACTCGCAAGGCAGCGAGGGCTTCAGGCTTATTTAAAGGCGGCCTGTACTCGCCTTGTCACATGACCGTCATAGAGCATCTGCAGCTTTTATCATAGGATGCGGTGCCACCCACATCCCATACCGCGCCCTGATAGCCTTGCCGCTGTTGGTCCGCGACTGCTTATTCGACAGGGTATACCTGCTTATTTCGCAGCTAACCTCTATATCTAGAGGTCGTTCCACTATCCGCCACCTGTGGACGCGTGTGGTAGCAGTACAGCTCTGCCCCCACTATAACTATAAAGCTAGTAAACTGTCAATGTTTAAAGACAACTTATTAACTTTTAAACATTTGGAAACTGTTTCTAGTTCATAATTTACATTTTTCAATAAAACATCGAGGGACTTATCAGAAGCAAAAATTGTTAGTGTCATTGGCAAATAAGGATAAAATGTAGAAGTATTACACATGTCATTGATATAAATCAAGGAAAGTAAATGGCCCAAAATCGAGCCTTACAGAACTCCACATTGAATGGACTGCAGTTGGGATTTGCATCCATTAAATAATAATAACTGTTATGTTGCATATAGCTGGAAAACTACTCAATGCTAGTTCCACGTATGCCATAGTGTTCTACCACACTTAATACAATTGTGTGGTCCACTGTATCAAATGCCTTTGATAAGTCATAGAAAATCCCTATGGGAAATAGCTTTAGAGATTTTGTTCTCCATTTCTGTCAGGGTTATTGAAGCAGAATGGCCAGAATTAAAACCATAATACTGGTTTGGTGTTAAGTAACACCAATCCAGTATGGTTTCATTCTTCGATGCCATATAAAATAGCACTCTGTTAAGAATCTCACAAGGGCATGCATATACGTATGTACATACATACAAACAAACATTCAGAAACTGTCTCTGAGATCCAAATCACACTGCAGCAAGGATGCACCATGATGAGGTCCTGTTCCAAAGCTGAATTAAATTTGTGATCCATACTGCTGATTATTTTATTATTTGACTTTGCATTATGACACATCACAATAAAATTGGGTTCTGGCACATATGTATTGTATGAGTTAGTTTTGATAGGACACCTTGAACTCTTTTTTCATTGTGATTTGATACCATACAATTTATATTTGTAGCTGCATTAGTATCTAATGCTTGCAGACATTACTTGTACACATGAAAAGGATGCACAGGACTGTGATAGAATGTCCGTGTGGTTAGCAACGAAAAGGTGATACAACAGTTAAGCCAAGATGGAGGGGTATAATTACCAGTACCCTATTTGTGTTGGTACTACTAGAGCAGCAGATGTTTTCTTGCTATTCCTGTTTACAGGACTCATCCCTTGGCTAGAAGCGGCTACTGCCATGTCTACTGCAGCCAAGAACAGCTGTTAATAGTAAATAACTTCATCCTATGGGATGGCATTGATGAATATCAGCTGTAATTAAACAGCTCATTCTTAGGATTTGTTATACAGTAATTTGGCAATATTCATTAACTTATCTTAGTGAATTATCAACTACCAAATTAATGAATTTGATAAAACTACTTACATGAATAACTCTATTTCAATTAACACAAACTCATAGAAATTAAACTTTATTAACTTATTTACTGAGTGTGACACTACCAGTATATACAGTATCTTCCCATATTTTTATATTTGGCCACTTTGGATGAGATCAATAAAAACAACAATGGTGCCACTATATCAAATGATGTTAAAAAATCAAACAGAAAGGCTTTAACGCCTTAACGACAAGTGTGCACTAAAATGTATGGAAAACTAATCCCGCTCATATTAAAGGTTTAAAAAAATCTTGCAAATCTTGAATTTAAAAAGAGCAATACATTTTATTTCAACAGAACGTTGCCAAGTAACAGCATATCTACGAATTATACAGGTGATTTTCCCAAATATGATTATTGGTGTTCCGAACCTACGACATCAGAGCTACGAAGTCAGTGATGAAAAACTTTTCCATTTATGTGTCAACAAGTCCTAAAGACAGGAAAAACTTGTAGCCGGATATGATTAAACTAAGATAACCCATTTTATAACTTTACAAAGCAGTAACTATACAAGCATTTAACATTACCTGGAAAGTGATGACAAAGTACAGGAAGAGAACCATGTAGACCATTCGGAAGATCACTGCCTCCTGCAGTGCCATCAGAAGAAAGAGGGCACCACACAAAAATATCCAGTATTTGCACAGCAAATCCCAAAACCAACGAGCTAGAACAGAATTAAAGTAAGACCTTGTTTATATGTGACACATCAATCTGTTCTTTGGTGACACAAGTCAGTCTATTAGCCTTTGCATTGCACTCGCCCTTTCTCTCTTCTGCTGACATAGTGCTTAACAACTAGTACATTCATTAACCGCTCAAACAGTTATCGTGGTATCCAATACCATAAAACAGTGGAAAACCAAAACCTGACAAGTTCAGCCTGAATTATTGGAAGTACTGACAGTCCATGCTAACCCTACTACCAATAGGCTTGTTAGCTGTTTAAAATAGTCTAAGTAAAACTATTTATATTGTTTGCACAAATTTCATAATTTAGCAGAACCTTAACCAAACACATATAAATATGCAAATGAGCCATACTTACTAATGGCCTTGAACTTGACCAACTTCTTCTTACGTCGACCTAAAATAAATTGTCTTATTGAAAACTTTGCAGCAAGCTATCCACACAGTCGCTCAGCTAAACAGCCAGTCAGCCTGCCATTCAGTAAATTGGGGGGCCCGTAGACTAATGGACAACACACTGGCATGACGAGCAGTAGGTACCAAGATCGAATCCCATAGACCCTGTTAGGTTAATTCAGCCTTCCACTCGCTAGGTGGCGGTGGTGGTTAAATGAATAGTAGGCCGTGATTGGCGCCCTGTTGCCTGCCATATAAACAGTTATATTCAACTCCTGTAAAACTGTTATCGTGTGCTTCTACTATATACATGTATGTAAGGCGCCCTGCGTGGCTGCCGTTTCTACTCTATGTATGTTCACTGTACAGCGCAGTGCGGTTAGCAGGCGCTTAAATAAAGAAAAGACTATTATTATTATTATTATTATTATTATTATTATTAAACAGTCTACTGTTAAACAAGCCTTTCTATAAATGAGCTAACTAGCCAGCCACGACCCTGTGAATGAACCAATTAAATAACCTGTCACTTAATCTATCAATATTCAAGCTGAACAGTTAGTTCATCAGCCAGTTACTCTCCCCAGTAAAAAGGCCAGCCAGTAATCCAGTCAATAAATCTCCAAATGACGATTCTAGTTTCACAAATTCTGGCAGTCTTTCATAGACTTTTATATAGCATCGTCGACCAAACCAGAGCATTAGAAAGATGATAGATACCAGCGTGGACAGCTCCAGCATCTCCCTCGGCTGCTCCCTCTAGTGTCTCTAAGGAGGACGCATCCACACGGCTCAATCCAATGTTGTTGGAGGAGGACTCCCAGATGAACTGGTAAAGGTTGAGCCAGAAGACGCACGTAAAAGCTGCCTATTCAAAAGCAAAGAATATTTGGTATGATAACTGTACATTGTTAAATGTCCTTACCAACTTAAATCATCCTGAGTTTAGATCATTTGGCTAAAATACAGGAATCCAACAACTGAGCAACTTTCTACACTTCCCAAAAAATTGCAGTTGCTCAACAACAAAATAACAGAATTTTTAGATATCTGTGTTTCTTTAAGGTTTACAATGTGCTTGACAAATATTCAGACACATACATTCACACATACAACAGGAAACTAACTGACGCAACTGCCCTTGGATTCAAATCCTGGACATTAAGAGGTTGCAGCCAGCATCAATACTACACCAACTACTAGAGCCAGCAAATTCATAAATTTTACATTTAACTTGAGGCAAATCTGATTAAAAACATAATCTGATTTTAACACTTTCTTTTCAAACTCTGTCGTCCTTCTCTTTCCCTGAACAAGACCTGCCTTGACTTTAGGCTAACCTGAACGGCAAGTGGACCGACAGGGTATTCGTATTTGATCAGTCCGATGTCTTTGAGATTGTAGCCACCACTGGCATGGTCAGGGAGCTTAGCATCAAATCCATAGACGTAGGTTATCGTGAGAAGACATTCAGCATAGACAACAATCAAAGGAGAGAATCGCATGCAGAACACTCGCTTCTTCGGAATCATCCAAATCAAACAAGCAGTGATGAGGAAAACAAATGCCAACCAACTTGGATATGTTATGCTCCACGCCTTCAACAACAAGCAATGTGCAGACATTTAATGATCAGCTGAGCAAAACAGTGATGGCTAAAATGATTCATCAACCAGTCTAGAGGTTGCAAAATTATCACAAGAAAGAATAATTAATAAATGAAAGCCTAAGTGACTCGTCATTTAATTGACAGAATAAATTACCAATCAAGTAATTGACAGAATAAGTGACCGATCAAGTAATTGTCTAAATAAATGACAAATTGTTTAATATGCAGAATAAATGACTGATCATTTAACTGATTGAATAAATGACTGATCATAAAACTGACTGTTTTATCTGCTGACTGATGAAATAAACAGTCACAAACAAGTGTCTCTCAAACTAAGCAACTCAATGCGTCAATGTGACGGCACTATACGTGACACTGGTGTGAGAAAGAATGATGTGATCAGATGATCACATCATGCTTGCTCATGCATCGTGCCATACTGTTGGAACATTATCATGACATTACATCCTACGGCTAAGGTACATTTACGATTTGCGACCATGATCACAAAAATGGAACCCAAATTGTAGCATCTTTCTGATACTCATAACCTTTTTCAGTGCAGGCTGTTCTGATAACAGATACTGGAAGAAGTCCACCAAAGACTGCAAGAATTCGTAAAACCAGGTTTGCTAACTAGAGATCAACTAAGTGTTACTTCTTACTGACTGATGTGCATGATACAAAATAAATTTCATTATAATGAAGCAGAAATATAGAAAGCAGGGCTGTATCGAATTCGCTTTGGGGCCGAATAGTGGGCCAAATAGCTATTCGGTATTCGGCTGTTATAGCAAGTGGAGTGACAATTTCTAAGTTTAGTTAAATTAGTTCCATTCCTAGTTTACACAGACTGGCAGAAGGATGCAAAAATTACATGTAGTTGACTGTTTACTTTTAGTTTATGTATTAAATTTACTGAACTGAAACTTTTTCTTACATTTGAAATTTCGATTGTTGTCGGTAGACCTATTTTGTACACTATTTGTATTCGGCCGAATAGTTGGTCCAATTATTATTCGTATTCGGCCAAATAGCGATAATCACCTATTCGGTACAGCCCTAATAGAAAGGTTCAAGTGTACAAGTGGTGTATGTCCAATTTGACAACATAGGCTCTATATCATCAGCAAAGAGTTCATACCATCATAACCACCAGGGTAGCGATGTAGCTCTGCTGCATGGCAAATGTGACAATTGACCCGATGACATGTTTTGTTGCCTCGAGCTGTGATGACTCCTTGCGACGCCTCGCTGGAGTGTCACCAGGGGGCGCCCTCTCACCAGATGTCTCTCCCAAATCTGCTGCTAAATTCAGCTCAGCCTTGTCCATCGAGTGGTAGCGCTGGGTGGGACTCGTGGTCTGGATGAGGCCCTGGATCAAAGAAGCAACAATGACAAACTTTAACAAAAGAACACGAAATGAGAAGCTCACATAAACAAATGATTTTTTTAATTTGCTACAATTTTACATTTATCCAATTTCTAAGAGTAATTTCTTGAAGTTATGATTTCATAATGCAAATCTAGAAAATTCTGACAAATCACGTAAACACTAAGTAACATGCCAAATGCTGCATTATCCTGATTTCACATTTAACTGAATGTATAAGAACAGGCAATTTGTAATCTTTAAAGTGTAAAGAAGTAGCATGCAGACAAAAGTTAAGACCACCTCAAATTTATCGAAGAGCCTCAGTCAAAATTATGGCTCATTCTAAAATGCAGCATTCCAACAATTGCTAGCTAATATATTCAAGCAAGTTTATAAATCATAACTGAAAAACATGCAGCCAAGACCAGCAACTACCAGTCACCATACACTTTAATTGTTAAGCAGTGTAACTCAATCCGTATGATCAGCCAAACTTACACCACAAGCAAACACAAGAAGCTTTCCTTCAATACATGCCTCTAAAGCAACAAACATCCATTAAATTTTTCTATATTTTTCTAGCTAGTGCAATTTAATCCCAACTCTCAGTGACCCAGCACATTTCCAAATGAGATAATACCTCCCCAAGATAACTACCCTTACTTCTTTCTACATTTACCCATTTTCATCAGCTTATTTTAAGTACGTACTGATTTACTTTGAACCACTGGAAATCTAAAATTCCCACCCCATGTTTACTATAATCCCTTGACATGATACTGAAACAAAGCATAGTGAAACACCGTTAACATGCCCCCATTAAAGTGCGAGTCCTGTTTACTCGTGTTGCCACCATACCTCCCCATGCCACAAGATTAACACGTGGACATCGTTAACATGTGGTAGTTTAGTGAAAATGATAGCGTTAATAGAGTTACCGATGATGTTGTTGAAAGTGCTGCTGAAAATTGCTGTATACAGATGCTTGAAATGTGACACAAGTAACATGGTGCCTAGTACATAAAGATTATCCAACTATGACCGTTGCATCACCCCCATGCAGAGGAACAACATGCCGCCGTGGGACATGGGGGAAAGGATGAAATCATCCTTCGACAGCCTTTCTTGAGCCCTCTCCATCAGCGCATGTGGATTCATCAGCAAACATCGACACACATGGACTTCTCTGTTGCTCTCTTGTTCTTTCGCCCACGGCCAAGAAAGTCTTTGGCAGTAGCTGCTCTTCTCTATCTCTCTCTATTTTGTCTGTGGCAACCTTTATTTGCTGCTTGCGGTCACTGCTGCCCTTCTACCTTACGAGGTAAGTTGAAGTCTCTGATACACTCCCTCAACACACATGTCTGCTCCCTTCTCTCTGTCTCTCTTGTTGTCCATGGCAACCATTATTCGCAACTCAGGTAAAGGTCCCAACTCTTCTCAATTTCTGGGCCCATGGAAGCCTTTGATTCACTGCCTCAGTAGATGTGTCCGCTCCCTTTTCTCTGTCCTCGTCCATGACAACCAGTATTTGTGACTCGAGGACCACAGAAGCCTTTGATACACACCATCTTCTGTAAAATAATTATTGTTTTGTTTCTTTTTTCTTCTTCAGTTGCACAAATGTACTCAGCAGAGCAAAGGTAATTTTTTAGCTAATAATAATGTTAGAGATTCGCTGATTACATAATCGTGCAAAGGTATGCAATACATGTACATTTCTGCTATACCTAGCTTGTAGACTCATTAAGCCGTGCACGCATAACGCATGGTTCTGACAGCATGCCCCCCATCGGTTGCGTGTTAACGGTGTTTCACTGTACCTTGATGTAGTAACCTGATTTCTTACAAGATTATCTAATAGAAGATATGTGATACAGCAGTACAGAGCCTTTCATGGCAAATATAGCGATCAACTTTAAATTCTAAGTAACATGACTCACCTCTAAGATTTCATGAAAAAAGACTTGAAAACGAATTCCCAAACTTAATCTACGCATGATTAAATTGGTATTCCTAAATTAGTCAATGGATTTAAATTTCGAACACCATGACCAAACATTCTTATTTTTTCCAAAACGACAGTTAAACACAATATTTCAAGTGAAGAAAAGGTAGAACGAAACGTAATAAGCAGAACATGACTCAGAAACAGAATGACGTAGCAGGATATAGAAAGGAATAAAATAAATAAAATCTCAGAGGAATGTGACAAAATAAAGAACCACTAGGAAAATGGAGAACAGCAAGTAAAAGAAAACTCCGTGACCAAAGTTGAAGACAAAGATCACAAAATGGCAGACAGTGCAACGACATTCATCATGATCAGTTTCTATGGTAACCACGGATTTGAACTTTGAACCTGAGCCTCGTGACTTCTGGAGGTGACATCAGTCAGGGAGCTGCCGTCTTCGGAAGGCAAGATGGCTGCCTCGTCCGAAATCAGTGGCGAAAACTCAACCTCCAATGTGCTCTGTTTAAAACCAACAGCCCATCTAAACGAAACCCTGCAAAACCTTTTAAAACCCGATGCCAGTCTAAACAAACAGATGTAGGTTTAAATGGTTTAGTCAATAGCAGAAGCTAGACAAAACATTACATTAGAAGAACAGAGCAATAACTGAGCAGCAATAACGAAGACGGGGGTCAACAAACATGCAGGGCACTATACCCACGCCCCAGCTTTTAGCACAGAATTAGTCAATAACAGTCCAGACAACTACGACAGCTAAAATCGAAAACAGGCAACAATAAACTTTTTATATCACCAGACATCTAAAATCACACAGTTGTTAATAGTTTCAAATTTGATTTAGAAGATATCGTTGCAATCAGTACTAGACATTTGTGCAAATTAGAAAGCACATTAGGTTTAACAAGCATCCTCCAGATTTTGCTACTTCTTCTGCCAGTTGCTTTAAGATCATCTTTCATTTCTAAGTCTTTTTAATATTCCACCTGTTTTGCATAGCGGCCATATCTAACTCTGTGGCTATGCATAAGATCATTCATCGCCAAATCAGTGCAGACTAGAAGCACAGGGTGCAGATTATTGCCAAGATGCAGTGCACTGTTAGTTAGAACTTTGAGGAAACATAAATTATTCACTCTAAAACCCTCTGTAGCACCAATATAACAATGCACATGGCATTAGACAATGGTAGCAGGTAAGTTTAACCAATTGACGTGTCAAAGTCAAGGGTGAGTTTCATCAAATTTAGGCAAAAATTAGCAAAGAACCTAAATAATCTGTGCAATCAGTACTAAATCCAGAAATAATAATAATAATAAATAATAATATTGCAACTTATTAAGCATTACAGCAGTACCAAGGCCAAAGAAGAAGGCGCTGCACATGCAGTAAAATATAGCAGTTGAATAATTTATTGAAACGAAATTACTTCATCTCAATTAAATTCAAAGCATCAAGTGACTGTGACAATTTCAGGAAAATAGTTCTAATCACTTCAGTTGGCTTAACTGCTGGATTATTAAATCACTGATGAATGAATTCATTAAGTAACTAATGTGTTATCACTGAATCAACTAGGTAAGAATAATCTCATGCTACAAATAGAAAAACTGAAGACTAAAAGACAACAAATAATGCATGCATGACCAAATACAAATGAAGTTTTGATTCTAAACATTACAGAGCAACGAAGGATGATTGAAAAGTTTAGAGTAACCTCTAACCAGTAATAGCTACCGTAAGCTAGTTTGAATCTGATCTAAGGAGGGATCAAATGAGGTAAAGACTTTCTACAACTCATCTCCATTAGATCGGCATAGCTTTGCAAAAAAAGTTGAAAGAGTTCTAGGAGTCATTCCATGTCAAACCAACACAGCGACTCCAACGATCACTTATGACTTTGCTCAAAACTGGCATGCATCCATCTGGATGCACACCTCTTAAACTCTACCACTTTGATTTTTCTCATTTTCAATTCAGAAGAACTTCAGGTAAATGTTTTGAAACTTGGTAGTTAAAATCTTGATTTTGAACGATTTTGACGCAGTGAACACATTTTTAAAATTAATATTACTTGCATCCAATTTCATTCATGAAACCATGGTTTAACTACCTATTTATCATTTTAAACTTTAGAATTCTAACCCCTAATGCACGATGGATCATATGGATGAATGGAGATGGTACTCAAATAGCTCCCCAATGACCAAAACACACAGTAAGAAAAGAACTGAACTGCACTTGTTGAGTCAAAGGCAGATGGGTCTAACTTGACCCAGCCGAGTGCACTTAAGGTAATGACAGTCATACCGAAGTATTCCTCCTTCGAACTTCTATTGCAACCAAGAAGTAGAAAGAGAGTAGCACTGCCACGTTGAAATATTCGGTCCACTTGATCCCATCGCGAATGTGAAGAACCCATGGTTCAGAACAGTCAACCGTAATAAACCGATTCAATCCGACAATTCTGACAAAAACAAGACAATGACATGACAACCTTTGACAGGTGGAGAACAGCATGGAACAGTGACAACCACTCTCAAAGCCATTATTGTGATTCAAGCAGACCCAAAGCCTAACCAGAAATGATCGAGTACAGTGTAGACTCATTTATACACTACCGGGTAACATGCCATTCTGCTTTAGTGAAGTGGTGTCATGTTTCTCACACCATATTGGTCAACATGCTATAAAAGAACAACTGCTATGTATGCCTATTTACGTGCGGCCTAGTTTACATGCTGTACCATAAGGGCATGTCCTTTGACAACTTTGCAAGTCCACACTGTAAAAGAGCACACAAATAACATCAGTGGTCCCATATGCCCAGTTGCCCACACATCATTGAGTAAATGGGACCATTACAGGACATCAATAGGACAGATTGGCGCCTTGCAGGCTGCCATACAGTTAAATTCGACTCCTGTTAAACTTGTTATCACCTGTTACTACAATATCATGTAATTTTACTGTGTACTTGTCAGTTTGAATCAATAAACAAAAATTATTATTATTACTATGCCCCAGCATTAGTGTAAGATATTAAAAGGCCTAAGCTGACACCGGGCAAACGCATAAATGGCTGCTGACCAAAAGTTTATTATTTACATGTTATACCATTTACATTATTGCTTTATTATTTACGGACCTTGCCAGAGGTTAACTCACCTTTCAACAGTCGTGTTATTCTGGAAGGAGTTGAACCAAACTTCTTCCATAAACTGAAACTGGTTTATATACGTTGCGAGAAGGTGCAGTCCACAGTAAATGAGTATTATGAAGCGGTATACAGAAAACCAGAGCCCAAGACGAACGCCACACGACCATATTGTTGCAACAATTAGAAAACATAGAAAATAGAACCCATTCAGAGCACTGGGGGTCGTTATTCCACAAAGTCCAGTAAACGCAATCACAAGAAAGTTGCCAAGAAAGTCGGCTGCCACGACTCCAAAACGGAAAAGTCGAGCCCGTATTGTCTCGCCAGATTCATCATTTGCAGTCTGAACCAATTCTGGTGACTTGAGGAGCAGACGACATGTGACTAAGACAAAGACGGAGAAGACAAAGGAAATGACATCAGGAAGGACAATTCGAGTGCTGCTGAGCGTGTCCGATGGATCGATTCTGCAAAAGCAAACGCAACCGACCTCTCAGCTTCTTCTCATAAAAGCTGCTATAAAGTTAAACCTTAATAAGTAAGTAAGTAATTCATGTTTTATTAGCACGACACAAACACTCATACTTTACAGTACATACCATGGCAAAAGTAGCAAAATAGCACAGTATCAATAAAATAAAATAAAACAGATGCAATATTATAAACAGTTTCATAATGTCTGAGTTATATACAGTTGTATCTATAATAATATTATCTCAACCTATGATCTGAAGAACATAAACATTACTCGGATCTATAACTGGAAACAGATTAGATCTCGGAACAAGCATTAGGACTAGCATTAACCCAATTTTTACAGTTGTACAGTGGGCAAATGATGAAGGATTTCTTACGCCTTTGATGAGTTAGGACTAGCGTTAACCCAATTTTTATAGTTATACAGCAAGCAAATGATGAAGGATTTCTTATGCCTTTGATTAATGCTTAGCCATTAGAAAGCATAATAGAAGATAAATAATAAGAGTAATGAAAGTAAAAATAACAATGTGTCAGTTACTTCATAACTTTCACATTGTTGACCACACTAGCACACCATAAAAAACTCAGCTGTGAACGAGTACCTAGCACAGTACACGGACCGTAAACAGACAGTGGGAAGATCAGGTATTAAGGGAAAGGACTGGCCACCAACCATCATATGCTACTTCACACCCATTACGTATTTTGAAATCAAGGCATGTAGCGTACTCTGTGAGACAAAGCAGTCAACTGGCTGAGTACTCGCCTAGTAACATGAAGAGTATGGTTCGAGCGTCCCCTGCGATGGTTACTGTGTAAGGACTCGAGCAAGTCCTTCCGTCACAATTGCTCAACCGCTTTTGATTAACGCTTGGTCGTTTGAAAGTTAGGCTTAATAATAATAATAAGTACGAAAGTGCCACTTCTAGATATCTTCTCATTAGATGTCATTTTTCAGATAGGTCTTGATAAACATCTGGAGGTCTGATGCTTATCACATGAAATACACTGACAGAGTTACTGTGTCTGAATGCGATGAGGTTACTAATTGCTAACATTTATACTAACTCTTGTTTGAGTTATTAGGTCTAAATAAACGAAATGAAACAAAAGGCTACAACATTGACACCACTCAGACACAAAACCACTTTCTGTGCATTTCTTTCTTACAAGGAAATCATCGCTTACTTTTGTAGTCCGATCTGTCGCAACGTTTTTTCAAGACTTGAGCCTTAAAAGACAAAAGATATTAAACAATCAGTCTGTGTGATTAATCTCTTAATAGATAATCACCAGCTTGCATGATTCTGTTTAGGCAGCTTAGTTCTGCCCATTACTTTCATTTCTCCTTTAACATCACTTTTACATCAGGATAAAAATATTTAGTAAAACGCTAAGTATGTTATATGCAGTAGTGTAGTAGTTAGTGTGATGGGCTGTCAGCTCAGAGATCAGGTGGTTCAAATCCTACCCAGGGCAAACCTACTGCAAGATCTCTGTTCCACTAGCACACTATAGCAAACTCAGCTGTGAACGAGTACCTAGCACTGTGAGTGGGAGGGAGATTGCTACTGTACACCAAGCTTACTTGCTAACTTATCCTTTAATGACGAGAGGATTAGTTTTCCATACACTTTAGTGCACGCTCGTCGTTAAAGGGTTAAAAGTGAAGACTTGATGTCGCAAAATAACAAATACAGTAACTAAATATCGCTTCACACGCATATATTAGAATCTGCATACAAATGAGGCAGTTTATATGCAGGCTCTGGTGTTAACTACTGTCATTTTATTGTTACTGCCCTGATCTGGGAGAAGGACCAACAAAGCACTGGAAATTAGGAATACAACTACGTCAAAGAACAGGTAGAATAGAAACAGAAACGGCCACAGAATTCTAAAGCCTAACCATTTTCTCCCCATCATCACGTTCTATCTCCTCAATGAAGTGTGCATCCATGTTACTCTCTGCCTCAATAATAGGCAGAGATTAGCCGGCTTTTTCTACCTGTCACCAGCATTCATTGCAGTAACTCTATCTATCTCACTGCTCATCAGTTCCTATCACACCATTTGCAAATCTGATTTTGGACCATAAGCCAAAGTACACTGTTGTTATTATTAACCTGATTTTCTCCAGAGCAACACCTAACCAGACAAATGCCTAATCAGACAACAACACTCACAAAGTGTCCAGGTGAATGTTTCTCTGTTTGTGCACAGGATGAGTGTGTTATTAATAAAACAGCAATAACTGTGGGTAAGCATTGGACTAACAACAGGTGGTTGAATAATGAGACAATGATTTCTGGCAAGTGGGAGGAGGAGGAGTTGATTCGGGGCCAAGTAGACTTACAGTTCTGTAGCAGTGAATCATTGCCCTGGCTTTTCGATTGTGTTATTGCCACATAGGACTGAAACACCACCTGCGCAGTTAGCGTGACTGCGCATAGGATGACGGCTGCTGTCAAGTATCTACCTGTGTGCCCTGAAATGATTAAAACATCCTATGTACAGCCTTGCATACATTTATTCAAGATATAAGCGAGATACATAAATAACTGTCTAATGATTAATGACCACCAAGTCAAAACAGCCATATAGATGGATTGATGGTGAAATTATGAGCCATAGAAGTCTTTATTTTAAAAAAACATCACAGAAAAAACACGAAATTGAAGCTGCTAAACTGCTCCAAACATAATCATTAACATCCATATCCTCATTGTGATTAACAGTGAATTTACTTTCAACATCATCCTCAATTCTTATGCCTGCTTGTAGCTTCAACATTATTTTAAACAGCAACATTTAGATGCTTGCTACTGTTCAAGAATAGACTGGAATTAAGGACAGAATTTGAATGATGCCTTGTGTGTAAGTATGTACTGTAATTTTAACCGAACATTTATATAGTGCCACTCAAATCAGCGGCGCTCTCAACCCGCATCACTGCCAGCACTGGCAAAAAGAAAGGTTTTCAAGCATCTACCGAAATGAAGAGGAGAGAGGGCAAGAAGCTCTTGGCAGAGGGACTGGGGAAGATTATCCCAGGCTGAAGGACCCACATACGCAAAGCTCCTGGATTGGGCATGGAAGATTGCAAACGCGGAACAACCGCAAGACCACGGGCTGTGGATCGCAAGGAGACCATGTCAGGCAAGGAAGAAACCAGGGCGCAGAAATTCATTAGGTAACATGGAGCAGCTGCGCATGAGAGTGATGGTTTTGAACAGAATTCTCTGTTGGGCAGGAAGCCAGTGGAGGGAGTCACGAAGAAAGGCAGAGATGTGGGCAACCTTAGGAATATCACCTATAAGCCGAGGAGCAGCATTAAGAATAGACTGAAGTTTGTGCGTATTGGAGGAGGAAAGGCCAACATACACAGCATTGCCAAAGTCAACCCAAGTGATTTATCTGGACTTTTATACAGCACATTTAGGAACCTCTCAAAACCATGTGTGTGGTTTCTGTCTGTACCAGGGTCCACCAGGGCCGAGACTTTCACAGCTATTGGGGAACGATAAAGAGAAAATTGCCGTTCTTAATGATCGTTTAGCCTACGGAGGAATGTCTTATGTAGAGAGGAACTAACAATATGTTATATAATACACAACTAATCGCACCAGCACGTACATATCAGTGTAGCAGAAGGCAGGAGAGATTAGAGTACTGAGAATTTATGACATGGCGTCTAGAACATCACTCATCCACTCTGCACTAAAAGTTTGCCATCGCACAGAGATGATCATTCTTACTGGAAGCATCTGTAAGATGGCAACTGCATACGGGACTCTCATTTTTGGACTTAAAAACAGTGACAATAGAACAGATTCGCACATTTCAGACTGGCCTTTTCATGTACCGCTGTGTGCATGGTTTACTACCAGTACACTTTGAGGGTTTCTTTCAGTCAGGTTTGGATATCCACCCTTATCCAATGAGAGGCTCTAACTCCTATCTCTAACGCCCATCGTGTTGTATATGCTTATACAAACGCTCGTGGTTTCTCTATAAAATCTATGGGATCAATAATTTGGAACAGATTTCCTCTTAGTATATGCCAGGCCCTCACCTACTAAAGCTTAAACAGTCCTTTGTACATTCTTAATTAAAGGAAATTGATTGTCTACTTACCTTAATTTGAAAACGTGCTTACAGCTAGTTAAGATTATTTAATTAGATTCATTTACGTTTCATATAACATTATTGTTATTATTGATATAGGCATTGACAGTACTGCTGCCACCAAGACTATTTGGATATGGTCTTGATCCCTTCTGGGTCTCCTACTGTTGCCTGTAGTTATGTTATATTGTAATGCCTTGTACCTTGAAATGGTTGCAATAAAAAGATTGACTGATTGATTAGATTAGGGAGTAACCGGTTATTGGCTCGGAAACCGATAAGCACCGATAACTACTTCAAATCCCATTATCGGAAAATCCGATAATTCAATCACCGATAAAAAGTTCGAAAAATCGTAATTTTTAAGGGGTGCGCTTCCTGAGAAAGCTAATGAAAGGGGTGCGCTTCCTTGAAATGTGCTTAAAATTAATCTAAAATTCTAAATTGATACATTTTCAGAAATAAGTTTGCTGATGTAGTTTTTCATGGACCGAAATTTTCTGCAACTTCAGCAAGGCTATCGCAAAATACATAACGAAATGCCACAAATTTTTAATATCTGTATATAATATATATTTTAACATAACCATCATATTGTGATAACTTCACTCACAAGCTCAACAAATATTTGCGATTATCGGTATCGGTATCGGAATCACCAATAAAATGTGCTAAATTATCGGTATCGGTTATCGGAAGAAAAGTGCTTATCGGTTACTCCCTAGATTAGATATTGCCTATATTGATGACAAGCACCAAAGACCTATACTAATTTTATTATATTGATTATTTACTTTATCAAGAAATTGACCTTTTCCTCAACCTTCTCTTCCAGTCCCATTTCCAGTCCGTTTTCTTTATCCCAGTGAGTTAATTGATACGTAACTCTATCTATATCACTGCTCATTAATTTCGATCACACCATTTGCAAATCTCATTTTGAACCATAAGCCAAAGTACAAGTACACTGTTATAATTAACGTGATTTTCTCAAGAGCGACAACTAACCAGACAAATGCCTAATCAGCCAACAACCACAAAGTGTATGAGCAAATGTTTTTCTAAGTATCTAGGCACTTAATATATAGCACCTTTTAGCATCTCACAAAAGCGCCAAACAGTTGTCACTAGTGTTGTGCCATTGCTATTGTCATCAATGCCAGAGGCACTATTTTACCCTCATCATATTCACCCACCATCATCATCACAAACCACAGGACTAAAACATCAGCAGCATCCCTGTTTCAGCAGAATGCTTGCTGTCCCTCTATTCTCTTCTTTTTAATTTTTATATTATTGATTTTTTTCTTTATGTAACGTAACATAACAAAGCATTTATGTAGCACTAGAGTTTCTGTACTGGCAGCAACTGACATAAAATAGGAAATTTCTCAACCGTTCGACAGATCAAAAGCAAAGCGAGGCCGGTGTCATAAATTATACGACCGGATTCAATTGAAGTGGTCCAGCCGGTCGGATCAAACTAGTATCCCATGCTCAAGGGAGTCCCTGTAGGCTACCCACTCAGATGGGCTAAAACACAACACAGTATTTTTGTGTGGGTGTGTCTCGACTGTGGAGGAAATTGAATTTATACTGACAAACTGAGATCGATTAATTGATCCAAACAAAAGCTGGAACATCATAAAAGCGTCAAGATTTCATTAAAACTCTAATAAAATGAATCAGAATAACAAGTTTTTAAACAACACGAATAAATTATTATTTCAGTTAAAAACAAAAACAAACTTACGTGAAATTGAACTGTGCGTTGGTCGAGCGATGAGAGGATTAACAAGAGCAAAGCATCCGTACAAAAGCGAGAAACCACTGAATCTAAATATCGTAGCTGCAAAAGCAAACAAAAAAACAGGTCAATAAAATTCTTAACTGTGCGTATGGTTGCTTTTCAACACTTCCACGACGAGCTGCATTGGTTTCCAAGTCGCTTTTAGTACACTCTCGTCGTTAAAGTGTTAACATATTTATTACTTACTCACTCACTCCTCCTTTCATCCACACACTCAAAATTCACTCATATATTTCTATATACTCACCACAGAATTTAACCTTCAAGTGTTTATAGTACATAAGTGTCAGTGGGAGTTTGCCAATGGAGACTCTTCTAGTTATGGGAACTGCTCACTAATTGCTGAACTGTTTGTTCTTAAGGACTTGAACATCATTTGGGCAAGGCAGGCAACAGTTTTGTGACACAAGTGTCTAGATACATACATATGTACACTAGTGTGGTCCAAAAAAATAAAGTTCAAGCTAGAAACCAGGCCACCCTCTCAGTTTTTTACACCTGTCAATAGTATTATTGAGACAAAATTTCAGCTTCCTATTCCAACTGGAAGACGGTGCTCAATGACAAATAAATATTACCATATAGTAGTATTTGCTGTAAATCTCGATGCCGTATAACTTGGTCAACATTAATCATGGAGATGAGCTTGAAATAGTTTCTGTTGTGTTATCAGACTTACTAACTTACTGGTACTTGAAACAAAAAGTGTACAGTTCTTGTTGAAGGTCATGGTGCCTACTTCCTGTGTTTTTGGCTTACATGTTTTCAGAAGTGAATTTTTACATTACAATTGCTGCAGCGCTTGGCTGTGATCCTTCTGCCCTGCCACTTTCGCGTAACAGAGTGCGTAAGAAAGCCAGGATAGAGCATGCTGAAGCTGTAAGATCTGAATTTGTACCAGATTAGCCACTGGTACTACACTGGGTTGGGTAGACCCTGCCTAAGATCTTTGGGGCAGGAAATGTAGACCACCTGCCAGTGCTGGTTTCCGGTGATGGTGTGAATAAGCTCCTCTTTGTGCCCAAATTAGCCTTTGGGACAGGATACAATGAAATCATGGTCGTTCATATTCTTCTGAAGTTTGTGAAAACTCACAGTTGACAAGGTTCAAGCCTTGAGCTTTGATACAATGTATGTCAACACTGTCTGGTCATTTCAACGGATTGTGTGTTCTGCTGGAAGACAAATAAGCTGAGAGCTCTTGCGGTTGGCCTGCCGTCATCATGTCATGGAATTGATTTTAGCCAAAGTATTCACCTTGTGCTGCAGTCCACCTGTTCTCCATAAATCCCAATCTTCAAGAGATTTAAAGCTGCTGGGAAGGTGTGACATGTGTCAACTTCCGAGGACTGGAAGTCATATCCGGCACTGCAGCCCCCCCATGAAACAGCGTCAGTTTTCTCAAGGAGTTTGCTGAAAGAAAGTCAGATTCAGAGATCAGAGACAACTACCAAGAGCTCATTGAGCTGACAGTGGTTGTCCTTTGAAGTCAGTCTTCAATAATTCACTGAAGAGCCCTGGGCCAATTCACCATGCACATTGGATGGCCACGTTACTGTATGCAATCAAAATCTACCTTTTTCGCGATCAACCTGATCTATTCATGAAGAAACTCAGATTCATTGATTTTTTAAGTTTGGTGCCCTGTTTTACGCAAAGGCCTGGACAAAGACCCACTTGCTGCTGAAGCTCCAGAACAAGATCTGTCACTTTGGATTGGTCTAGGACAAGATGAGTCTATTGACTGTTAGGTTAGCGTTGCTGCCAGGAAGGTCCTAGAAAACCACTTGTGGTACCTTTCAGATGAGGCTGTAGGTCTGGCAATGTTCTCAGACCAACTTCCTGTAACAGATAAAATGAAGATTGTCGACAGAATGACTGCAAGACCAACTACCTGTAAGAGATAAAATGAAGATTGTCGACAGAATGACTAAAAAGCCTGGTGAAAGGAGGTGTGAAGTGATGCTAAGGTACTGAAGGAGGGTTTTCTGGGTGATTTTACAACCCAGTGAGCACTGACACTACTGTCACACCTGAAGATGAGTGATTTTTTTACACTTCAACCAGAGAAATGGATCGAGAATGAGGATTATAAGCAAGGTAGATGGATAATTCAGCAGTTGAGAGTGGTGAATGACGCGGCTGAGACGGTGTGAAGTTGTTCGAGGAATTCTACTGCCTCGTCACCAATGATGACGACGAAAAGCACTTTCTTCTCCAAGTGCTCGAGGCAAATATGAAAGTTGTTCTCACTCACACAACAAAGAAGACTGCCGTTGACGCAGTGCTTGCAAAGCCTTGCAGTTTCTAGAGTCAAATACTGTAACAGGTGTTGAAATTATAAAACAAGAACAATCGACATTCGATTTTCATGGACTGGACGATGTTTTGACATTTTTGGACATTTGCAATTCATCAAACCTTCTGAAATTTTACAGTTCCATCTGTCTAACTGTTCTTGTATTACATATGTTGTCAAATTACAGTAATATTTGATCTATCTTGAAATAAAATGCATTTGTATGCCAACACACTCATTTCTGCAATTAATGTCTATTTATCGGTATATGACAAAGTAACATAGTCCGTGAGCATCGTCTTCCAATTGGAATTGGAAGCTGAAATTTTGTCTCAATAATACTATTGATAGGTGTAAAAAACTGAGAGGATGGCCTGGTTTCTAGCTTGAACTTTATTTTTTACCATGTGTCTGTGGACCACCCTAATGTACACACATACATACATTAGGAATATTTCATAAATACCAGTAATTTAGTACTGGTAAGCATCATCATCATAACTTTCTTCATCACCTTGTCCATCATCATCATCACCATAAATCTGAAAGATCATCCACAAAATCCACATCCACCACCACCACCGTCATCATCGCCACCATCACAAGAACTGTCGAGAATTATGATCATCATCAGTCGAGGACAATATCATCATTCATTGTCATCCTCATTGCCATCTTACGAATACAAGTTAAGTAAGTGAATTCAAATCATGGTTACAGAACGAAAGCTCTCGAAAGGACAAACATACAAAGATGCCTAATTAAGTTTAACACTTTACTACTTACTACACTACCAGTAAGTACTTTTACTTTAAATAATCATACTATAAAAGCACAACATATAAAATCATGTATGATTAGTAACCCAAAACGTTTTGAACAAACATGCGAATTAGTTTAGCACTAAAGAGGATGGCAATAATATTGCCAATGAAATTAATGTCAGATTAATATCACCCAATAGGATTACATCAACCATGAAGACACAATGTTTAATATGTGCAAATGATGATGAGGTTCATGCATTTGCCCATGTTTTGCATTTTTAGCTCTTGCTACATCCCAAATGAAGACAGCGCTGGACTGCCACGTGTGTCAAAATCTCTGACTGGTCTAAAGTTTTGGAATTGGTGGTCATATCTGTTCTCAGGGTGCATGATACTATCATTTAGTGGTTAGCATGCTGGACTGTCAACTGAAAGGTCAGGGGTTCAAAACTTCAAATCCCTACCAAGATAGAAAGATATGTAGAACGTTCTGCTCCACTTGCATCTCTAGCAACCTCAACTCTAAAATTAGTACATGAGGTACACTGTTGGTGGGAAGTTCAGACAGTGAGGGAGAGGACTGACCACCCTCCCTCATATGCCCAGGCTAAGAAAAATAAAGTAGCTAAAAAATGTATACAAAACTTCAAACCCATGCCTGCATCTCTGGGTTAGTTAAAGGGAATGCTTTTCTTCTTTCTGCTCAGTCAGTTTTCTTATGTCATACAGAACTCTTCAAACTGGTTTCTCATATCCTTTCATTTCGACTAGCTACCTCTCTAAGGAATTATGATCACTGATAACAAGATATTAAACTAGATTAAATTAAATCAGTGCATTAGATTAGATTTGTTTAAATTGGAAGCAACAGAACATGGCCTCAGATGAGACTTCAGTACAAGGCTAACCCAATGGGAGGGGGAGGCTCAGCTGATTCAAATGCCAGTGCTATACCTAAACAAACGGTTAAAATACATAAGGGCTCTGGCAGCACACAATGGCTGGCAAAAATTTACTACAATATTATATGCAAATGTATGTGTTAAGAGACTGGATTACAGAAAAAGGCAAACAAGTAATTGCTTATAAATATTGAAGTTCCTAAATGGCCGGTGGATGAGTTCAAGACCAGCCCAAGGGGTGAAAGGTTCATCAATAATAGAACCTGCTCAAGACAAACAGTTTTTTCAAGTACACAGACTGCCTGAACAACCCTTGTAACCACAATATGGTTCTACTTGCATGCTTTCTCGCAGCTGTAAAACCACGGCTCTCCTCTTCACTGAGCAAAGTGGGTGGAATCCAGACCAAGCCCTCACCCACCCCACTCTGCAAAACAAGAAAAGCTTAGGTGCGGGTCTTAATCTGAAATAGAACTTCAGATGGGCTGGTGCTTAACAAACACAGCACCAGCAGAAGACCTAGGAAAACAAGCATCTAGCCCTAACACAATAGTAGCTACAGACACGGAGGAAGAGTCAGGGATAGTCACATAAATGGAATGGCAGACTGGGAGAATTCTTACTGAAATGTTGTCAGGTCTCTGCAGTCCTATGTGAAGTGCACTACACATCCCCGTGTTGCTGCAAACACGCAGCTCTCGTGAAGAACACAAATAAAGTCCCTATTTCTCTGGCCTTTATACGAAAGGCAAACTAAGCATAAAATGAAAAGCATCAAACTAAATGGGCGTCTGGTGAATTGGCCTCCAAACTAGAAACGGAACAGTATTACACGAAATTACAACATACATAGACAAACCAGTAGAAGATTCATCAAACTGATTAAGACCAAAAAAAATTTAAATGGTTATCAAAAACTAAAAAAATGATCCTAACAAATATCAGCATCCAAGGAGAACCTAAACAATTGGCCTAGTTCAGAGGTTTAACAGCTGTAGATGGTCATAGTGAAAAAGCAAAAGGAGAACTGGATACATATCACAAACATTTAGAAGGATGACCAGGATGTGGAGAGGCAGAGAAATAAAAAGATACCAAATGCTAAAGTACATAATTTAATACAAATAATCTTCTTGTATGAGAAGCATACAGTGAGAAAGCATGGACAGGAATGAACTGGTTACAGAAATCTGCGGGTATCTCAAGACTACAGACAATTACAATGAGTGAAGTATACAACAGTCCTTGGATACACAGACTTTTCTGCTGGATAAAGTCGCTCAGCAAGACTCCGATGGTATACTGATTTGGAAAGAAAGCCAGACGACTGAATCCCACACGTGCAAGCAATGACTATGATGGATTGAAAATATAATAATAATTAATAATAATAATTATATTCTTTATTATTTCAAACCGACAGACGCAGTAAGATTACATTGAAACATGAAAGCACAATCAATTTCTTAATTAAACACACGGTTTGGTAGCCATGCAAGGCGCCACCCTAGAAGGGGGTTACGGGAATCGATCCGCATACCTTACGCTCTCCTGGCCATGAGTGTTACCACTACTCTATCCCCCTCCTAAAAAATGAAGACATAGCAAGAACTGGACTAAACATAATAAAAGCAGAGCACTTTACAAACAACCAGAAACAATGTTGGTCATATATAGTCACACACACACACCACCATTAAAATGCTGGTATCAGCACCTACTGATAGTGAATAACAACAACAATGATGATGACAACAACAACAATGATGATGACAGCAACAAGTGAAAGCCACTGGTTTTATTCTGAGCCAGGCTCACAAAACACAGATGCTCAGGTACAGACCATTGTCAAAGCATCCTGTTTTCAATGTAGACCGGGCTGTAAACATGACTAAACAGCATGTGCTATAAAAGTACTCTGGTACGACATCTCACTCCAACGCTTTAGGCTGTGGGACTAAAATATCCATCAGACTAATTTGTTAGGAGTAGTTGTTCTGGCAAATTATAGCGTGCAGCATGTTTTAAATCGCACGGAGAGGTAATTGTCAATGTTAGCCAAGCCATTTATCACAGTTAAATACAGTGTTATACTACAAGAGAGCGACTCAATTATTGAAGTCAACAGTCAGCCACAATGTTTTTACTCATAAACCACATATTTATTGAACAATTCTTACAAGAAAAAATTCTCAGGAGTGTGCTTTAGGTGAAAGGATCTTCAGCCCGGAGCACAAACAAGACATAGAACATTGCTGACCAGCAGAAGACACTGATCTTGAGATAACTAATTCCAGGCTGATGGCCCTGCTATCCAAAAGCACCATTTTACACTGCCAGTGGTGGACTCTCTCCTAAGAAATGTCATCAAGGGAAGAATGGAGGGGAGGAGGACAAAGGAAGACCAAGACAGATGATGCTGGCTTGGATGATGAAGAAAGGATATAGAAGACTCAAAGAAGAGGCTCAAAATCGAGAGAAGTGGCGACGTCAGACGTTCGAACCTGCCTGAAGGCAGAGAACCAGAAGACGAAGAGTGGTGATTTGTCTTAATTGAGGCCTTTTGCATTGCTGTTATCATAAGAGAGAAGGAATATCAGCCAGTTATTGTTTTGAACTGAATTCAATAGACATAATCCTTTAGAAAGAACTATTTAACATTCAAAAGGTTACTGAAACAACCAAAAAAGCCATACCAGAAGAATTTTTTAAAATCTGTCTTTGTTAGAACAGTGAGAAGTGAGTTGTGGCAATCAAGTAAACTAGAAACCAGAGTGTTTGGCTAGAAACCAGAGTGTTAACCAAGTTAATTAACACAAGATTAAGTATACATCAACAGGGATACTCAATTTACCCTCGCTGTTCAAAAAATAGGTATCTGAGGCCAAACAAACCTAGTTACAGATCTCCCCAAAACAGGCATCAGTGCAATAACCAGCCGAAAATGTCAGACCAATATCAAAATCTTAAACAAAGTGGGATAGATACCCCATAAAGTACACTATCCATTTAATCAGAAATTGTCTAGATTTTGAGATACTGTCAGTGAGCTTTAAAGCTGCCTTCAACATGTATTGCAGTGGTACAACCTACTGCAAAGAAATGCATGGAAAGATAGAATCCATGCACAACTTTAAAAGTGTTGACAACAGCAAGAGCTGCACATAATGTATGCAAGCAAGATGTAACCTGCAAATGGAGCAGGGCAAAGAAACAAGAATTATTTGCTCAGTCAAGGTCACTCAAGGATGACTCCAAGATCCCGTACTGAGCAATAAAAACTGAAGATAACAGAGCACGTAACCAATTACAACAAATTGTAGATGACAGCATGATAATAGTGAATAGCACAGCTGTCAGCTATAAATTTAGTTTGTTATCTATCTACCATCGCATAAACAGAAGAGCACATGACTGTTATGAATACATGATATGCTAATGAGGTAAATATTGTAAAAGGTTAATTTGAAAGGCCCCATGCAAACTATATATATATAAGAACATTACACAAATCAATCAATCAAATAGAATTTATATAGCGCCCTTTTGAGATCTCTACTCAGAAGCAGTAGATAAATGTTGCAGGAGCATCGTATTACAGTTACATCTACCGTTACATGGCTCACCACGTGAACTCTCTGCAGGTCCCGCTATAATCAGCTGCTTCTGATTAAGGGTCATTTGGCACAATCTGTCACTTAGTGTTGCAAACTTGCACATTTGTTTATTCTGATGTGCTGGACTATTATAATTCCATCCCTGCAGGCCTGCCAAAGTTCACAGTGTCCACTTCAACCAAACCGCCAAACCGAACCAACCAAACCAAACCGACTACTGGCCAAACTGCCAAAGTTCTCTCACATATTTGTTGAGGAAAGAATAAATGTTCAAGATACTCCTCATGGGGCAGACACCATCATACATCATGGAGCTTTAAGTTCCAGTCTCACGTCAACTGAAGTGGCAACCGTTGCACTCTGCTGCTCATACAGATAAGCAAATGTGTTGCGCTCTGCACCTCAGCTTCAGCTCATCGTGGATTCTACTGCAGCACCTTTGTGAAGTACTTAAAACATGCGATACATTAAGCTCTGTGGAAGATACCAATAAGTATTACACACACAACTCGCTCCAAAATATTTATATGACTTAATTCATCGCCCTCACTCTGCTGCTTCTCTTCGTCCTCTTCGTTCCTCTGACCGTTTGGACCTCCTCGTTCCCAGTGTCAGGACTTCCCTGGCTCAATCTAGGTCTTTTGCCTTCATTGGCCCTGCTCTTTGGAATGAGCTTCCTCCGTTCGTTCGTGCTTCAATTCTCTCAGGTAACATCTCTTCTTCTTTTACCTTTCTTAAAACTTGCTTTTCTTCCCGGGGTCTCTCGCAATGGGAGCGCTTCTGAATGGCCCTCCCGCTAGAAGCGCTTGATAAATATCCGAAAACAATACCATACAACATAATCGCTAGAACAAACACCCAAATGTTCTCAATAAAAAGTGCTGGCCCGAGGACTTGGAATAATATTCCTGTTGCCATAAGAAATCTACCTAATATTTTAATTTTTAAGAGAAAACTCCGCGAGTACCTACTAGCAACAGTTCCCCAACCTTCCCCATCTACATTTTACTAGCAAATTACTGCCTTAAATGCGCACTAGGTTTTGATGCTGACACTTGATCTGATATTACTTCGATGTTTAGTTAACTAGTTAAGTCCAAAATGTCTAGTAATACAATGTTATGCCAGTTGCCGTTATTTGTTATGTACAAGGGTAACCCTGATAGCAGGACCCAGGTCCCTTAAGGGTTTCTCTCCCTTTACTTCCATTACTTCTATTTTCTGTAAAAACTTTACTGTGAATGATATTATTTCTGTCACTGCATATTATGATATTGTGCGAAGTAATAAAACTTATGGTTATGGTTATGGTTATATCACTGCAATCTTGTTTAAATATAACAAAGAATCTAATTTCTAACACAAACAGCCATTATGTTAATACACGAGACGTCCATGGTCACTTCAAGTGGAACTGTAGTCAAAACTCATAAAGTAGTCAAAGACCATGCTTCATTGGAGAAATCTAAATTTGACAATGTCAGTCACGCTCCACTGGATAAGTAAGTTGAAACAGACAAGTCACTATTTAAGTTTAACCATTAATTAGAGACGCGGTTCGATTTCCGCAACCCCCTCGGACGGGCGCTTTGCATGGCTGCCATAACGCGTGTTTAGTTAAGATATTGATAATTGTACTGTCATGTCTCAATGTAATCTTACTGCGTTTGTCTGTTTGAATTAATAAAGAAAGAGATTATTATTATTATTATTTATTACATTGAAGAACTGGCACAATTGTCAGAATTTGGCTTCCAAAATTCTAAGGTTTCGGACTAGCCACCAAGAATGCCAAACAGCAGAGTACCGTCCGAGTGCAAGGCTAATAAACTGTCCACTCTCTCCATTGATAACTCGGCCGAGTGCAACTCAGAGTGCTTTGCCAACGACAAAGCACCAAGCCCATCTAGCTTGGACCTTCTCCACCCTCTACATGAAGACCGACATTCACGGCTGTCAGATCCTTCTCGATGGCTCAAGTCCAAGTGGTTCTAGGTCAACCACGTAATCCTCTCCAATCTCTCCAGGATTTGTTTATTGTGGCCCGCATGGCCCTCCAGTGATCCTCATCTACCGATACTTAGACGAACAAAATTTAAAACCAACAAATAATAATAATAGCACCTATACAACAGTGTTACATAACATTACATAATATTAATGCAGAATTACCTAAATCATACAGTACTAGAAATGAACTACTGATGAAGATTTACCTTAATAATTTACCTTAATAACATGGTATACAGAAATAGATGGCAAAAGCAAAAGGCATTGGCCTTGACTACCATTGACTCATTTCTACCAGAATCACCAAATGACTATAAAAGTTCATATAGTTCAGAACCATACTGCTACGGCCATAACTCACAGGTCAAAATGCGCAAATAAGACTTCTATAATAATCTTTGCACTGGCTTCCTGTTCAGCAGAGGATCTGTCTCAAATTGGGGCTTATAGTTTACAACACACAGAACCCTAGCCAACCACAGTATTTGAAGTCAGTCCTCATTCCACAGACTAGTCCTTATTGAACCAGATTAAGTTTGCCTTTCTCTCATTGTTGCACCAGACACTAGAAGTGTTCCTGGTGAACGTGATTTCGGTATGGTATTGTATCTGGAAATTTAAAAAGCGCCTCTCACAGTGCGAACTATTCATACGTTCGACCTAAATTTTGGAACAATCATACTGCATCTGTTCATCCAACTCAGTCTCTTTTGTCATTTTGGTCGCAGATTGACTTTCTGGGTGTTGGCTGAATGTGGCTTAACTTTGAAGCACCATCAGTTGAAGCCTTGTTGTGCATTTTACTCCATTACTCCATTGGACACTGGTGCCATACACGCTGATAATTGTAATTATTTAGCAAAAGAAATAATGAAAGTATTCAACAATACTCAATTAAAAATAATGAGCTATGCTACCAAATTGAAAACAAAAACAGAGAACACTCACAAACATATTCAACAGGGCCATATTAAATGTCCATATTTAGCTTGCATACAAGCTAAACCATTTACATACCAAACACACTGGCCTTTGAAATTTGCTGAAAAGTAAACCTAACTTCAAGTAATCGAGTAAAAACAGTAAAAGTACTCATCTGCAGTTTGACTTTTAAAAGTAAAAGCAAAACAGCATACTTCAAATACTTTAAATTCTTCAAAAAAAAAAAGTAAAAGTAAAAACTGTTGAGTGCATGCACTACTTTTACTTACGTGCTTACGTGCATGCACGTAAGCACGTAAGTAAAAGTAGTTGTAATCACAGATTTATATAGTGCTTCTTGGGGGGCCTGTAGAGTAATGGATAACACACTGGCGTGAAGAGCAGTAGGCACCAAGATCGAACCCCGTAGACCCCATAGGTTTATTCAGCCTTCCACTCGCTACGTGGCGGCGGTGGCTAAATGAATAGTAGGCCGTGATTAATGCCCTGTTGGCTGCCGTATAAACAGTAATATTCGACTCCTGTAAAACTGTTATCATGTGCTTCTACTGTATACATGTATGTAAGGCGCCCTGCGTGGCTGCCATTTCTACTATATGTATGCTCACTGTACAGCGCAGTGCGGTTAGCAGGCGCTTAAATAAAGAAAAGATTATTATTATTATTATTATTATTATTATTATTATTCTTCTTCTTCTTTTCAAGACAGACCCATTACAGGCTCTCCAGACTTAACAACAGAAAATTAGGATTGATCAGAATGGCTTTGAACAGCTTACAGTACAAAGGTAAAGAAAGATCAAAGAACTCATGTTGTAGGGTGTTAGGCAACCTCTTCCAGCAAGACAGACCAACCACCTCGAAGCTTCTATGCTGCACCGTGGACGTTCGGGTCAGAGGAATAAGCAGGTATGCTCTTTGCAGCAAAGTGAAGAAATTTACATCCAGGCATGGACGAGTCGCAATGCACAATGCTCAGAGATAAGATGGAGCATAACCCACAAGGCAATTACGCAAAAGCATTAAGATCTTACGCTTGATGCATTTGTGCACTGGTAACCAATACAATTGCTCCCACATGAAGCCAGATAATAGCCCGAACCTAGGATATACCTTCACGCTGGGCCACCACGTTTGAGATAAATTGCAGTTGGTTAATGTCGGAAGAGTATGCATAAGCAGCATTTCCAAAATAATCCCTGGTGAATATAAAGCATTCATGACTCATGAGATTCGATGTGGCTTGAGTTGCAAGCGAAAAGCATATTGTAAAAAACTGGTGCAGGTGATGAAAGCACGTTTGACATACTCACTCCTCCCACATGCTCTGAGGTCAATTCTAGATCCAAGGTCACACCGATCACTCACAGTAGAAGAAAAAGAAATACCAGACACGAGATGCTATAAATTCAGCAGATCGATTTTATAGATAGTCCCACGACTACTAAGCCAGATGAACTGGGTTCAGCCAGAGGCAGTTGGAGGACATTCAGGCACAGAACATCGCCAATGTCTAAAGCATTTTCTCCACTAAGGAGATCGCTTGTACAATTAGGCCAAGGACATGTTCCTGAGTATAATCTGCATACTTCTTCACAGAACAAAGGAACTGGTATAAATTGGCAGTGCACAGAACACACAGTAGGGCCTCCTGGGGGGAGACCTAGTAAGAACACACACTGGTCAGACCTGTGAACCAAAAAACCACACGAATGCCCAGTAAGGAATAAACGCAATCAAGAAAGCATGACCTATGCCACTGAATGACTTTTCAAGGTGTTTAAGAGAACGCAGTGGACAACAGCATTGAAGCTCATACATATATACTCATATCAAAAAAGGGCTAGGAGGGTTACAACTCCCCAGCCAACAGGTTTAAAATGTCAGTTTGTGTTTAAAGTGTGTTTAAAAGAACCAGTGGAATGAAACTGTCTGAACTCTGATATTGTTTATGTAGAAGAGTCGGCCTCCCTCCCGAGCTGCACTTACTTCCTAGGTCTTCCTCTGATGCCTTCTATAAACACTTGTAAACTGTTCTTTTTGGCCGTGCTGGAGTTGGGAGCGCCTCCGAGTAGTTCTCTTGAAAAGGCGCTATATAAATCTATGAATGAATAAACGAGTTTGTCTCAAGATAAGTCTCAAGTTATCCTTCGAATAGATGATGGTATCGTTAAAGAATAGTATTAAGATAAGGTTGAATCATCTAAGATGCATCTGGTATGATCTTCCAATCAATGACATATTGCTATACTTAAACTGTGCATTACTATCATTGGACTGTTACTGCATAAATTCCAGTTTCTACTAGTGAAATAATATTGAAAAACCACCTATTTTGTATGCATTTACTTGGGACCCTAATTAGCTGGACTTGGGTCCTTTCAGATGCCCCAATTGTCCCCATCCGCTCAGTCATAGTTTAAGATGATTTATGTGTAACTTGTACGTTAAACGTTCTGATGAACCGATAAACTGATGGTTACGGTTATGGTTATAACAAGTGAGCTGCTTCCACACATGTTTTTCAACTATCTTTGACAAGACAGACAAATTGGAAATAGGTCAGTAATTGGCCATGTCATTGACATTAAGTTCCCAGCACTTATGGTAATTCAAAAACATAGTCTGTGGCTGAGAAACAGGAACCACCCATTGCCCAACCAGGGCAAGAGATCATCTACATAGTCGTTTGATTAGAAACTGTGGCAGAGGGTGGATCTGACACAAGTTTGATGACGACACATCAACAACTGGTGCAAGTCTTTCATGGAGATGAACTCTAATACATCTTGCATGCAGTCTGTTGGAGGAAAAGTTGTTGGAGGAAATGGTGGTGGTGGCCTGCCCCAAGATGAGCAACAACTGCAGTCAATATCCAGTCAGAGTGCATGTATATATGCATACATGTATGTAATGTTTGTAAGTATATACGAGTATATATATAATTCTAAAAATCACTGCAATGGTGAAAATCACCTCTTGCAACTAGGCCTAATTATTTATTGCAAAAGTACTTTGCTTAAAAAGTTTAGTCAATCCATTTTCACATGTCAGATGGCAGCCAACCCATGAAGTATCACACAGCTTGACAATACTCTCTATGTGGATTGCACACATTTATCAGTACTATTTAGCAGGCCTGGCCACAGACCAGGAACTCAGTCTCGCCCCCTGTAACTCGTGTCACTCATCATATTTCATGTTCTGTTCCTGTTTTTTGGTCCTGTGACAAGGTAAAAAGGTGATATTCAACTCTCAATGCTAATTGCAGTTGGGTTCCATATATGAACACTCTACTACAAAGTTTACTGCAAGTGTATACTCAGAGGGGCTTACTACTCACATTCTGTTTTTCTTGGTCCCTCAAAGTATATTGAAAATCTATTTGGTGCCAGGCCTATTCAGAGGGAACATGGAACACATACAGCCAAACATCTACAATACCCCACCCCTGCCATAGGTCAAAGGACATTGATCAAAGGATCTAGACTCAGCAAGGTAATTAGTCCATAGACCTTTCACCTGCTTCAACCATAATAGGCCTTTGTAATCACTTTCCTTTCTCCCCATGTCCTCTGACCTAACAGCAGAAAAATTACTCATTCTGTATGGCTTGCCCTTAAATTCAAAGCAAGGAGTCACTTCTAATGCAGTAAAAGTACTAAAAATGGTAAAATATTCCTTCACTACAAGAAAATTTATTTCCATATTTTAGTACTTCTGTATAATTAAAGTACTAAAAGAGTAACTTAGTACAGTAATAAGGTACTTGTACTTCATGACTGAGGATTAACATTGGCTATAGAAGGGTAACGCATTTGAACTGTGTGCGAAGATCACGAATATTGAAGGCCTCAGGTCTGAAAGTCTAAGGACCTACTGCAAACGATCATCTAATTAAAACTAGATTTTTATGGAGACATGACATGCAAGATGAATAATGACAGAAAAATCAGAAGTTCATGGAAGGTGAGATGAGGTAAATCACTCTGACAGTAAATGTAAATGTACACATTTTTATATAGCAACCTATGGCTTCGACCCTGCTCATTTTTCAATGAAATGATCAAGTGACATCCTTCACAACTGCTGCCTGCTTGAATAAGTGCCACGCTAGTTAAGGTCACTGTGTATGATGTATGGTTGCTTTATGACAGAGAAGACTGGTGCCAAACAAACATACAGCCTGACTCTGGCAGTGCAAGAGAACGAAGTTGGAAGCCAGTGCGAGAAGTCAACTAACCCTTGGTGGACATATAAGGGCTCTCACCCCATAAACAGAGATGATAATGATTATAGCAATATCCCTTTAATCACTTTAAAAGCAGTATTATTATTCCTATAAGAACTATGAAACACCAATGGCTAGTTTACACCTTCTTAAAATGTCGTCCGTTTCAGCCAACATCATCAACATGAGTTCCTGACACCAGCCATTTGGCGGCAATGGATAAGATTCATAAGAATAAATGATCTCCATTGTCTTTGGCCCTTTGTCATGTCCAGTACTCCCAATATTAGCCTAAATGATGTTATTTTTTTTTTATTCCGGATATTTCTATAGCGCCTCTCGAAGTCTACTACTACTCAGAGGCGCTCCCGACTACAGCATTTGATACTGTGCCGGAATTTTCACGCCAAAGCGCCACGAGCAATTGCGAGTGAAGGACTTGCCCAAGGTCCGTACGCAGCGGCTAGAGTGGGATTCGAACCTGCAACCCTCCGGTCACAAGGCGCCGAACTTACCACTGAGCCACCACGCCCCACAATGTCCTCATGAATTTATATTGGTTATCCAGTGCAGTATTGGTCTGCCTTTGTTTCTCTTTCCTTCGAACCTTACATCAGTGCATAATAAAAGTAATCATGTTCATGTCTCAGTCAACAACTTACCAAAATACTGCCCATTGCTATTCTTAGCATTATTTCAAAAACTCTGCATCAGGTAGTAAAATACTAGAACAATCATCAACCATCCCGTACTCTGATACCTCCCTTTCTATCTGGCATACCAAATATATGACATGACTGAAACTTGCTGCACTATCAAATTATCAGCACCAGTGAAGGAACTGCTCTCATCCTTCTGGAACTTGCATCTGTTTTCTATACCATTTATCAGGGCATATTCCATCAGCACTTTTTAACACTTTTTAACACTTGTTTGACCTGTCTGGTCTGGTTCTGCAACCTTGTACTGTATTGTATTTAAACATTTATAAAGCCCCTCTAGTAGGGTGAACCGTTCAGAGGCCCTTTGTACTCATTAACTTCTATCAATCAACTGACTTCTTCACCTTTGGCAGGTGTGCCTCAACCTTCTGTAGCTAACCTCCAATTATTACATTATATGCCACACCTTTGCACTCTGACAACACTCTGGACCATTCCACTGGTATCCTGATGATACATAATGGTTGTTTTCATTGGAAAGTTTCACATCTACTCCTGCTAGTTTAAAATTTCCTAGATGATGGACAGTCTTGAATGGCTTGTAAAAAAAACTGTTGAAACCTATGATGGAATTTCTTTTCTTTGCACATGTCAACAACTCCACAAATTTGACTGGCTGACTAATGTTCAGTTGGGGATCCTCTGTTAATTATAGTAACTTTATGCAATTGAAGCTTTGTATTTACACCCACCATGTCCTTCTATGACAATGTTCAGGTTTAATACCTGAATATATTAATCACATACTTGGTATTCATAGCATCAGATTTGCCTCAACCTGTCTTGGCTGACTCACTATGACACTGGTTTATATAGGTCAAATCGTGTGAGCGACAGCTGAGACAAATTTGTAAATAGTACAAATGGTCCAGAGAGTTCTGACCAAAGTCATTACAAAGATCTCAGAACACCACAGAATTCAATTTAAAACATGTCCCTCATAGTTTACAAGGTATTACCTGAATCAGCATACCTACAGGTCTTTTTCATTGCTCATACTTCTGAGCAACAAATGCTGTACTTAATCAACTACAACAGTCTAGTTCTGCTGCCCACCACGGCAGTCTTAGGCTATTTGGACTCTGTGGGCGTCTTAGCCCAGAAGGACTTCGCAGCTGGTCTGAAGCTCTGGAATTCACTTCCAGTTCTGTGTGCTCAGTTAGTAGTAAACTAAGGTCATTCAAGTCTAGACTTGTAACTCATCAATTTCAACTTGATTATCCAAAGCTTATCCCTGCCTTCCAGTTTTCACTCACCTACTGGATCTGACAAGGCTTAAAAGTTATCATTAAGGGGCCATCCATATATTACGTACGCAAAAATCCGGGAAAATTGGACCCCAAGAGTACTTTCTTCCACACTAAGCTGCCCCCCTGCGTACGTACACCTGACGCACCCCCCCACGGCCCCGGGCCCGAAGACCAGCTGCAGAAAGTGTCTGCACTTTATGCCAGATTGAAGGATGAGTGAGGGCCAATATAGACAAATTATAGGTGTCTCGTTCACAGCACAGAATAACTGCACATGGCTTTTATATAATGTAATAAAAATGCCATCGGACGACTATAGGACAATACAGAGTTATAAATAGGCTAATGTGGATGTCATAATTAGAAATTTATTTTGCGTACGTACACTTTTGATGGTAACAAATTGAAATCCATAAATCTCACCTGTGAGAAATGCAAGCGGCAGAAGAAAACGGAAAAGGATGAAACAGATCCACTCCTTCAATCTTATCCCTGCCATCCCGATCAACTTCTCAGTCAACCCTTAGACCAGGTCTGAAAAAACAAAACAGCAACTAGGCTTTAGTTCTCTGCCATGTCTGCAGCTCAGATAAATTGGCTCTGGATCATGTCATTCCGAGAATATTTTGCCTTGGAATGTTGCCTTCCGTCTTAACTAAGGCAGGAAAAAATTTCATACCAGGAGCTCTGTTCATAAAAAAGTTAAGACCAGGTAAGACATGGTATATGGCAAGGTAGGGTAAAGCAAGGTAGGGTGAGATAACTAAACTTAATGCGGTTAAGGTTATGTAATATATGCTAATGATTTATTTATTATGCACTTAAATCATCAATAGGCTAGCAGTAGTAGTCTTGTTGTTATACTGCAATATTCTTTTACCTAAAATTCATAAATATTGTGGAAATCAGCTTCGAGAGGGGCTTAGAAGGTAATCTAGAAGGTGATATAAAAATGTCTTGTTACATTGCATAACATTTTAATCTTTATTGTACCATCTGGCTTAGAAGCCAGATGGTACAAGATGTATATGTGTATATATATAAATATATTTATATATAGACACGTATATATACATATGTATAAATGCTTCATTTCTATTACCTTATTACTATTCATCATATGTAGACATGGTGTATGTACATGCATACATGCTACATTCTTACAGCAGGAATATGTTCTTATGCTTCATTAATATTAATTACTACATCTAAATAGCACCACAATTTAATTACACACATGAAGCATCAATGAAAGACACATGGCAATAGAACATGGACTTGCAGAAGCTCCCTACACTGAGTAAAACCTCACATGCACACACTGGCATTTAGCAACAGCGCCACACTGCTATACTGGCTGAATTACAATTTGACATAATTATCAACAGGAAGCCTTACTGAAAAGCAAACACATATTAACAATCATTACAATATTATTTCCAACCTCAGGCCCTCATATTGTTCACACAATCGGCTTAGGTCTATATATATATTAAACAATATGGTCGCCCCAGACTCATATAGGAATAGAGTGCTGTGATGGAAAAATACATACAGATGTTGGCAGTTGAGAGACGAATTATGAACACTATAGATGATAGAGAGCTACGAACTCTCTAACAGCCTACTTCCACTCAAGCAAGTAAGCAATGGTTCATGAATACAATAAAAATTAACTTTTATTACAAAATTTACACACTATTTGTAAAGGTTAGAAATGAACTGTGAAACAAACACAATATCTACAAACGTCTTAAATTAACCGCTGTTGCATTAAATTAAAGAGTACATGTCCGAGATAGAAATTAGAAAGTTTGAAAAGAGGTCCTCGCCTCGAAAGGTGGATCGCCACATAAATTCCTGCAGGTATGAGCAGAACAAATCGCAACTTGTTCTGAATTTTTTTAAGTTAAGCTTTCATTTAGCGCACATCCACATGTTCTCAACGTTTTTTGTGTGCATTGTGTCGTTGTCTGGATCCACAAATTCCCTCTCATCTATAACTGCACAGTGCATATAGATCCCTTCTTTGATGGGGTCTACGCGAATTGCCAAATCCCGAAAGCCCTTAAACTGCAAAATCCGCCGAATCGCCGAAAGCAGTTTTCTACCAAGCGTGCGATTTGCCGAAAACTAGTTTGGACCCCAATCGCCGTGTGTAACCAGATGTATTCACCTTTTACAAGCCTGTCTTTAACGTTTACTTGTTTGAAATTTGGTTACCAAATAAAACTGAATTGAATTGAAAAAATAATGAATTTATATACTACTTTAATACATGTTAAAACATAGCCGGCGATATGTAGGGTTACCATATTTCCGCAGAGGAAAAAGAGGACAAAAAAATCAAAATCGTGTCAGCGTATGCGGTAGGGCCTATACGCTACCTGGCGGTTACGCCGCTATGATTTATTTTATACTGTCTAAATTTGAACTGCAGAAAAGTCATGTAAATGGCTTAAGACTTTTAGTCAATGAGCACGCACACAAAGCAAAACAGACTTACAGTAGGTGGCTTTTCTTGAGACAAGAAAAAAGATTTCAAGGCTGGAAACATCTGCAGCAACCGCTGAATACCAGGAAATAGAGACAGCCATCGAGTTTTGCTGTGATAAAGTAGCTTAGGGGCCATCCATATATTACGTACACAAAAATCCGGGAAAATTGGACCCCTCCCCCCCTGTTCGCAAGCGTACTTTCTTCCACCCCCCCCCTGAGTACGTACGTTTGACGCACCCCCCCTGACCAGCTGCAGAAAGTGTCTCCAGGCAGCCTGTCTGCACTTTAGGCCAGATTATTGAAGGGCCAATATAGACAAATTATAGGTGTCGTTCACAGCACAGAATAACTGCACGTGGCTTTTATATAATGTAATAAAATGCCATGGGACGACTATTATAGGATAATACAGAGTTATAAATAGGCTAATGTGGACGTCATAATTAGAAATTTATTTTGGGTACGTACACATTGTGTTACCCCCCCCCCGTTCGCACCCGTACGCAAAATCGCCAAAATCCGACCCCCTCCCCCCTAAGTGCGTACGTAATATGTGGATGGCCCCTTACGATACTCAACTGCAACAAATTCGCAGTAAGGCCTACTCCTTCAGGTGTTCAGTTCTAACCGTGTAAATTGAGAAATAGATGTAAATTTTAAATGTAATTGACTCAGTGTCAAGATCAAGCGTGTCAACGCCATGGTGCAGGGCGTTATTCAAAACATGTGCTGGGCAACCAATATAAAGCTCCACTGCTTTGCCTTTTCATCTTCTTTAAATTAGCAAACACATTATTGCCATCAGCTCTACGTGGAAAACCCGGACAAATGCCCACCTTCTGGAAAACCGCCCGGACGCCCGGACAGGGGCCTAAAAAGAGGACATGTCCGGGGAAACCCGGACGTATGGTAACCCTAGCGATATGGGTTTTCTTCACAAAATAGTTTCGGCGGTAATACCATTTCGGCAATTCAGGATTCGACGATTCGCTACACGCCCGCTTTGATAGTATCCAAGTTCGAATAGACTCGACACCCATCAGATATAATTAACCATTACTTGCATACTTGAGTGGAAGTAGGCTGCGAGTTCGTAGCACTCTATTCTATCCAATTCTGGGGTTGCCACGATGCTTACCTTAACACGGTTGCAACCGTGCCACCGTAAACCTTTTACAAAACTTATAGCATGCAATGTTCTGGAGGAAACTATTTTGCATTATTCCTATTATTTCTGCCATTCACATCTCAGATGTTACATCTCCTGCACCTTGCTATAACGGGGATGATAGTCACTGTTAACCATACCATAACAACCGTAAAAATTTAATACTCCCAGCAAAACATTTACATTTGCAACACTTTTCATTAACCTCTCATCTTGTTACATGCTGAGTCGTTACATGACACAGTCGTTACATTAATGCGAAGCAACGTAAAACTAACAAAGCAAAGTAAATGCTTTTCCTCGTGCCTTTTCAAACTAGACCTCCACGAAATGTCGCAGTGCGCTGCCAAATTCGCAACTCTTTCTCTGCTAGTGCTACCGACAAGCGTAAGCGACCGCCGCGCATCTAACAACTTCGGTTGAATAGCCAATTTATTTTAAGCCACTGCCTAAATCGCTAGCAAAGCAAATTCTTTCCTTCATTTTTTTACACCACGAATTATTTGACCCATACATGAAGTGTTTATTCCATATCATCCATATGTCGAAGGTTCAACTGCTATCACGCGACTATAACAAACTGATTCATGCACATTATGATCACCAGAAATATACTTACCGCTGCAAAATATCCGAACTAGTCTAGTTTGACGATTAAATCGTCCGGCTAATCAGTTCCGCTTTAATGCGTTTGCCTGTCCATTGGTGCTCGGATTACTTCTTAATTTAACGTCTTTACTGTTGCAGTAAAGAAAATAAACCTGAGTAAATAATCTTTACGTTTCGGACACATCTCCAGCATCACACCTCCGCCATCGAGGTAATCTTTTTATTGACTTTCGCTATTCATTCTTGTAGCGCTATCATAGATAGTTTCTATAATGTAACGTAACCAAGCCTCCTTCTACACAATAGTTAAAATCAGTCGAAAGGATGGAAAATTTAGCCTAATATTACACATACAACTTTCATCAATGTTTGCGTTTGTCTGTACTGTGATTAAGTCGTGAATATCTGCTTAAAAATGCACGCTGCTACTGTCATGCGGTGATATTGGATCCATTCGCCAGATGACGGTGTACACAACATGCTATACAAACAAGAACGGCATGGATGGTAGCGTCACTTTGCATCCGAAAACTGCAAATGCTGTGGGCATGTACTATTTAAAGTGCTATTTAAATGCTAAGCGCAGGAATCAGCTTATTCGCCAGGTGAAATATGCACTCATTTCTATCAACGCTACTAGCAGTATTTAATAAAATTAAGAGTAGATCCTAACTATTCACTGGAAATAGTTAACGTTATAGTACTTAATCTTCGTTATAAATAGGAAGAAAGATGATCACGCTTGATACTGACAGTAAACAAAACCTACAAATAGTAATAAAGAATACACAGTTTAGTTAATATAAACAGCAATATCAATTAAAGTACCAAAGCTATAGCAATTATAATGCCCATAGGCTATTGAACTTTCAAGCTCTTGCCCTTCAAGACAGCCACAGTCATTTGGGCCCAAATTGGGCCCGCACTGTACCACTGGTGGCACTTATTGATGGTCTGCTGTCGGCACGATGTGGACCCAACAAACGTGGCTGTCAGGATTGGTTCGGTCCCTGTATCATCTTATGCCGACTATCACCAATTAACGAAGCACCAGACTGTCTCCTCGGCTTGACCATCCAGTTTCTTTCTGACTTGTCACTGAAAATGACCAAACAACATGGCTCTTGAGGATAAAGCGCCGCCGGCGTTAAGCTACAGCTTATCTGCCTGATTCGGCTTTTGTGAGTGCTGAGAAACTTCGGAGACGTATACTGTGCTGAGCGGAAGAATTCATTCACCAGAGGGCGGCTGCAAACCTATTGGAAACTGTAAAAGTCGAAACATAGCCATGCAGCTTTTTTGACTTAGGCCTAATCTTCTGACTGACCCAGAGGCGTGTTTACACGTAGGCGCACTAGGCGCGTGCCTATAGGGGCCTGAATCTTGGAGGGCCCCCAAACGATGGAAAATATTTTTTCCAATTATAGAATTTATCCAATACAATTTGTGATGAATTTATCACAATAATGGAATTATGGAGACAATTTAAGAGCTCAATTTTTTCAAGAAGTAAAAATGGCCACGTATTTCGCGTTGATTGTATAATTAACACCAGATGTCAGTTTTTTGTACTAGAATCATTAAATCAAATGACCACATTCCTTGAAAATAGCTTCTATAACTAGTCATATGCAGTGATGGGCACTAAACTATCTTTAAGTTAAACTAAAACTATTTTCCAGCTAAAAAATATAGTTTAATTAAAGTTGGCAACTGATTTTGGAAATTAGTTAACTAAACTAAAAAAAAGTAGTTAAACTTTTCCAACTTTTTACGACAAACATTTTCACAATAACAGAGGTTAATGCAGAGCGTCAATGACAATTTCACCTTCAAACTATGCAATACAGTGACAGGCGTACTGTAAGTAGTGTATGAATTTGAAAACACAGGCTGTTGATGCTAAATAAAAAAAACCATGCAGTGTTAATTAATAAGTTTCGCGTTGAGTTGTTGACAGTGTTCAATGTTCATTGCGGAAAATAGTTGCGTTTTGCTGATTTTTTAGTTAAACTGTTTAGTGTAGGCCTATACCAATATATTGTTTAGTTAAACTATGGTTTTAACTAAACCATTTCTTTTTAGTTAAACTTCATCTTTAGCTAAACTAACAGTAAGCAACTTTTTAGTTAACTATTGACCATCACTGGTCATAAGTACAGTGTCAATAACACTTTCGACAGATGTGTCTTTTGCTCGTCATCATCATCAAGCCTTCATATTTATAATGCATACGCCGTACGGTATAATGTTGCTTTATTAGCGAACCGAAAGTTACAGAATTCAAGAGTAAAATTGTGCTTCAGAGTTTGGTAATCGATATTTTCTCTTTTGTCGACAGTCGGCCAATCGTCTGGGGACGTCGTCGTGGGGTGGGGGAAACTGACTACATGGGGGAATGCGTCATAGGCGTAAGGGGGATGGACGCCCCTGGTAGGGCTCAACATTTTGGAGAAATAGTTTTACTGCCTTACTGTTGAACGATGTTATCTGCCCATGCATATCTCACCTGAGTTCCTCCTGAATTCTGCAGATTCTCGGTCCTTCCATCATCATTGCAACCCGTCCTCCATCATCCTCTTCATGCTCCTCAATCTATCACCCCTCGGTCTTTGACATACGTAGGCCTATAGTCCATCCCGCCTATAGGTACGATAAGAACGGGACGGTGGCGGTGTTACGTCCAAGATGAAAAGAAAATAGGCCTATATATAGTCGCTTTGAGCTAAGTTTCACAGTAAGAATAGGCCTGTGTATATCAGCTGTGTGATCCTATCAGTCTTGTTGTCAAGACCTTAAACCTCAAGACCAAGACCAAGACTTTGAACCTCGAGACCAAGACCAAGACTTTGAACCTCGAGACCGTGACCAAGACCAAGACTTTGAACCTCAAGACCATGACCAAGACCAAGACTTTGAATCTCAAGACCAAGACCCAGACCAAGACCCAAAAAATCACATTCAGCCCAAGACTTCTTTTCTTTAAAAAAATTGTCAAGTCGGACTACTCGCTATTTTAATGAAAACGTGAGTCTTTTATTTTATTCAGGCAAATTAACTTTAAATTCAGACTGCAGAGAATTCCGAATTCGTATTTACAAAAGTTCTTCATGCAAAATGTTATTCCAAATGCCTTTTGTATTTTATAAAAACCCAATTCGCTCAGAATTTTCTGACCAAGTGGTGCCTCATAAAAATTCCGCCATATGAAAAAATACGTTCTACAGGTGCTGAAGTCGCTGGCACACACAGTAGCCATTCAAGCACTGGATGTCAATGTACAAATCGTGAGCGTTTTTTTAAATCCTTCAATGGTTTATCAGAACGTCTGACTTCAGAAAAGTCTCGGCAGGTATTTGTCGTATATATATGCTATGATGCAAACAGGCTTGATAAATTTTTAAATTCTTGAGTTTTGTCAAATGACAGTTCATATTGACAGCCGGTCTTGGTCTTGGTCTTGCGAGACCAAGACCAAGACTTTGAACCTCAAGACCAAGACCAAGACTTTGAACCTCAAGACCAAGACCAAGACTTTTGGTCTCAAGACCAAGACCAAGACCAAGACTTTTAAAAACGAACTCGAGTGCACTCGAGACCAAGACCTTGGTCTCAAGGACAACAAGTCTGGATCCTATATAGATGTAGGTCTAATGCTGAAGAGAAGGGGACTGCGTGCGGTTAGGAAAATAATGGAAGGTGGCCGAAGTTAATAGTTTCAAGATGGCAATGACCGAGGTTAAGGTAAGTAGGCCTATCGCCAGAAAGAAGCATGCGGCAGAAGGAAAACAAATGGTAGGCCTAAGTATATTCCTTATAGGCCTATATCGGACAAGTTTTGGGCTTGGATATAGATCGGTTTTAGAATTTGGAATGTGATCGAGTCAGGAAGAAGCAGGCATGCGGCAGGTATACATAGAGTAGATCTATAATATATTAGATAATTGTCTGTTGGATAAGCTAAATGAAATAAGCGAAGCAAAACCAACGAGTTTGTTCCGACAGCAACATCAGGTGATGGCTGAAGAGGATGGATAAGCCTATATATACACGTGTGACAATGAACATAGAAGAGAAATTGGACCTGTAATAATGATCACCAACGTATACAAAGAGTTTTAAAACGTCGTTCCAGTTTTAAACCTTATAAAATTCAATAACAGCTTGTGGATATAGGGATGGATATATAGATGAATATAGATGCATGGGTATATATTTTATATGATGGATACAGATGGATAATCAGTTGGTTAGTAAGTGAACATTAGAGTCATGAGATAATTATTTAAGTAAACAAGAACGGGCTTATATATTTACATGGTTAAAATAAGCTGATAAAATAAGCAAATACAATCATAATTTAAAATCGCAGCAATATAATTATATATAGCCCAACTGCTGGCACAACACTGACAACAGTTATTCAGCAGGTTATATATATATATATATATATATATATATATATATATATATATATATATATATATATATATATATATATATATATATATATATATATATATATATATATATATGTATATGTATATATATACAGCTAATTGTTAAATTGGTTGAAGAGTTGTTTAGTCGGCGGTTTAATGACCGGTTCAAACCGGTTGTCGAGCTAAATGATTCAGCTACAGTTGATAAGCTATAGTTATATTCAGTTGTTTGTGAGTGCATTATTCATACACTTAGCTGCTAAACGAGTTCTTCAGTCAGCTGTTCATATGCGTTATATCGTTGGCTGCTGATGTAGCTGCTAAGATGGTTACGATCGAGTCATAAGGTCGGCCGCTTCACGAGTGATTTAGCCGGCTGCTGCAGAGTGAGCTGTTCAGTTGTATACAGATGGCTGTTGAACGAGTCGCTAAGTTGGCCGCTAAGTGAGCTGTTTAGTCGTCTGTAAAAGTACTTGTTCAACGTCGGCTGTTGAACGAGTACAGTTCCGAGAAGGGTTGGACTATCTGTAGACGTGTGACAAAGAACAGAGAAGGGGATAATGAATAATTGTGAGGAATGTGGATGTGGCTGTGGAATGAGCTGCTCAAGTGAATAGTAGAACAAATCTGTTTCTTTAGCAGCTGAACTTCTTTCGTCGATTATTAAGTGAGATACGTAGTTGGTTGTTAATCGCAGTATGAGAATTGTAGAAAAAAGACTGGGGGGGGGGGGTTATACTCTGATTTACGTGGAGTTGGGGTGTGCAATGAAGACTTTACTGTTGGGTCCTAAGAAAGACTGGGGGGTTAAACCCCCCCCAACCCCCTCCCCCCCGACAATTCTCACCCTGGTTAATCGCCTAATGGGCCATTCAGAAACGCCTAGTTGAACGATGAAAATGGGTAAAAGGAGAGTATACATGTAAATGGGGAAAGAACCAGAGAATTAAGCTGCATGGCTGGAACAAGCGAATCACAAAAGGGTCATAAGAGGACTGAAGAACTGAAACCCTGAAACTGACTCAAGTTCCTCAGAACGTTTCGGACCACACGAGTAAACTTTTGTCCCTTTTCAACGTTTAGATCGGCTCGTGCCTCGTCATGAGGTCGAAAGATCGTCTGAGGCGAGAGCACAACCATGGACAAACACCGTCGTTCTAATCTCCCGAATCGCATTAATTGGTTCTCGTTTACAAACGAATAAGGGATGGAGGATTGCATGAACGCCAGGTGGCGTCGTATTACAAGGATTATGATTTCGTAAGACGTCGATCGTTGGGCAATGAAAACTCTATAAATTGCCTTCTCGGTTATTTTTGCTGCCATTCCTCTCCCTGCTTGTTTTCTTATATATGCATTGCTATGCGTCGCTCTATAAATTGTCTTCTTCATGCTGCTTTCTATTATATGTGGTCTTTGTTTTCTTTCTCCGAGTCCTCTCCCTCCTCATGCTCGCTTCAGGCGTTCCGCTCCAAACGAGTCTCACCTTTTCGATAATTCCTAACCAGATCCATTCTACCCTCCACCTTCCAATCCTTTTCGTCCCATGGCAAACGGAACCCACATCATTTGCAGCTCCTCTGCTCCTTCTGTCTCTGTTTCTGTCTCTCCCTCTGTCTCTCTGTCTCTCTGTCTCTGTCTCTCTGTCTCTGTCTGTCTCTGTCTGTCTCTGTCTGTCTCTGTCTCTCTGTCTGTCTGTCTGTCTGTCTCTGTCTCTGTCTCTGTCTCTGTCTCTGTCTCTGTCTCTCTCTCTCTGTCTCTCTCTGTCTCTCTCTGTCTCTCTGTCTCTCTGTCTCTCTGTCTCTCTCTCTGTCTCTCTGTCTCTCTCTCTGTCTCTCTGTCTCTCTGTCTCTCTGTCTCTCTGTCTCTCTGTCTCTCTGTCTGTCTGTCTCTCTGTCTGTCTGTCTGTCTGTCTGTCTGTCTGTCTGTCTGTCTGTCTGTCTGTCTGTCTGTCTGTCTCTCTCTCTCTCTCTCTCTCTCTCTCTCGTCTCCTGGCAACCGGTCTTGGACCTCTACTTGGTATGTATATCTGGACAACCCCTCTGACTCGACGCAGCGCAAATGAATAAGGTGGTGCCTTAACTTTTAGAAATTTCAAGATTAGATATTGTGTTTCTTCGTCCACGACCTTTTTCCTCCTCATCCTTTTCTTTGTTGTTATTATTCTGTTAGTCTGCATGCAATTGCTACAACCAGAGTTTCTCTTACACCCTACGTTTAGATAGGCCAACAACACCTTCGCATAGGCCTACTAATAGTCTTGATTAGGATCACGCAAACAGTCATACAGACAGACATGCATAACTGCTCAGAAAGACGACAATTACTATAGGCTTAGGCTAAGCACTTTTAGTGCGCGTACATCAGCCAAGGCTACAAAACCTAGGCCAACACGCTCCCTACGTTACCAGCTGCAGGATGCGTTAAGAAATATTCGCCCAACAACTAATCCCAATTCACACTATCTGTGCTGCTGAGGCTGCTTGTGCTACTGTAGTGACACTATCTTCTGAAGCAGATTATCACACGCCCACTTGCCACCTCTCTCCCCCACCAACTCAACGCACATAATTGCCGTTTTGCTGATATTCGAGATATATAGACCTCACGAACCAAGCCATCCATGCATAATGCGTATATAAGTATACGTATATACATCGGGTAGTATTTCCATTGGCGGCCGAGAGAGTGAAAGGGATCTAAGGTTGGGGGCATTCGGTGCGTTCAAAGATTCTGTTCCAAAGCAGTCTCGAATGCTGATTGCAGAGGGTGGAGCTGTATGTCTGTCTTTTTGTCTGTCTGTCTGTCTTTTTGTCTGTCTGTCTGTCTGTCTGTCTGTCTGTCTGTCTGTCTGTCTGTCTGTCTGTCTGTGCCGATGTGCAGATTGGAATCAAGTTTTACAGAGTTATATTTCGAAACGACCTATTTAAAGTAAATATACGGTATTTTGAGGTCACGATCAGAGGCTAGTTTAATTTTGTTGCAGCACATTTATATGACGCCCACTTGCTTAAGCGAAGGTCGCCGTTTAACCATCGCTATATATAACTGTATACAGATGCCCAATTTATTATTATTATTTAAATACAGCCTCTACAGTTATGCATAATAATAATAAACACTGTACACTCGCTCTGAAATTTTAATAAGTAACCCCTCATCTTCTTTTGCTTTCCTCAAGACTTATTTCTTTTCTCTCGGCCTTGCGCACTGGGAGCGCCTCTGAACGGTTCACCCTACTAGAGGCGCTTGATAAATGTTTAAATACAATACAATACAATACAATACATAGATGGAAGTTGTAACTTGTATACAGACCATGTGAAGGTTCTTCTGGAGATTGCTGAGTAATTCTGCAATGATTCCGACTCTTAAAACTCTGGCTACATTGTGCATCAAGGTTTCGACCTCAGCTGTTGAGGAAACCTGATGCAACATTGCTCAACATCCAAGACCTGTAATAAATCATGCAGACTTACGATCAGCTGCAATACGGAACCTATACATTCACCGCTTAACATGATCTCAAAATCAGACGGAGCGAAAACTTATTGACGACGACGACGACGATGATGATGATGATGACGACGTCAAGGAAGAAGAAGAAGAAGACGTAGAAGGTGATAATGATGATGATGATGAAAATGATGATGATGATGATGAAGATGATGAAGGTGATGATGATGATGATGATGATGATGATGAAGGTGATGATGATGATGATGAAGGTGATGATGATGATGATGAAGGTGATGATGATGATGATGATGATGATGATGATGATGATGATGATGATGATGATGATGATGATGATGATGATGATGATGATGATGATGATGATGATGACGATGATGATGATGATGATGATGATGACCTTGTATTTGAACCAGTGACGATGGATGCTTAATTGACTTAAACAATACTTAGATCGAGGCTCTGCTGCTAACGACAGTACAAGGCAGTGGTTCCGCATCTGACCTCTGGCGCTACCCCGATGACCCGTGGCTGACCTCAACCGCCCTCTGCCGGTAACGAGCTCCAGATTGGTTTCCGTCGCCACTCCCTACATCCATTATTCATGTGTGTGTGTGTGTGTGTATGTGTGTGTGTGTGTGTGTGTGTGTGTGTAGGTGTGTGTGTGTGTGTGTGTGTGTGTGTAGGTGTGTATGTATCTGTTTGTGTGCATGCATCTATGCATGTATGCAATGCATGTCTTGTATATATACATGCATATCTGTATGTGTGTGTGTGAGTTGGATGTATGTATGTATCTATCTAGACATTACTATAGCGCCTTCTAAGTACATCACAAAAGCGCTTCGTGCATCACCCTGAATGATGTCGAA
>OY744615.1:25384605-25392105 GCA_963556255.1 Allolobophora icterica | reverse complement strand
CTCTATCTGTCTCTGCCTGTCTGTCTGTCTGTCTGTCTCTCTCTCTCTTTCTACGTCTCTCTATCTCTCTACGTCTCTCCCTCTCTCTCTTTCTCACTCTCCGTCTGTCTTTGTCTATGTCTCTGTCTGTGTCTCTTTTTTTCTCTCTCTCTCGTCTGTCTCTTTATAATATATATGGTCAGATCGTCCAATGCAGACGTTCGGCGATCAACCACCGGTCGATGAGTCTGTGTCAACTGTACAAAATATATAATTTATACGACGTATAGGCTATCTATGGCAAAACTGAAAACAAACTCATCATCATATTTTGGCAGAAATCTTGAAGCGGGCTATAGAGCAGTGCTTGACCATGGACTGTGACTTTTTAAATAGAGCTTCACTAGGCCTACAGTATTTAGAAGCCGCATAAGAAGCAATAAGCACGAAAAGGAACGATCAAAGGGTAGAACTTTCAAACTATACAGGCAAAAGAATTTTTGCCATAAATCGGCGTATTATTAGTTTCATGCTGCTCTCTAGCCGATTCTAGCGATTGAAATTTTAAAAAAATTTAAAAATTGACAAAAATTTGTCTGAATGTTTTTAATTGTAAAAAATATAAATTGTAGGCCTTGCTCGCGGACCACCAGACAGATGGCCGCGCGGACTACAGGTTGAGAGACGCTGATATATAAGGTCTCCGCTCTAGGGGAGAATTGAACCCTGACACCGTGAGTCACGGTGAGTGATGATGTTGGAATTCGAGGTATCGGCTGTCACAGAGCTATAAAATGTTGAAAAATTGTAAAGTCCGGCAGAGGGGACTCGCAGAAATATTTTCTGCCTCGTATAAAATTATTATTATTATTATTATTATTATTATTATTATTATTATTATTATTATTATTATTATTATTATTATTATTATTATTATTATTATTTAGGCTAAGTGGTTAATTATAATTATCGTCACTATAATTATTGTTGTTGTAATTATTGTTGCAGTATAAGAATAAAGTTTATCGTTTATAAATTACGCCATAAATTTTAAGATTCTCCCGGCGGAGGAGGTACTAATACGATGACGTCATTATCGACTGATGATCTTCGGTGACGTCATCGTCATTGTCGAAGAAGAACTTAATATGTCCGCTTCGGTTTGCGTGTTTTGGAGATTCTCTGGAGATTTTTCTCTGCGAGTTTGGCTTGCCATTCGTTGCCCAGACAGCATTCTGCATGTGGAGGTGGGAGAGTTTGAATTTCCTGCAGAATTGGTTGAGGAAAAGTAAGGTAAATTAAGTGTAATGTGATTAAGTAGTTTGGTGACGCTAGTTCGGTGACACAACGAGACTATATGGTAAGGTCGGATCGCGCTAGGTAAGGAGTTTATGCTAAGTTAGGTTCATGAAATTGCGATTTGTTAACAACAGATAAAAAAGAAGATAATGATGCTGTGGCCAGGCACACCGATGTAGGGAGAAATCATATGATCATGGTACAGTAAAGTAGTGAAATTAAGGCAATAAGAGGACGTATTATAAGGTAAGATTGTTAATTTGAACGGCTAAGAAAATAAGGTTGCTAACAATTCGTACATGGTTTCCTCTCGTTTATTTTATTCTTTTCCTCGTCCATTCATCCTTCTCCTTTTCTTCCTCTTTGCCTTCTTGTTCCTCTTGTCTTTCTGAATTTATTTTTCTTCTCTAACTTACCTGCCTTAGTTTTGTACACATTAAACTCTATTCATCATGAAGTGCTTGGTTTTGATGACAGACAACAGCATTCCCAGACCGGAAATGTCGATCTAGCGACGAAACCAGCAGAACAGAGCAACTGTGCAGCGACGTCATACGACAAAACTGTTTAAATAAATTTCGTCAGGATCCAGTGCTACAGATCGTAGCCTCGTAGGTATTGACTGTACATGATGGTAAACTTCATCCATCCATCCATCCATTTATCCATCGTTCCTTCATGGTCTTTATCTTTCTATATCGTTAGTCTTTCGTTCATTCATTATTTATTCCATTCGCTCACTAATGCTTCATTACAACCAACTAAAATACTGATCATTTTATAGTTGCCTACAAAAGACTTCGAGATCTCTGGCCAACCGTATGCATCCTCAACTTATAATGACCAAAGCCGAAGTAAAGTACATTATGACGGTTACCGTAAATGCGACTCAAAATCAGAAACCGAGATCCATGCGACTGCGACAGAATTGACCTCAAGAGATTTGCCATAAATTCGAATTAATCCAGATATCAAATCCATTTCACGACGACGTAAATGACCTCACGAAGGTTACCATAAGTGAGACTCAACGCAGAAATTGAAATCAACTTAACTACGAAGTTAATCACTCCAAGAGTGTCCCCATATAAATGAGACGCAGTCCAGAAACTAAACCTTTTAATTGCGAGGTAATTAAACGACCTCAAAAGAGTTCATATATAAATGCGACTGAACCCGAAAACCAAACCTCATTTGACTTTGAAGTAGTATACCCTCAAGAGGGTTGTCATAAGGACGACTCAGCACAACAGACGGAACTGCATCAATCAGGGAAGGAAATCACCTGAAGAGGGTTGCCATCACTGCATATACCGTGTTTCTATATAGTATACAGGTATAGCGTATACTTGTGGCTGACCGAAGATTCTGCCCTTTGGTGAGATGGATCGATCGTTATGAAGGTTACGGTTGCACTATGGCTCTGTGTCGTCGAGATGGTGTGTGTGTGTGCTTGTGTGTGTGTGTGTGTTTGTGTGTGTGTGTGTGTTTGTGTGTGTGTGTGTGTGTGTGAGTGAGTGAGTGAGTGAGTGAGTGAGTGAGTGAGTGAGTGAGTGAGTGAGTGAGTGAGTGAGTGAGTGAGTGAGTGAGTGAGTGAGTGAGTGAGTGAGTGAGTGAGTGAGTGAGTGAGTGAGTGAGTGAGTGTTAGTAGTTGTGGACCTGCTGCATGCATGGGCCTCTGGCGTGGCTTAAAATCCCGTAAGCCCTTTGTTTGGCAGGTTGGACCTTGGCGTGGCGTAAACCCCGTATAAGCCGCATACTTTGTGTGTGTGTGTGTGTTTGTATGTGTGTGTGTGTGTGTGTGTGTGTGTGTGTGTGTGTGTGTGTGTGTGTGTGTGTGTGTGTGTGTGTGTGTGTGTGTGTGTGTGTGTGTGTGTGTGTGTGTGTGTGTGTGTGTGTGTGTGTGTGTGTGTGTGTGTGTGTGTGTGTGTGTGTGTGTGTGTGTGTGTGTGTGTGTGTGTGTGTGTGTGTGTGTGTGTTAGTAATTGTGGACCTGCTGGGCCTCTGGCGTGGCGTAAAACCCCGTAGCCCGTCGGCTGTCAGTTGTTTGTGTGTATTTTGTCGTTGTCCTGGAGATGAGCCGAGAAATAAGAATGAGGATGAGAGTAGACTAGATTAGAAGGAAAAAGAGATGGGAGTGCATGGAATCGAGGTGGACGTGGAATCAGCGCGTATACAATACTCAGAAATGTAAAGTGCACACTCTTCCTCAAACTGTCGGCAAGGGGGTCAGCGGAGGCGCCGTTAAGCTACCCTATAGAGGGGTCTGTGCGGAGCCTCTACATAACTGGACATTTCTCGCAAGGCCAAAAACCAACTCTTAACCGTCAGGATTCCAGACGCCTATCAGATCTATGGTAGGCGGAGTACCATGCTCACCTGCGGTTTTTGATTCTATAGTATATACGTGGGCAAAGTTCATCGAACAGTTTTGTAAAATTTGTTGGCATAAAAAGTCATCGCGACATGTCAATATGATAAACTTGAAGAACTGCATTTCAGATTGAACTACTGGTAATTATATAGCGCATTAATTCTCATGATCAGAACATTTATGTTTTCCAATGTTCCGAGAGTTTCTTCAAGTTTTCGGAGAAAAGTTAAGTCGCAGTTATTTGGTAAACCTCTGTAATGTCAGCACTGCAGTGCAATATCGGTTACTTCAATATTTAGACGTGCGTCTAATTTCTCTAGTTCTTAGGCCACAGTTCATGAAGGCCTAAATTATATGTAGGCCTACTCTTAAATTTTACTGTTTTCAACAAAAGTTCCTGTATACTTGACATCTTCGATGTCTTCATCAAATCGAAACTCGGAAACGGCGATTAAAACAACAAGCAAAATATTAAGTGAACGAAATCGCTAGCATTCGATATAGCTTAGCGACTGGTTTAGGGCCGCACCGAGTAACACCTTTAGGTGGGGTGGCACAAAAATGACAAAATGACTCTACACAATCTTTGCGCACGGCGTTTCAGCAGAAATTTATTATTTTTAAATGAACAATAACAGATAACTACAAAAACATTTTCCGTAAGCCCAGCCTACATGTGCTATGTCAGTGTCAATTTACCTAAAGCTGAAACTCTATGCTAATTCACTTTTTTACCCTTCAAATGCGCTCCGGCCAGTGCCGTCATCATAGGCGTAATTTGCGGGGGACACGGGGGTTACCCGTACCCCCACTTTTTGAACAATGCCAATCAATATTTTATTATTGTACCTTCCCAGAGATCGCAGTCTCCGCCTTGCTTCGTTTATGTAAGAAATTGGTACCCCCCCCACTTTCTAGACCAAAGTTACGCCCCTGTTCAACCCCCAGTTTGTCTTATGACTTCGCCACTTCAATGCATACCCAAGGGGTCGTTTCCAACCCCCTAAGTTGTGATAGTGTGATTTAACATTATTTGACTATGAGTCTCTGCTAAAGAGGGGAAATTTCCGTGGTGCATCATGTATGCATCTTTGAATTTTCTCAACAAAGAAATTGATTTTGATACGAGTCTGACTTGCCAGTTGCAAAACTGCTAGCGTAGTAGCGTTGAAATCAGCTGCTTTCAAATTTCGTCGACATCAGTTTGCAAAATACGGATAAAATGTTAACCCCCTCAGTTTTTTTTCCACAGTTCCAACACTGGCCAAGACATTCGTTTTTTAAAACTGCTTCTTAAATAATCTTACTGACTGCGAATAATTTTGTTAGGCAGATCAACTCAACGCAAGTCTCTCATCCATAATCTTGTGCATGGCCTAAAAATGCTGGCTTCAGTTTGGTTGTAGGCGTGTATACTTGCAAGTATGCTATATCTAGAGCCACGAAATATCTTCGCAGCAGAGATTTCTGAATTTCTTTCAGGTTGCCGGCCAGGAAGACATTTCGGCCGGGTCTCAATTGGTGTGCAGTGACCTTTAGTTTCCACCTGTTCTCATAGGAAGTCTAAAAATATCGGTTTGGTTGTTGTTGTTGTTGTTGTTGTTGTTGTTGTTGTTGTTGTTGTTGTTGTTGTTGTTGTTGTTGTTGTTGTTGTTGTTGTTGTTGTAGCTGTTGCTGCTGTTACAAGACCTATACAGAGGCCTGAAAATCTGGAACTGGTTTGAGGATCTCTGAGAGGGATTGATTTCATTTGGTTTTATTGACGATGTCGCTGCGGATATATATTTAGAATGAAATTATCGTTGCATGTTTGAGGAACCAATTGTTCATTAAGGGCATATGCCATTAAAGGCTTATTTGCGTCTGTCAACTGCAGCTGTCATCTGCCATTCAAAAACTATCAGCAGTCACCACAAATCGTCTCTGTAATTATTACATCGTCTCCAATTTGCAGACCACCCATACAGGCGTGAATGCACTTGGAAATATCTATAGCGTTCTCGTCACAGGGTGTGGTTTGTGTATGCGGGAAGCGAGGAATTTCCTTTCACGGGTTTATAGTATACTGTCCCTCCCATTGCAATGACTCGAGCATCTCAGGCAGGGATGTCGCTCTGTTCCCCGAGTCTCCATTTTCTACATAGACGGAGAGAATTCGCGGTTTTTTCCATAAGCATAAAATTATACTAAACTCTGCAGTCTATATAGGCCCCTACTGAATGGCAGCGTCTGCAAATGGACCAACCGCCATATAAAGTTATAAACTAGCCTAATCCAGATATATAGACATTACAACACATCTTGCAATGGACTATAGGGGTTATATGCATAAAACACCTATAGTAATTTTACATTTTTAATTATTTAGAACTTTGCGAACTTTTAGAACATTCTTTGCGGTCTTGTCACTTAGGGAGGCTATTTGTTAAACTTGAATGTGTTGAAGAAGTTCATGTCATCTTATCTTATAGCCTATACTAGAGAAGATTTTCATAAAAGCAGGGCTTAGTGGAGTCTCTCTGTGACAAAGTAAAAGAAAATATGAGCAACATCGGAAGTATACATACCGCAGTGACACATATTTGCTTCGACTTTCACACCGCTATTACGCCTTGCAACGAATAAAATTGCAACAACCACACCCATGGATCAGAACATTACACAGAGTACAGACAGAAATCCTCGTCATTCTATATATGTTCTTGTCACTTGAAGAAACTTTGACTTAACTGTATACTTAAGTCAAAGTTTCTTTGGAACGGGCTTCCTCTATATGCTGTTTATCCTGTTCACTTGTATACACGTAAACAGGATAAACAACACAGTCAAAGCCTTGTGAATACACTGTTGGTTTCTCGACTGCAGTTCCTCCGCATGCAGCAACCTCCTTTCCTTCCACATCTTCAGCTGTCCGGCGTTTGACCCCAATTAGTTGTTTTAGCGACCTTTGTTGTAATTTTTACACTTTAGCTTCTCTGAAGCTATTTTACACAATGTCATGGTATACACAGCGTGAAGTTCTTATATACACAGCTAACAACAATCAATCAATCAATCAATCAATCAATCAATCAATCAATCAATTAAGGTAACTATTCAGAGCCGCTCCCAGCCCAACCTCGGCGAAAGAGAACAGCCTTAAGAGCAGAGAAGAAAGAGGTGGACATGTACCGAGGGAGAGACCGCAATTCCAGAGGAAACCCGTTCCAGAAAGTGGGACCGGCAACATAATATGTATGCATACATACACAGGCCTACACACATTCATACATACATACATACATACATACATACATACATACATACATACATACATACATACATACATACATACATACATACATACATACATACATACATACATACATACATATATACATACATACATACATACATACATACATACATACATACATACATAAAAAAAGGTTAAAAAATTTGATGACCTTCTATGGTGTTTCTTCAAAATGTGGGGGGTCCGATGCATGGCGTGCCTCCCTACCCCCACTATTAAAGGTGGGGGTCTTGTCCCCTTCGACCCATTATGATCGCCGCCCATGCCAAACAATACTATAAGAGATAGGAAGGGACAAGAAGATATAGAAAGCATCATCAGATAGAGAAGACTTAAGTTGGTGAATTTTGTATGGAGAAAGATATCGAAGAGCCAAACAAGTGATGTCCTGGAATTCTGGAGGAAGAAGGAGGAGAGGAAGACCACGGAAGAACTGTCCGGAAACCATCAGAGATGACTTGAGATACCTGGAGATGTCATGCGTGGAACGAGGTCGAAGAGCTGGCGATGGACAGAGGCGAGTGGAGGAGATGCGTTGCCCGATATATATATA
>OY744615.1:24979605-25382105 GCA_963556255.1 Allolobophora icterica | reverse complement strand
TGACTGACTGAGTGGGTGTCTGACTGACTGAATGATTGACTGATTGACTGACTGGGTGTCTGACTGACTGACTGACTGACTGACTGACTGACTGACTGACTGACTGACTGACTGACTGACGGACTGACGGACTGACGGACTGACGGACTGACGGACTGACTGGGTGTCTGAAGAAGAATGCCAGTCAGAAAGGAGGACAGTCAGTGACAATGGGTGGAATGGCGGCAGACGAATAGCATTGACCATATTATTTGCTGTACAAACAGTCATTCAGACTAGATTTGTATATAGTATTAGCGTACTTAAGTTATATATATATGTATATGTATATATGTATACATATATATGTGTTACTATACATATTTACGGCGGTATGTATAGGCCTACTTAAATGGACGATCATCATTTGGAAGTCTGTGAAGTTATAAATTAATTTCCGATGGTGAAATGAAAACGCAGGTTAAGCAGACGTTAAAACATTTCAGTTGATGATGAAGAGAATGAGAAGGAGGAAGAAGAAGAGGAGGAGGAAAAAGAGGAACGATGGTTTGTGGTGAAGAGAGAGAGAGAGAGAGAAGGGGCTGCTGCGGCCGTTGCTCTTGGCAATTGGCTGCTATTCTATCAAGTACGGATGAGCGGCCATTGGATGTTTCCATCCAAAGGGCGGAGTCAACGTCAAAGTGTCTATTGCGAAAGACATCGTCGACGTGTGAACGAGGAAGCGACTTACTTTCTCGACGAACATTCCTAAACTGAACTGCGCAACAGTCATTGAGTACGAGACTAAAAGTCAATCCGTTTATTAAGCGTTTACGAGTCTCAAAGCGCTATATAAATCCGTTTCGTGAGAAGAAAGGCCTTTCGGGCTAACCGAATAGTTGTCAAGACAACTACGTCGCGAATTCGGTGTCGTAACAGGTTGATCGGTTGCCGTAGAAATCGTCTTCTGTTCCGCATTTAGCCGTTACTATGGCAACATAAAAGACGGATTAGAAAGTGGTGGAATAAAAAATTACTGCTGATAGTCATTTTTATTTAGAGGCGCTACATAGATCATATTCAGGAAACGGTTGCGTGGTGGAACATTTATGAAATTAATCAGAGAAAATATTCGACGAAATACTGTATAGTGTATACAAACTATACATGCGCTATACACGTGAGTTGACAAACGTGTGACACGTATACTCACGCTGCTGGAGTCTATTGCTGTGCACGCTGTGACTGTTTAAAGGTATACAAAGAAAATAGGCCTATTGGTCTAACGCTGTAGAGGTGTGTATACGGTTAATTCTAAAGCGAAGAATTACTAATTTGGTAGAACTGATCAGAGATAGCCAAACTGTTACAGGAATCCAGAGACGTAACCGCAGAAATTCGATTTCTGCATTGAGACATTTCGACTCTAATCTCGTCATAGTAGTTGGAGGGAGTCGAATCAACAACGTCTACTACTTCAGCGTCTTGATATAATTCCAAAATGGCGGTCAGCATTGGACTTGGTTCCACCGGAAGCGGCTTTTACAGCGACCCCTACGCCAGCTACCGACACTCCTCACCCCACTGTGCCTCGTCGGCCCCGTCGGGGCCAAACTACATGGGGCTGACTTTGGGAGGGATGGCACCCTGTCCCTCCCCGGCTTATGGATATCGCTATGAAACGTTTCCAGGATTCTCTGGTTCACCCTACTATCACAACAGCCAAGGGCCGTACAGTGGCGCCACCTCAGCAGGGCTGATGACCACCACTTCCGATGTGGTCAAACCCCCGTACAGTTACATCGCCCTGATTGCAATGGCCATCATGAGTCACCCAGACAAGAGAGTCACCCTCAACGGAATCTACCAGTTTATAATGGACAGGTCAGTCGGGACATATGCATGCACACAGACGGACGGACGGACGGACGGACGTATACGGATGCATGGACACGAACACATGGATAGAGAGGGAGGAAGAGAGAGAGAGAGAGAGAGAGAGAGAGAGAGAGAGAGAGAGAGAGAGAGAGAGAGAGAGAGAGAGAGACCGCTGCAGGTGACTGGCTCACTGATTCACTGACTGAGTGGCGCCCTGGCCTGGCTGATATATGCTGACTGGCTGACCCACCGACAGATCGATCGAGACTGACTGAGCAACTGTGTGTTTAACTGGCTTGGTGCACGTCTTGATGCATGGCTGACTGACTGAGCGAGCGACTGACTGAGCGACTGACTGAGCGACTGACTGAGCGACTGACTGGGCGAGTGACTGACTGACTGAGCGACTGACCGTGATTTCCTGACTGACTGTCTGAGCGACTGACTGACTGACTGACTGACTGACTGACTGACTGACTGACTGACTGACTGACTGACTGACTGACTGACTGACTGAGCGACTGACTGGGCGAGTGACTGACTGACTGAGCGAGTGACTGAGCAAGTGACTGACTGAGCGACTGACTGACTGACTGACTGAGCGACTGACTGATCGAGTGACTGACTGAGCGACTGACTGGGTGAGTGATTGACTGACTGAGCGAGCGAGTGACTGAGCGAGTGAGCGACTGACTGAGCGACTGACCGTGACTTCCTGACTGACTGACTGACTGACTGACTGACTGACTGACTGAGCGACTGACTGGGCGAGTGACTGACTGACTGAGCGAGTGACTGAGCAAGTGACTGACTGAGCGACTGACTGACTGACTGACTGACTGAGCGACTGACTGATCGAGTGACTGAGCAAATGACTGATTGACTGAGCGACTGACTGAGCGACTGACTGAGTGACTGACTGAGCGAGTGACTGAGCAAATGACTGATTGACTGAGCGACTGACTGAGCGACTGACTGAGCAAGTGACTGACTGAGCGACTGACTGAGCGACTGACTGAGCGAGTGACTGAGCAAATGACTGATTGACTGAGCGACTGACTGAGCGACTGACTGAGCAAGTGACTGACTGACTGAGCGAGCGAGTGACTGAGCGAGTGAGCGACTAACTGAGCGACTGACCGTGACTTCCTGACTTCCTGAGCGACTGACTGAGTGACTGACTGACTGAGTGACTGACTGACAGACTGAGCAAGTGGCTGACTGAGCGAGTGACTGAGCAAATGACTGATTGATTGAGCGACTGACTGAGCGACTGACTGAGCAAGTGACTGACTGAGCGACTGACTGAGCAAGTGACTGACTGACTGAGCGACTGACTGAGCGACTGACTGAACAAGTGACTGACTGACTGAGCGACTGACTGAACAAGTGACTGCATGACTGACTGAGCGAGCGAGTGAGTGAGCGAGTGAGTGAGTGAATGAGTGATTGAATTTCTGACTAAACGAATGAATGAACGAACTAATGAGTGACTGAATGGATGAATTTATGGGTGACTGCTTACAGTATATAACTTAAAGATGCATGCGTTGAATGTAGTGCCCTCATGACTTGGGAGTTGGTCCCGCTGACGTGCTTTCCATGAGCAAACCACCGGAGTCTTTGCTGAACGACTTTATCTAACAGAAATGTCTCTACAGCAAAGGAACGCATGCTCTATAGACCAAATTGTGTTGTCGACGTTTCAGGTTTCCCTATTATCGTGACAACAAACAAGGCTGGCAGAATTCGATCCGCCACAATCTGTCACTGAACGAGTGCTTCGTGAAGGTAGCGCGGGACGAAAAGCGACCCGGCAAGGGCAGCTACTGGACCCTAGACCCAGACAGCTACAACATGTTCGACAGCGGAAGTTACCTACGGCGCAGGCGCAGGTTCAAGAAGAAGGACGTCATCGATGCTGGCTCCAAAAACACCAAGGAACAGGATCAAGAGTCTAAAGGAGGTCAAGGGTCATCTGAAAGTAAGCTGCTACAGATATTCTCTGCGAATTCACGTGAAACGAGAAGGCGCTGATTTTAATGTTTAAAGTCCTTCGAGAGGTTTGGCATAATGATTGTTCGCGACCAGGGCTCGAAGTGCGAAACAAGAGGTGCTGGTATGGCTAAAAGAACCATTTCCTCCCCTCTCCTTTCCCTCCCCTCTCCTTTCCCTCCCATTCCCTTTCCCTCCCCTCCCTCAGCCTTCCCTTCCCTTGTCCCTCCCCTGCCCCCTCCCTCGCCATGCCTATCCATCTCCCTCTCCTCCGCTGCCTCCCTCCCTTACCTCCCTCCCTCCCTTGCCCTCCAAGCCCCTTGCCCTCCCCTTCCCCAGCCCTTGAAGCAGCGGTCCGGAGGTCCTCCTCCGGAAAAATTTTGGAATTCTACATTGCCGTAGGTGAGTTTTAGCGAATTTTCTGAGAAAGAAAACTGGTTTCTTGTCAAGGGTTTCGTCTTGAGAAACCATTTAAAATTCACGAAACTGCGTATACCGGTATGGATTTTCGCATGGAGAAGTTCCGGTATGCTTTCGGCCTGCCAGGAGAGGTGCCAGTATGGCATGCCGTTTCATACCGTCCCACTTCGAGCCCTGTTCGCGACATGCCCGGATTTTGGCATGGTCACCACGTGCCAGTGCACAGGGGCCCCCACCACATAGGGACCTCCACCACAAAGGTGCAAAAAAATTTTTGGCTTGTGTTTCATAACTGATTATAGAATATTTCAGTAATGTAAAATGCGCACAGACACAATTTAACACAAATATCTAAAACTATATAAGGAAAGTTAAAAGGTCAGAAGATAGATTGTCTCGGGCATGAAGTCATGTCAAATAAGTGAAACTTTGCGTTATTTTCTTCTTCGCAAATTCTGTCACCATGCAGATCCTCAAAGCTGATCTCACACAGAATGTCGGCTTCTATGCTAATCAGAAACAGCTGGGACTATACCGTTCATTGCCCATCGATGTGCAAAGTCTGTTCTGTATCAGTTTCATTTTTGAGAATGAACGTTCCGCACTGCAGTTTCTGGTCATCAGCACCAGATACATGTGGAGTGCTATCTCCACATTAGGAACTGATTCCTGAACTTGTTTCTGGAGTATCGGCCGATACATGAAATTCTCTCGAGAGACATCTTCAGCTTGTTCATCCTTATATTGAATGTATCCACAAAGTCAAAAAAATGCACAAATTCATTTCCAGAGCATGCATCAAGGTCGTCTTTATAGACCTCAACGAGATTCAATGCCGCTGCCAGTAGTTCTTGTAATGAAAGCACATCCAATTTGCGTAGGAAGCCGAACCGAGACGAAATAAGCTCGCACGCGCCAAACCGAGGTTGCAAAGCAGTAAAAAAACTGATCAGTGACTGGTAGAAAGTTCGGGCATGCTATGGGCCTCCACCGCGGCGGTGCACTGGGGCCTCCACCTAAGTTAATACGGCCCTGCATGGTTCGCGATCATGGACCAGACAAAACGGCGAATCTATGCGTATAATATCACGTGCTCAAGCCATTGTGGTTGGTCTGATTGGTTGAAAAAGTGAGAGATGATGTCAGGCTGCAACACGGTGCTGCATCGTCATCATTTATCCATCGTGTCGCAACACATACGAAAAGATACAGTATAAGGAATGTCCTATATATATGCTATAGACCACCATACAAAATCTGATGTTTACCTTTAGTTTTAAATAATGGCCTTAACACGTGTACTCACGGTAACTCATCTGTCACACGAAAATGTATTAGAGTTAATGCTTCAGTAACGACAGTTAAACATTTTTTGCAAATAGACGCAGTAAATCGTATAGATTCAAAATTTCTAAAGCGCCCTATTTAATAGGTAAGCGCTGGGAGCCAGCACATTCACGAGCGCTGCGTTTTGTCAAAGCGATTGTCCAGATATGAAAGTAATGAAGATCCAAGAGAGACCAGAAATAGAAGGAAGCAGAGGATCTGCTAGGGCGGATTTTGTTTGAACGAATAAGATTGGACAGATGAGGATTGTATGGATCAGGGTAAGAATCCTTGAAGAGGAGTGAGACTGTGAGACCCTAATTCGGAGTGGTTAACCTGAGGGGTGGTAGATAATAGAGCAGCCCGAGGCAGATGATGATGATGGGTGAATTACGATCTTGGTGGAGGAACTGAGAATTTGCGGACTTCGGGAGGGAGGGAGATCGTTCCGGAGTCAAGGTTCAGAAGAAGAAGAGCAACCCCGTATAGACTATAGCCCTGCATGAGAGACAGTCATGCATATATAAAGTCTTAGCGACTTCACATTTCTTAGCCTCGGCGTATGAAGACGGGTGGCCAATCTTCTCCTTCGCCATTAGATCTTCTCACTGACATTGTACAATGTATATAGTATAGCACGGAAAAAAGTGATCCGTTGCCACAGTAACGTATACTAATTGTTTTAGTATAGGGCGTATACATACCATTGCAATCAATCAATCAATCAATCAATTAATTTCGTTCATTCTCAAAAGCAAGTTCACAAAATCGCAGCTTGTAACATAGTTATAAACTAAGAGGTTGAACAGCTGACTTATCGTACTCATAATTTACGGATTGCTATCTTGATTAAACAGTTGACATTACATTAAGTTGTTGACTTCTAGGCTTGTCCCTTCACTATACATGCAGTTCATACGTACTTTCATTCATTTGTTCAGGCCTTGACGCGACGAGTGAAATATTTATTAATGATATTCTATATCTATTCTCCTTTAGATTCGCCCACAATCTCTTCCGTTGCTCCTGCAAGCGTCAACAAAAAGAGCAATCCTGTGTCAACAACCAACTGCACCACTTTACCACTTTGCACCACTTTACCACGAGGCCCTCGGGGCGACGGACTGCTCAGCGACCGAGTGGACAAATCCCGCAGTGCTCCACTAGGGACCAGCGCCAAAGCCGAGATGGGTTTCGCAGTAGAAGCAACGACCAGCGTCCAAGATGGCTGCGCACATTCAAAGAAGGCGGACACTCGGGAGATTCTGGGATCGACGACAGCGTCGGTAGCTCAATGCGCCGCTTCCGGGTCAAAGTTCACGGCGGCGTCGGTAGGTGCCGGTGTCGCTAACGCCGAATCGTTGTCGCCATGGCAACGACCGATCTTGCCTAGCGACGCAGACGACGGAGGTCAAGGTCAGTCATCGCTGAGCAGCGCTGGGATGACCAACAGCGGACGCTGGTTTTACAACGCTGCCGTTGCCAATAGCAACGCGCTGAACCCGGATCATGACATCTACGGACGCGTCTCCATGGCAACAGATGCGGGTCTGTCGTCGACGCCTTTCGGATGGTACGGGTCGTATGGTCCTGCTGGGGAGATGACCCCGTCGTACTCGACCATTTCGTCCCCTGCCACAAGAGAGATACGAGCGGTGGCACAGCAGACCTGCCATATGGCCACTCCCTTCAGGGTTACAGCCCGTCCTCTGCCAGGTCCCTACTTTTACGGATACAGCGAATCTGACAATTGCGCCAAATTCTAACCTGCGTGATGTGACCGTGAACTTTGACTCCTGCGTCGTCTAAGCCGAGGCCTTATATAGCGCCGTTATGTAAGGTTGGCAGGCGCAGTTAAGCTCAGACAAGTCGAGCCAGGTTAGTATAATTGGATGGGTAACCGTCCGTATAATACCATGCGACCACTCAGCCCCTTCATCCTTTACTGATCGGTAAATAAAACCAACTCAAGTACGGGAAGAGAAAACCTAGTTCAAAGCCACTACACTCTAATAACTTCTATAGCGCCACTGTGATAATGCTCAAGACGTGGCCCAGGTCACCTTTGCAGCATGCAATGTGTCGATGGTCGATGCTAAGCAAAAGTCGTATATATTGCATGCTAAATATCAGGGTAAGTCCGGTCAAAGCCTAAGAAGGAAGTCCAAGAAGACAGCTTATACGGACGAATTGAGGGAATTGAGTTCCGGAGAAAAGAGGGGTTTTAGTCAAGGTCAATGGGCCAATGCTGACTCTAAAGAGCGAACTTTACCAGCAGAGAGTTCCGGAGCTTGGGGCCAGCAACCGCGGAATAGCAAGTGCGAACGGCTATAGTAGAAGTGACACGTGTAAACGCTAAGTCCCATAGGCCGAGTTCATATTAACAAGATTGAATTTGTATATGCAGGTCAATTGCTTATCAGTTACCAAGAGTGAAACGATCATGATCTGCTCGGAACTAGATATGCAAACGGTATAGTATAGGGTACAGCTGGTCAGCATTTAGCCGGCCTCGATAATGGCCACATCACGAATCTGGCCTCAAACGATATTATATGGACAGAAAGACGATCTGTTGTAGACGTTGCCGCGAGGTATATATATTTGCAATCAGAGATTGAGCCTGAAGTCTATAAATATTTGCGGATTTTCATATATGTAAACTTATGTTTACCCATCGACAAGTATGTATACTCTCTGCGATATATTCAATGACTGACACTTTACTGGAAATCTCCTGAGCTTCAAGTTAATTTATTTTTCTGACATTTATAATTCCCATTCTTATCCCTGTCCATATATATTATAGGGAGCAGTTTGGGAATTGTAAAAAACAGACGGGGGGGTTGAACATTTTATCCTTATTTTGCAAACTGATGTCAACGAAATTTGAAAACAGCTAATTTGAACGCTATAACAGTTTTGTAAGTAAGACTCGAATCAAACTCAATTCCTTTGTTGAGAAAATTCCAAAATGCATACGTGATACACCATGGAAATGTTTTCTTTGTCAGAGACTCAGTCAAATAATGCTAAATCACACTAGCACAACTGAAGGGGTTGGAAATGACCCCACTGGGGTATGCAATGAAGACTTAACTGTGGGTCCTATGAAAGCCTAGGGGGTTGAACCCGTCAATCCCCAACAATTCCCACCCTGATGGGGGGGGGTCGTATAACATCTCCGAATTCGCTCGGCGTCCTGTCCTCTTACCTGGCCTATCTTTCCCGTCGTGCAATTGATCACACGTGGGGAAAAGCAAGTGGAGTTAATTGTCATATGGCATTCCACATAAACACCATATATATATAATCCAAATGAAAGCAAACGATTCAATTGCATTTGTTCCTCCATCTGTTTGAGCCGTGAAGCAGCACAGCATCTATTATATAGGGGCATATGCATACGCCTCCGAGATTCTTTGTTTTCTGTAGCTTTTTTGTTATCATCCAGAATATAATAATGTCACTGAGCAATAATTATCTCACTCTGTATACCCATAATAACACATTTCAGGCGCTTTGTTGTCTATTATCGGAGTAATAGGCAAAACGATCAGGCTATGAAACGCGATACCCATGCACAGCTTGTGCCAACATAGACATTAAGACCTTTTCATAACAAAGTAGTTAATTCCCTGAACTGCAGAAAACTGCTCGCCTCTTGATGTACGCCGCGGTGCTACTGAAAATATCAATCATTGTATTATATTATACTGAATTGTATTGTATCTGAACATTTGTAAAGTGCCTCTCACAGTGTTCGCTAATCATTAACTAGGCCTATCGTGCAAATAAAACACGGCGCTGATGACTTATTACAATTTTAGCTCTGATCTTGAAAGCTCCAAATGTAGAAATTACAATGTAACTGATAGGTTTTGCTACTTCATGAAACGTAGTTGTAGTTAGTTAATGCGTTTCTAAGACAGATCGAGTATCAGCATGCAACCTGTTGCTCTAAAAGCCTGATTGAAGCATATATATGAACTTTCAAGACGTTTAATCATCATCCGTGGGCTTTAAGCAACAACGCTTTATTCAAATAGAACCTGTGTCGACTAGGCTATTGTTGCAATGGACTAACATCATACATGGGCCTATGTGAATCTGCCATATAGTTGAAACTGTTTCATTATTATATACTTAATACTATAAGTTAATAGGTGTTTGAAATATAACAGCTAAGTATAGGCCAACACGACAGCTGCTTCAAGCATATACTGGATACTGATATAATGCTGACTGCATTGACTTCCATCTAAATAACTCTACAGAAACAGACAGTGGCAATCTTATTTGACAGGTGGGGGGGGACACTTTAGAAATGATCTGGTCCAAAAATGAATTTTGACCTGAACTGGTCAAAAAAGAGGTCAACAAATTTTTTCGCGCTCACGTGCGATAAAATTCATTCTCAAAAATTTTTTTCGCGGTCACGCGCGATAAAATTTGCTGACCTTTTTTGGTGTTTCGTCAAAATTTGGGGGGGAGACAAATGTATGGTGTGTCTACCGCCCACTCTAAAGGTGGGGTCTTGTCCCATCGACCCCCCCCCCGGGGATCGCCGCCCATGGAAACAGAATACCTTGCTTACATCGCTTGATATCGCGTATAACTCCATGCTTCTCAACGCGTTAATGAAATTTGTAAAAGAAACAAATTTTTTAGACGATGCATCCATTTAAATGGCTGCAAAAAAGATAGCCTACTTATAGATTATATATTATAAATGTTGGCTGCTCTGCTGCATTTTGAATTTGTCGCTAACGAATGACTGAACCTATGTATACAGCATAAACTGATTAATTGCCTAATACCAAATTGCCAGATGCCAACGTTTCGGCTCGCTATAGGCGTCGCGACGGCTTAGAAAACTGGTTTCAACACGTTCTGTTTATTTAAGCAGATGCTGAATTTGCTCACGTGGTTCGTTGTGTTTCCCAACTTTCCCTCGGAGTATTTTTCTTAAGTCTGCGTTGAATTTCCTGCATCTTTTACTCGTATTTGGATGCATGTAGCTGAGGCCAATCGCCATTTTGAATGATCTCCAAACTATGTACAAATTATATAGGTTGGCTATCGTTTGGACGGTGTCCATCTCGAGCCCCAGACTAACGCATACCTTCTGCGACCGAAAAATCTCAGATAGGCCTACCCCAATGCAACATCGATTCCGGGTCTGTGAAGTGCATGACGTACAACGTCCACGACGGAGAGGGGTTTTCAGCCAGCCGGCTGCTGACGACTCTGCCTGTCCTGCACTATAGCCAGGCTATCTGAAGTGTCTCCGTGCGCAGGGTGGGAATTGTCGAGGGTTCGGCGGTTCAACCCCCTACACTACAGTCTTTCTTAGGACACACACAGTTAAGTCTTTATTGCACACACCAGAGGTCGTTTCCAACTCACTAAGTTGTGCTTTTGCATTATTTGACTCTGAGTCTCTGACAAAGAGAAGAAATTTCCATGGTGTATCATGTATGCATTTTTGAATTTTCTCAACAAAGAAATTGATTCTGATTCGAGTCTGACTTTTCAAAACTGCTAACGTTGAAATCAGCTGCTTTCAAATTTCGTTGACATCAGTTTGCAAAATACGGAAAAAATGTTCAACCCCCATGCAGTCTTTTTTCTACAATTCTCACACTGTCTGTTCGACGCTTTTTCTACCATCTACGAGGAAACACTATAGTAGGTGAGCGTAACCGTGGGCTTTGATCGCTGCATTCGGTTGTCCTCATTGCTTATCATCGATTAAATATATATATATATATATATATATATATATATATATATATATATATATATATATATATATATATATATATATATATATATATATATATACTGTCCAAATAGAGCAAGAACTATGAACTGTCAAAATAAAGTAAGAACTATGAACTGTGAAAATAAAGCAAGAACTGTGAACTGTCAAAATAGAGCAAGGTCTATGAACTGTCCACATAGAGCAAGAACTATGAACTGTCAAAATAGAGCAAGAACTATGAACTGTCAAAATAAAGCAAGAACTGTGAATTGTCAAAATAAAGCAAGAACTATGAACTGTCACCATAGAGTAAGAACTATGAACTGTCAAAATAGACCAAGAAATATAAACTGTCAAAATAAAGAACTATGAACTGTCAAAATAGAGCAAGAACTATGAATTGTCAAAAAAGAGCAAGAACTCTATCAACTGTCAATCTTCGAGGTAATTCCATGGGTTAAATTACTCAACCAGATGTGGCGGATCTCTGAATCTGAAACCTATAGGTTAGTCTGTAACCGGCGCTCATATTCGCGGGTTGATTGAACATACAACACAATACATATAGTCGATTATTGTTACGATACAAACAGTTAAGTGACGGGTCTTCTCTTTTAGAAGGCGGTTCTCATAGGCTAGATCAGGTAAGTTACAAATCAAAGTACCGGATCTCCGATCCAGTGGGAACCGGCTGAAGTAAACCATTCCATTGATTTGGTTCTACGTGTACGCGAGTGCTCAATAGATGAGACTTTTCTAGTTATCAGTACATTATTTGCTTATGGATGAATTTTCTGTTCTCTATATATATGAATCTTAACATTAACACGCGCAACCGAACAGCATCTCAGAGAGTAGGCCCCTACTCAGAAATTCAGAATAAAGCGCTACGACAATGTCAAGATAATATATCCATACATCTCACGTGCTACTCGAACAAATCACTTAGGACCTTTGATGACAGTGGAACAAAATATCTTTTATAAAAATATTAATGTTATTATTAGTTTGTGTTCTAACACCTGTTTGTAACGGCAGCATTTTTTTGCCCAAGTCAAGCTTCCGTCCTCTGGCGAATGTCGTAGTAAATTGTTGTGGCTAGCAATAGCATGGTCCATCGGCGCTGTTGTAGTTAGAGGTAGAGGTAACCTGGAAAGGAAACGTATGGAGGCCAATGTAGTTGTGGTGATACTATAGTAAGCCTAATTGTGGAACAGCGTAAAACATAATTCGATAAATAGCTAGAATCCCTAACGGTGGTCACACCGGACAGAGATTCTTGGAACTTAAAATACTAAAAATTGACCAGATAAATCACCTCCGAATCGGGGAGTTTTTGTAACGTCACGATCGCACTCTATTTAGCCTACAAAAGTTTTTCCGATACAACACAGATGTCCATAAAACCAGATAAGTCCGAGACAATGATAGTTTGTAGGGGAAAGGCTTTTAAAATGGACCCCGGTGTAATAAGGAACATGAGGGGTTACGGGTATCTATAGACTCTAGGGCATTAGTTGTAACATTGATTATGTTTTTAGATAGACCTAATCTTATTTAAGTTCTTTTCCGTTTTCTGCATTCGTCCGGGACGGAACAACTGGTAAAGAATTATTTTAAGCTTTGTACAAATGTTGATATAAGAAAGTGTATTTTTGAAAATGCCCCAAAGAATACCCATAGGGACTTAACATGTTAAGCTTTTTAAGTATTAGATTTACTACATTTTTTTGGGAAAAAACCGATCGCTCAAAGGCACGCAATCTGTCGATAGTAGGCTAAGTGTTTGGCAAAACACCCACGCAGTGTGTAATACGGACTACTTTATGAGCGTGTAATACGGACCTGGGACATATTGCACATAATTATGTATACAATGTGAATAATGTAGTACGGACCTAGTCCATATTACACATTTATAGGTTAATATACATCAAATGTCTAAAAAGGGTACACAATCGATGTGCTGGATTGGATGATAATGATGATAGTGATTATACATGTGACATAATGTAAATTACACGTTTAAACAAAAACTTAGTAGGCCTGAGGATTATTGAAGTCTAGGGCCAATGTCAACGTTTTGATAGGCCTAAGTAGATTTTCTTGTACTAAATAGCAATGCTATTAGTACTAACACAGTGCTATTTTTAGTGACTGATTTTGTTATTTTTAGATTTGTTCCATAGCTACTGTCTTCGTCGTGTCATGCAGTTTATTTTCTTTGTGTTTCAAGCCTGTCATTAATAATGTTGTATGCCTATAGTTAACCTAAGTATGGCTATGCTCTAGATTTCTTCCGGTATTTTTTTAAATCCGGAATAGTAGTCAGTTTTACACAACTATATGTGTAATATGGACCATTTTGTTTAATTAAAAAAAAATTGCTACAACTTGGCAAAGCAACCAAGACATGTATCTTTCACCATGTCACAATAATTCTTTAACTAAATCTATACAACTGGAAAATAATTTGTTTTACTTAGGCCTAGGAAGCTGAGAAAAACGTATTTTCTCTTAGTGGGTCCATATTAGAGGCCCTTCCCCTACACGACAACATTTGCGTTGTTCTCATTTCCTTTCCAGCATTAACCTTATTCCAACACTAATCTTATTGGCATTGTTGTTTCGCTGTCAAAAACTGTAAAAAAAAGTTGTGTTCAGTTTGGACATATTCGACCTCACACAACAAACCTTGGCAAATCTTGTTTCTATCACACCAGGGCAATGCATCACATAAGGTCTTCTCGTATACCAAAGACACTTTACAGACTGCTATGTTCTCGCTCCGATTAGGCCAACTAGTTTTAGCAGGTACCTCAGATCTTGAAGTGAACAAGCTTCAAATTCTCTGGCTGGCGTGGTGCTGAGTGCATCTTCTCGTACAAATTCTCTAACCCTGTTCGGTCAGCTGCACTAATTGGCTTCCTGTAGAATCCGGCTTATAAACTGACCTGTCTGACCTTTAAAGCCCTTTAAACGAGCACTCCTATATAACTTCAGCTCAGTGTCTAAAATACTCAGAAATGTCAACTGACATTCTTCTTCGAACTGTCGGCAAGGGGGAGGGTTGAGAAGCGCCGTTAAGCCGAATAAGTAATTAAAACTATATCCTTTTACCTACCACGGCTACCAGTCCTAGAACCGGTAGATAAAATTTCAAGTAGGCCTATTAGAATAAAATCGGTTGTGGTTGACTTGCGCTAATCTCTCAAAAATTGAAACTAGCCTACGCACCGCAAACTCCAGACAAGTCAACCGCACACTCGACAATGTCAACTGCACACTCGACAATGTCAACCGCACACTCGACAATGTCAACTGCACACACGACAATGTCAACCGCACACTCGACAATGTCAACTGCACACACGACAATGTCAGCAGCACACTTGATGTCAGAAAACACATGATTATATGCCCTGCTTTAGCCACCTGTATCTCCGTAATCCCTTCCCGCAGTTTGCGATCGTCGGGTATTTCGGTTGAGCCTCGATGTAGCAGGGGCGCCTGCAGGCTTAAAAAATTGGATGCACAAAAAAATTCAGTTTAGATAACATCTAAATGCTTTAGCTTGCCCTAGCATGACGTATTGCCGTTTAACAAAATACTTTTTTCTGTGAGCATTTATATCCGCTCTTGGTTAAAAATAATTAAGAATGTTTTGAATGTTATGTAAGTGATTCAACTGCTTTCAAAGATATCGATGCGTAGCCTATTCCTTGTGTGGATTTGATTTGATGGGTGGACGCACGTGCGTCCAGTGTGTCACGCTGCGGGAGCCCCTGCACTGTCATAGGACTTCGTGTAGTTGCAATTGTAGCTGACGTCTGCTAAGTGCCACTTCAAGAATAGGACTAAAGTCATCAATGGCGCTCGCGAACCGAAGCAGTGAAATCATTGTCAAACAATAAAGACTTCAGGCGCTCTCGAAACTGAGGAATGGACAGAGTGCATGCATGTGGCTGTCCCCATATGATGCAACCGACTATCTCTGTTTATCCGCATTCGCATTTCTCTATTGACTTTGCGCGCGTTAGAAATTTTCGTAATAATAATTAATTATACATTTTGCGCTAATCTCTGAAAAATTCAAACTACGCCCTGCAAACTCCCTCTATTTTGAGGACAAATGACAATAGCGTTCGATTGTTCGTCATATTCTATGACCCATGGCTATTGCGATAGTAATTTTCTTTTAGTGTAATGTGATAATGACAATGGACAGCAATTACTTGGCAATTAAAAGGCATTGAACTGTTTAGAATTTTTCAAACGTGTTGGCATACTTTAATGTAGTATTTACTGAATTATTCTGGAATGGAACCGCGTAATTAGGCTGATTTGTAATTTCTGAGTAGACAGTAATTACGTTTATTTAACGACGCCGTCATATCGAAGATGATTGACGGAGACAGTAATTAAACAGAGGTCGTGTGTATATATAGGCTATCTGGTCTCTCGTCATGTGCACTGGACATTGTTCCTGAGAGTCGAGGTTTCTTGAAAGAGGCTATCGAATTACGGAAACGCTCAAATGCTCACACCAACATCAACAGCCTATAGTGTTTTCGAATTTACACATTATAGAGCACTCTATAGTAACCTACTCAGAAGCGCTCCCGATCTGGAAACATACGACCACGTTCAAATGGAATAATCCTCAATCGGTAGCTCAGGGTCATCATTCATTAATAATTGATTGATCGAATGAATAAATTAATCATCGATTCTTCATTTATTCTTTCGTTCATTGTTTTTTTTTATTATTAGTTAGTTATTTTATTAACCTGTGCAACCTGATGCCTTGGCAAAAGTCGCCATGTTTCTCATGTAATCATCTGTAACATATATTCAAGTAGGGCCTAATTTATACATGGTTCCATTCAAGAGCCTCATGTCAAATGGTTTTTTCCCCAAAGTTACGGATTAGCATGTTAATCTGCCAACAGTGGCGGCGATCTTGTTTGACAGGTGGGGGGGACATTTTGGAACTGATCTGGTGAAAAAAGAGTTTTGAACTGATCTGGTGAAAAAAGAGGTCAAAATTTTTTTGACCTTTCTTTTGGGTTTCCTCAAAATTTGGGGGGGGTCCGATGTATGGCGTGTCCCCCCACTCTTAAAGGTGGGGGGTCTTGTCCCCTCGACCCCCGGGATCGCCGCCCATGTCTACCAATATAAAAATAATCTATTACCGTCAACGTTTATCAGGTAGGGCCTATTTTAGAGGTGTTTCAGAATTGCAGAACCATTTAACCAGATCTTGCATGAAATTTTGCCAACAATTTGCCGTACTGACATTTTACTGACATAAAGAAATTTCCTTTTTTGGTGAAAGGACCAGTTGTGTGGAACTCACTTCCTCATGCTTTTATTCAACAACTCACTCTACACCAGTTTAAAGCAGTCTTGTTGTCATCGAGACCAAGGTCTTGGTCTCGAGTGCACTCGAGTTCGTTTTTGAAAGTCTTGGTCTTGGTCTTGGTCTTGAGGTTCAAGGTCTTGGTCTTGGTCTTGGTCTTGAGGTTCAAGGTCTTGGTCTTGGTCTTGGTCTTGAGGTTCAAGGTCTTGGTCTTGGTCTCGCAAGACCAAGACCAAGACCGGCTGTTAATATGAACAGTCATTTAACAGAACTCAAGAATTCTGTATCAAGCCTGCTTGCATCATACGACCAATATCTATGGATGGATACAAGTCTTGTTGGTTAGGAAAACCCATTGGCAGCAGCAACAGTTATTCTGTATCACACGGTATGATAAACCATGGGAAGATTTCAAAAGGACTCACTATCTGTACATTTACATCCAGTGCTTGAAAAGCTACTGTGTGTGCCAGCGACTTCACCTGTATAACGTATTTTTTTACATGGTGGAATTTTTATGAGGCCCCACAAGACACGTCTTGGTCAGAAAATTCTGAGTGAATTTTTTTTTATAAAATCCAAAAGGCATTTGGAAAAACATTTTGCATGAAGGACTTTTGTAAATTCGATTTCGAAATTCTCTGCAGTCTGCATTTAAAGTTAATTTGCCTGAATAAAATAAAAGACTCATGTTTTCATAAAAATAGCGAATATTCCAACTTGACAATGTTTAGAAGTCTTGACCTGCTTTCGATATTTTGGGTCTTGGTCTTGGTCTTGGTCTTGAGGTTCAAGGTCTTGGTCTTGGTCTTGGTCTCGAAGTTCAAAGTCTTGGTCTTGGTCTTGGTCTCGAGGTTCAAGGTCTTGGTCTTGGTCTTGGTCTTGAGGTTCAAGGTCTTGGTCTTGGTCTTGGTCTTGAGGTTTAAGGTCTTGACAACAAGACTGGTTTAAAGCACATCTAAAACAATAGGGCCTACTTAATTACACTGGAATAATGATTGTCACTGTATAATGAACTTGAATAAAAACTATCCATTAGCATAATACCTGTAATTAAGAATATAACAATTGATGCTATACCACCTGTATACGCTACAACATTAAGTTTGTATTTGGACTACTCTTCATAGCGGGACCCATGTGGTCTCGTTTGAGTTGCTCCTTTGACTCCTATTGATGTGAACTTGATTGTGTGTAAAATTTGTAAGTTTTTGGTGATCAAGAAAGTGACTATTACTACTATTAAACGACTGTTCGTCAGCACAATTGCCGAAACTCTGAGAAGCCCATGTAATTAGACCTTCACAGAAAGGCACCTGGAGAAAACGTCACGAAATTGGACTCGATCTGTTGGAAAATCTATACCACCCTCATCCTGTTGACACAGCTTCCGGGCTGTTGGAGTTTGAGTAACCACGATTCTTTGCAATTTTTCAGATTTCGTCAACAACTCTACGCTACAACCATTATCGACTGACTGACGAATCGCGCAAATTGTTTTAACTGTAACACAATGAAAAAAACATTCGCATCCTTCAGTCAAATTTACTGCTCATCAGTATTTGTAGATTCACGACTCGTCGTCATCAAAGTCCCCGAAATCCTAATTAGCAATCAGCATAATACGTTGCACACGTATACACTTCATATAGGTGATTAATTATTGCCACTAATTGCTGCCGTTCGAACTTCCTTGTCTTCGAGTTCAAACGCCCACGCGTGTGCATATAGGCAAGCACGGAAACACGCATACAAACTGATACATTAATACGTGCGGCCATACGTGTAAATGTGTTGCTCTGTGTGTGTAAAACCACAATTAAAGTATTTTTAGACCTATGTGGTTATTTCTGTTTATATTGATGGTTTATAGGCAGACGAGATCACGGATAACATCAATGATGGGCTTCAGTGCGTGATCTTGCAAACTTTCCTGTATATATATATTTACCCTCTGCAAAGGTCTGTATACCGTTCACTATACATGTATAGTTATTGTCTAGGGCTCTATAGGCCTATCTGTAACCGTCGGCCTAATGTCGACTAAATTCCCCTTAGTTAAATTTAGTCACATCCAAGATATAGTAGGCTCTATGTAGGCCTATGTGTGATATAGGCCTATGTATATTAGTATAATATTATAGTCTCTCGGCGTCTAGATGCGCAAGCTCCTGGAGTATATAATTGATACAACATATAAAAGGGGAATTTTGTATTTAATTACTTGAAATTGAATGCAATTTACATGACGCTTGATCACGCGCCTTTGTATGCGTCGGTGCCCCTGTCCCTGCGTCTGCCTGTGCCTCCTTATGCACCTCTGCATGTCTCTTGTTATAAATGGTCAGCCCTGGACGCCAACTGGCTTTGCATATATACGGGGAATTTCAAGGTTATTCTGCCGACAAGACAGACAGGCAACCAGACAGGCAGGCAGGCAGGTAGGCAGAACTATACAGGCAGACATACAAACAGACAGACGTACTAAAATTGGACTACTTCGGGCCTATATCTAATAAAATTTCTAAGTAAAATGAACTTCAATTTCCGAAAATGAAGTCTCTTTCCGATTTGAACGTATACATATACAACATAATTACATAGGATCAACTACTGCAAACCGATTATATCGCTAAGCCATATATAATCGCCAACTTGCGTCAATGTCTTTATTTGGAAGTTATTGAGAGCAAGTTTTTGTCATTTTGACCCTTCATTATACATACTTACTGTGTGTTAAACACTTTAAACGTGGATAAATTTTGGATATTTAAAACCGTGTTAATAACCTGGTAATAAATCGCAACAATCAGCCGAAGTTAACAGGTAAATAATAGGCCTACTACTACTAATAATAATAATAATAATATATATATATATATATAACGTGATACAATCGAGAAGATTTTACACCTGGAGAAGTCATTTATCTCTAATATATTCTAATACGAACGATTATGTTGCGCCGTAGTAATCGCTCGGTGATCGTTTCTAAGCAACACAGCACGACAAAAGCGTAATTCTTTGCACAGCAGAATAGTTAGAGACCCATAAAACTCTGAGGTGATTACTCGATCCCGTCCGACACTTCAACTCCTGCTGCACTTCGATTTACTATAGGCAGTGCTAGGCCCTCCCTTGGACTCTCTTCGTTGATGATCTGAGGTGCTGGAATTCTAAGCAGTCCTGGAATTCTGGCTGTTTGAAGCTGTGTCAGCCCGCTACGTCAATTCTAAATTCCTCAGTGCTGAGTATTGTCTTGAACCGTGATATTCCACAAGGTTCTTTACTGGGCCAGCTCCTGTTTATCGACCATCATTGATTTTTTGATTCGTGCACAGCGCCCTTTTCTTTGGCCTTGGTCATGCTCGGCACTATAGAAATCGTCGTCTTCTTCTTCTTCTTCTTCTTCTTCTTCTTCTTCTTCTTCTTCTTCTTCTTCTTCTTCTTCTTCTTCTTATTATTATTATTATTATTATTATTATTATTATTATTATTATTATTATTATTATTATTATTATTATTATTATTATTATTATTATTATCATCATCATCATTATCAGGTGTAGTAGGCCTAGTAGTAGAATTACTGTTACTACTACTACTACTACTACTACTGCTACTACTACTACTACTACTACTACTACTACTACTACTACTACTACTACTACTACTTCTACTACTACTACTACTACCACTGCTACTACTACTACTACTACTACTACTACTACTACTACTACTACTACTACTACTACTACTACTATTACTTCTTCTTCTACTACTACTACTACTACTACTACTACACTATATGCACCACTCCATCATTTGGCTCATTGATACAGTAGGCCTATAAACTACAGTTTGTATTCTTAATATGTCTTTAGTCTATATTTCCTAGTCTCGATGACTTCTCTGACATTAACGGGTATTTTGTCTAAAGGAAAACCCTGCCAATATGAACATCTGATGGGACCCATTGGGGCCCTTTATACGGAGCCCCATTTGACAATGTGGGTTCCATGTGGGCATACTGGCAGGGTAACCACAGACTGTCGTCCTTCTTACCATAATACCTTATCCATTAGGATAGCTGTGCTACAGAAGTTAAGGTGCTACAGATGGGATCTAGTTAGAGGGAAGGATTGAAAAACGTAATGAAGTAAAGTAACCACAGCATGATGAAAAGGAATGACAGAATAGGAATAGAACGCACAAGGATCGATTAAATAAAGTAAGGATGAAAAAGAGAAAAGAAACAATGTTATAAGGAAGTTTAGAAGGGTTCTAATGTATGATGACAGACCTTAAAGGTGTTTGAGTCACAGGTGAAAATTTACTGATAAAACTATGGCTTGTATTATTAAATTGCGACGTAATTTACGATGAGAACAATTCACGATCATCACCACTCACGCTGCATTGACATTAACTACTTACTTACTATAAACACTTAGTCTAAATAAGCCGTCGAACGCCGATTGGTCATCGTAAGTCCTACGTAAACCCCGTTGTCATGGTTATTGGTCACGTGACGATTACCCTGTTTCATATGATTCTTGGTCACGTGAGGCCGTCGCCAGGTTTGATATATGTTTCAAGTTACAGTTTTTTTATGTATTCCGTTGACATCTCCACTTATTTTCATTCCAGTCATAACCATCATCATCATCATCATTAGCATGCCTGTCATTATCAGCGTCGGTGTTTTAGTCGCTATAACCATCGTTGTCACCATCGTCGTCACGAACATCAACATTATAATTGCCATTACATAATCATCGTCGTCGTCATCGTCGTTGTCGTCGTCATCATCATCATCATCATCGCCGTCGTTGGCGACATCATCATCCTTGTCATCATTATCATCGTCATCGCAGCCATCATCACTATGACGCCTTTGGACGCACGTAAAGCAAGACAGACTTCGCAGCATGAACTGTCGGTAATTACTGAATGAGCATGAAGCTCGCGGATTGCTCAATCTAACTGTCAAATATCTTTAACTGCTCACAAACTAACTGAAGAGCAACACTCTTTTAGACTCGATCGGTACTTCACATATTTCTCCAAAGTCATTGTCATCATCGGCAATTAAGACACAATTTCACACAAGTAAAATATACGCAATATACTTCAGGATATCAGGTCAGATCATCCCTAATTCACCTAAAATAACTAAAACCGTCTCTAAAAGCCTCAGTTTAATTTATAATCTGCCACGTATTGTGTATTGGCGTCATACGCCATGTTGACCAATATTTACAATACCTACGCTCGCCCCAACATTACTGTTATTTCTGCTCATCCGTCTGTCTGTCTGTCTGTCTGTCTGTCTGTCTGTCTGTCTGTCTGTCTGTCTGTCTGTCTGTCTGTCTGTCTGTCTGTCTGTCTGTCTGTCTGTCTCTCTCTCTCTCTCTCTCTCTCTCTCTCTCTCTCTCTCTCTCTCTCTCAACCCCATTGGACCTATGCGCACCTCTCGTGCCCCAATTCAGCACTACCTCCTCTCCTAAGTCAATTTCACCCAACATGTTCACTTCCCAACCCATGTCAAGATTCACACCCTTGATTTCCTCATCATCTCCGCCGCTACCCTCTTATCTTCCAAGCTATCACACTCTTGTGCAGCTTTTTTTTAAACTCCCTGTTGATTCTCTGATTCCCTGTTGGAAAATTGAATAAAATGGAACATTTTGTTTATCATATTTATTATTTTAAAACATTTTAAAGTATTTCAATGCATCTTATCACGTTAAAAATAATATAGAAGTTATTTAGAGAATTCAACTAGAAGCTAATAAACAGATGGCACCACGTGTGCACATTCCCAACAGCAGAACATATCGATTTCATCGCATTTGTACGATAGAGTCAGACCCATAGGCGTAATTTGTGGGGGGTACGAGGGGTACGCGTACCCCCCACTTTTCGGACTGGGGGGTACTGTACCCCCCACTTTTTAAACAATGTCAATCAATATTTTTGTTATTGTGCCTTCCCAGAGAATGCAGTCTCCGCCAAAGTGCGAAAGTACTTAGATACATAGGTAAACCGAGAGCCAAAATTAATGAGAATACTGACAGGAAATATGTTCAAAATGGTCACCATGCGAAAAGCGAAAGTTGAGAAGAAATTGGTACCCCCCACTTTTTAGACCAAGGTATTGGTACCCCCCACTTTTTAGACTAAAGTTACGCCCCTGGTACTCAGACCTACCATATTTGTAAACTTGCTAACTTCTGCGGTCTTTCGATGACTCCATCCGAATCCACGATCTCCGACTTAACTTGAGTTTTGCAAAAGCTGGCCGTCATGCGCCACCGTAGCTGCTTGTCTAATTTTTCGAACTTATGTCCTTCAACAGCCCCGCTGGCGTCGATGGTTGAAATCGGACACCAGCACCCTCTTCTAGCGTTGAATCTTAGTTCATCAGTCTCTTCGTGATCCGGAGATAGATGTATCCCACCGCGCTGGTCACCAGTAATACATCGACAATTTCCGAAGCGTTAATCGACCGGACTTCGATCTGTTTAACTCTCCCGATTTGTAGTATGGCGTTGACTCGAAAAAACACACAGTCTTTGAATTTGTCACGTGTAAGTAATACAACAGCAGGCCTACTTCAGAGTTCGACATGAAATTCTCTTACTGATAATCCCACTCTTTCCATGCAGCTAAACACTCTTGAAATTTCGCGTAATTCTTACATTTCGAATTGCATAGAGTTCTAATACTTATAACGTACTCGTTGGTCCATAAATAATCTTTCTTGGCATTAAAAGAAGAAATATGGGTCGAAGCTTCTTGGATGATGATTTATGGATAAATGAGATATCGCTTTGTCTGTCTTTATCCGTCTGACTTCATGGGCGGCGATCCCGGGGTAGGGACGTGTGGGATAAGTCCTCTGAGCTCTCCCCTCCACATTTACAGTGAGGGGACACAGTATAGGCCTACAGTTGTCCCCCAATTTTTAAAGAAACTTTTTTGTTTTTTTTTGCGAAAAAGGAAAACTCCGTAGTATAATGAGTCCATACAGTACGCCTACATTTAAAGACAAACAAGATCGCCGCCTCTGTCTGTCAAAATTCACCGAAAGGATCATTGTATTAACAAATGTATGAACACGTAGTCGAATTCATCCAGATGCTACAGATTATTCAGAAGCAGATGAGCCAAGTAAAAAACTTGCACTATTATAGAATATCCAGCAAAAAAATATGAATACGTGCAACATGATCTTCTTAAGAAAATTCTTGCTCGATAGTAAACTATGCTTGCACTTTTTTTGAAAAATATAAAAATTGTTTCTTCAGCCCCCAAAATCCCAGAAATATGGTGATGTGGTCCTCAGTCCCAAAAGTATGTACAACACTGATATATATATATATACATACATGCATACTTACATACAAACATACATGAATGCATGCATGCGTATACAAACAAACCTACATACATACATAGATACGTACATGCATGCCTAGATACATACATGCATACTTACATACATAGCTAGATAAACACTTGAACGTGTTTATACATATGTGCACAGTCCCACACACACACACACACACACACACACACACACACACACACACACACACACACACACACACACGCATGCATGCATAGTCATACATACACTGAGCATGGTTATTCAACGCAATGTCTACAAACTGGTCCTGTGAGACAAATGGAATGCCGTGGCCCACTGCCATTTTCAGAATTAGTTACAACATTTTCTCCATTAATGTAGGTGAAGAGTCTTTATCCAAACGATTAGAATTTCACAGAACTGTCGACATCGTGATTCGACTTTTTCACTTTCAATGACATATGAACATAATAGGCTTCACATAGTCACAATGGATACATCTCTATTTGAGTAGGGGACATACCTTTCTACCTGCCCACGCATTGCCGTTTAAGACTCGCCTATCCCAGTCGAAAAGAAGTGGAGTGCCTCGTGTATGTTACACCCTGCCTCAATCCTGTCCCCCATGTCATTGTGGTTACACATAGACCTGGATTTCCGGCGAAGAACCCTTTTAATGATACCTCAATTCAACCACCCTCCCTAAACACAACCGCCCCTGCACTTCCAAGAACTAGCCCAAGGTTTAGGAATTAAGAAAGCGTACGAAGAATGCTTTTTATGCGTTTGCTTCTTGCACACGTAAGCCTATTAGTAAACACGAAGCTTGGAGGTTACTGACGCCCTCGAGCAATAACTTAAATAGCATGCATATTTTATGCATGTATTGTATTAAAAAAAATGTAGGCAGTCAACTTTCAATGTTGTTACTGGTGTCTGTGTATATATATATATATATATATATATATATATATATTCATATGTCATATATATTCATATGTCATATATATATATATATATATATATATATATATATATATTACAGAATAGTACAGTAATTGTCAATATTGGCATTGCTGTTGTTTATTTATTTATAAATGTATATATTTACATACGAATACATACGTGATTTATTGCTGCATATAGGCCTATTTGCACATAACAAAAATGTCACTGTCACACGACTTACTGTTATATTGCCGAGTCGACTTTTATGGAGCCAGCCTGGAACAGAAATGTAAATATGGGTTATTATAAACTGTGGCTGTATATCACGACTGAGGTTTTAATCGACGACATATCTCGCTCGATGTTTGTTATTATTTTTGTCCAAAGATGGACAGGAACATCGTGATTTCTGGTATTTCGCTGGATATCGACTCTCTGCAGTGAATGTGCCTTGAAAGACAGTTGTGGTAAGGCGCTGGGCGGCCATGGAAAGGCTTCCTGAACAGAGACGAGGTCTCCCTCTTGTTGTTGCCAGTTGTTGCTGCTAAATGTTCACCGCGACTTTTCATGAGATCTTTACGGATGTGATCTATCATTTCAAACGCCAAGGAACAAAATGGCTTTTGTATCACATATAGCTACCTATGTATCTAGACTTGGGGGACGCGGTGGTGTGGTGGTATCTTCGGTGCCTTGTAACCGGAGGGTCGCAGGTTCGAATATACCTAAAGCCGCTGCGTTGCGACCCAGCGCCATAGATGTTCCATCGTATGATCGTGTGCACTTCTGAACTTTGTAAGGAGGGCAATGTCAAAATACAGTTGTATTGTATTGTATTGTATTGTATTGTATTGTAGATACTTAATATAGCGCCTTTTAAGTACGTCACAAAAGCGCTGCTCTCTGCGCTAGCCTCTATGTTAACTGTCACTACGAACGAAAACATTACATCAGTTAGCAAACAATGCACAGTAAGCTGGAATAATCACCAGTGGCGGCCCTCGCACACACGTAGAACCAACCAACGGATTCCCGTCGACTGCCCGACAGATGGCATGGATGTTCAGAGTCTCTGAGCCAAGTTGCGTCGATAGAGTGGAGAGACGACAGCTGACAGCGTTCGCAGCACAAGGTGACGCTGCCGCCGAGCAGTTCCTCTTGGGTAGGAGATGACGCACGTCCGGTTATTCGTTAAAGCGCAAGGAGTACGCAGAAGAGGCATTCGTCGCATGTTGGTCGGTAGATTGAAGCACCACCAGTGACTAGCTAACGGTCGAGGTCACTGCAATGACCCGCATCATCTATCTATCTGCCTTGGATTGCAATCACAGTAGCTGTCTTACAGCAACACTAAATTTGTATGACTTCGCCCCAGGGGGGTCACTGACTGTTACATTCCCAGCAAGACAAGACACCTTCCTCCTTCCAAGGAATTAGAATTTTTCCATCGGACCTTAAAAGTCCAACGGTGAGCCCCCAACTTACTTACTAACGGAAATGACGACGATGTGGCTGTGTTGGGGTCCATCAAATGATGCTGGTAATGAACGTATGTGTCTTGTCACCCGGTCACCAGGGCATGAACGACATGCCAGTGATTTGTGAGCCTTTCTGTGCAACCGTAACCGGTCAAGGTCTCAGCGACATGACAATGACTTGTTAGCCTTTCTGTACAACTGTAGCCTCGTAGGGACATTTATTGGAAGCCCGAAGGTTAACCTCAAGTCAAAGGACTTTTCAACTCTAGCCGCCTCGTCTATTAACCTTTGACGACAAAAGCTAATTGGCAGGCAAAAATTTCTTTTGTCTGAATGTTGTGAAGTGCCGCTTTCATCTGTGCTTGCTACTCGGTTACTATTGAGGATTGTTGGTTGGCCAAAACCATCTGGATAAAAAGGCGGTCTCGAGCTGACTGTTGGCAAGTAGGCCTATTGTAATTTTGGAATGTTTCAGCGCTAGGCAGGAAGAGGTAGCGTGATGCTATAAGGGGGGCCATGCAGTTCCTTCAGACTGCATGGGGAGGGGTAATGAGCAGATGATTCGGATTCAGATCGCTATGCGGATATTGGCATCCTGCAATTTTCAAATTAGATGACACCGATATTTGTTAGAACTACATCGATTCCGCATTCGGAATGGGCTTCCTCCTGAGCTGCAGTTCTCTTCCTCGAGACTCGTCCACCGCTTTCTTTTCTGCTCTAATGACTGTTCTTTTTCGCCGGGGTTGGGCTGGGAGCGCCTCTGAATAGTTTCCTTGAAGGGGCGCTATATAAATGCTCAGCTGATTGATTGGTTGATTTTCTTAGCTATCTGAAGACTACAATGCCCAACGATGGCGATTAGAATTTGCACGTTAAGGTCCACACACAGTGATCGTCGTATACAGGGACGGCTCAACTCCGAATATGCGTTACGAGTTGGGGTCTCACCCAGTCGGCAAGCGTGTCACCCGGTGACCGAATGACTGGATGCTCGAATGTTGGACTTACATTACATGCATTCGTAATCGTAATCATAATCTCCAATTTTCTTAAGCGCCACATTACAGCTAAGCACAAAGCACCAGCTTATTCACGAGCGCTGCGTCGTATCCGAGGGGATGTCCAGAGATCGAAGTCCATTGATGGTCGGAGTCCGGTTGCCAAAGAGAGGCAGAGCAGCTGCTAAGACGGGTTTCGTTGAGGACGAGAAAGCTTGGAAGGCAGAGGATCAGACGGATTAGGGTAGGAATTCTTGAAGAGGTGAGTCTTCAATTTGGAGTGGAAAACCTGTGGGGTGATGAGTAGAGGAGCCTGATGTAGATGACAGTGAGTAAGTGGCGGTAACGGTAGAGGAACTGATACTATGCGGAATTCGGGGGAAATATGACGAATTGAGGGGGGAGAGAAATATGCGGAATTCGGGGGGGACGTCACTACGTCACTACAATCCTAGCTCATTTAATGAGCTATTCCTGCGGAGAACCTTTCTTGTGTGCGCTTATTACCGGTTGTATGCGCCCTTCTGCACGCACACGATGGCATAGATGTCTTGGTCCGGAACGGAAGTGGAAACTATAAGGTCTTAGTGTGGCGGTCAAGGCCACAGTGCGTAAGTGGGAAGATTTATTTTATGCGAATAGCATCGTTTTCCTTCAGTTTACATGCGAAGGGAACAGCATCGTTTCTCTTAATTTTTCATGCGAAGACCCAGCATCGATCATTTAATTTTTATTTAATTTCAATAGGCGACGGTCCGGCAACGACCGTGATAGGGAAGCCCGATCGACGGTGTAAAGCCAGCGCATAGCGAGCAGACGCGTTAATTTGGGATGCATAGAGCCTGCCTCACGGTGTGCTGCTTTATACGTGAAGAGTTGGTTCGACTCTTCATACATAGCAATACTGTGAAACAGCGTTGTTGGTTAGCGATTCAGTTACCGATTCAAATATACTGCACTCAGTGTGGTAGGCGAGTGATTTTGGTTACGACAGAGTCAGAGTTCGAGTTTCCGGTTAGTACAAATATATTTACGGACGAAAGGGGCGTTCGAATAATATAATCAGGCGATCCCGAGTACAGCTAAAGAAGTTCACTGTTGGGAGACGGGCCGACAGCGCCGATCCCTCAGTTGATCGCGAAGCGGGCTAGATCCCGATCGTGGGAAATCTACGGCTGAGTAATACTCGGGGAAGGATACCGTTGATACACAGGAAAACCAATTCAGTGTGAGATCGAAAACCAGGGTGAATTTGGCGACGGGCAGGAAAGTCCCTCTTGGGTTTTGAAGAACTCCGCGATCGGAGCTTGTCCGGTAACCCATGAGAGTAGAGGTGACCTTCTTAAGGTAGCCATTTTCTGGAATTCTGAAATCCTTGAAACCAAGGGTGAATTTGGCGTCGGGCAAGGAAATCCCTCTTGGAGTTCGAAGAACTCCAAGATCCGACAGTGTTTGGTTTTACCCACTGAGACGAGTTTTACGCGATTTCGGCGTACTCGACACAGGGGAAGTTCTACGCACTTTCGGCGTACTCGACACAAGGGAAGTTCTACGCACTTTCGGCGTACTCGGCCGGGAGGATTTTACGCGACTTCGGCGTCCTCGGCTGGGAGAGTTTTACGCGACTTCGGCACTCGGTGAAGTGACCGTCGGGATACCTGAAAAACCCGATTTAGTACAAAAACGATAATAAGGGTAAATTTGGCGACAGGCAGGATCGGAGCTTGTCCGGTTACCTGTGAGAGTAAGCGTGACCCTCGTTAGGGAACCAAAATTCGGAAATTCTTGGGAACAAAATTCAGGACATTCTGGTAACCTTACGGGGTCGGCGTTACATTTGGATTGTGACACTTGGATGGCTGACACGCCGGTGGAGCGTTGGAGGGGCTCCATCGCCCGGTAACTAAAAATAGTTACTGGGAAAGACCGCTGTTACCGAAAGACCGCAGTACGGGAAAAGACCGCCCGACAACTGATTACAGTGCGGTAAGACCAGGAAAACGATAGAGTCAGGAAAATCTTGTATTCAAGCCAATCGTTATTCAGAGCAAATAACTTGGTGATCGAAACACGTAGTCCCGAGAACTGACCGAAGTGCGAAGTAGGGCCCACCTCGTGCGCCGGTCGGAACACAGTTCTGCGTGCGGTTAGGGAGGTTTTAGACCTAGAACCTGTCCTATCAGAAGAGAGTGTCGTGAGACCAGTATACCGCGATAATATTACACGTGTATATATTATCGCAAGATGTTCGCGTGTTTGAGACGGCACGACGTGACGACTCGTCAGATGTACACCTTGTCCTCTCGGACAAGAGAACGTTCAGAGTTTTCCCCTATTGACGATAACTCGAGAGTCATGAGATGCAGAATGGTACGTGAGGGTTCGGTTAAGGCGGAGAAAAAGAGGAAGTCTTTGACTAAGAAATCTCACAGGAAGCTGAGGACTCCTGCCGGCAAGAGAGCGAACCCTGTTCTAAAGGACGGCCATCCTGAGGACGAGGACGTTGCCCACCCGGCGACCGCGGCAGTGGCAGAGTCCGAAAGTGAGATGGAGCTTGACAGCGACACTGTTCGCAAACAAGCGATACCCTCGGGACCTCCTCTTGGAGAAATGGGCACTGAGAGCGGAGACAGGGAACCGCTCGTCTACAGCAGAAGTAGACAGGATAGTGACCCGGGCGACTCCAGAAGGTCGGTTGGCTGGAGCCGAACCCAGCCCGACGACGAAGCAGCGTCTCGGGTAAGACCGACACAAATTGGTACCACGTCTGATGAAGGGTTAGTTGATCTCGAGCGACGAACGTCACAAACTGGTACCAGAAGTGGGGTTCTAGCGTTTTCTTGTCACAGAACCAGGCAAGGTCAGGAAGATACCGAGGACGAGTCGGATGAAGTGCCCCATAGTGAGCACGGAGGCGCGCGTCCAAAGTTACGTAAACGGAAAAGCAAACGGAGGTTGCTTGATGAAACGGGTGCACCTGACGAAACCAGTGCATTTGAAACGGAAGCTGGAACCCGCAGTGGGCGTGAAAGAGGTTTCCATGAGGATAACGGATGGTTGATAACCGTTCCAAAGACTACTGAGGTAGTACGGAACGATGTGAATAACGAGACATTCACACACTGGCGAGAGACCGTTGGTGAGAGTAGGTTTGACAGGTCCAAACCACTCGTCGACAATAGATCGGAGAACCTTGTGCAGGTTCAAGTACCTAGTATCGTACGGGGCAGGCAACCTGTACAGTTGAGACAGGCTTGTGATAGGCCAAGAGACATTGAGACAGACCTGAAACCGCGGGGTGACGCCGTAGTGCAGAAAACGAGTGGTGACATCGTGGCGCATCAGCGAAACGAAGGTAATCGAGTACCGTTTACCAACATGGAAGAAGGTCGCCCAAGACCTGTGACCGATGAGGTAGATTGGCAAGCGGAGATGTCTTACCTGCGACAGAGTGTGGCAATGATGAGTTCGAAACTTGAAGAACTGTCTGTTCCTGCTGCTCAGCATGCGAAGTCTTACCGACGCGAGACATCGGGGAAACCTACGGGCCCAGGTTACCAGATGGATCGCCGAGGGAAGCTGCAGATCGAAGAGCCAGCACGGAGCCGAGGTAACACAGAGACACGTGAGGAAGTTTCGCTTTCGGAAACTTCGGAAAAGTTACGTAGCCGCTATCTTCCCGAGGACAGCGGGAGAGAGTCACACGGTAAAACGGCAAGGCAATCGAGTCGACAACGCCTGTTGACAAGAGGAAGAGTTGAGGCGAAATTACGTTCGTCAGTGAGTTCTTCGGATTCAGACACCGATAGTGTTGGTCCAGAAGAGGCCATGAGAACCGGAGTTTTTGACAGGAAAAACCTCCGCCAACGAGGAAGACACGAGAGTTATGAGAAAACTGAAAGGGAGACGTATGGTAAGGAACGTCTACCAGAGTACGAGAGACGCGGTTTAAAACAGGCACTTGATAGAGAAACCGAGAGAGAATCGAACATGGGAAGAGACAGAGATCATTTGGCCTGGGATGAGACCCACGAGCGGTACTCTAAAGGGCACAAACCAGATTCGAGAAGTCGTAATTGTCTTAGGTACGACGAATCTGACAGACCGCCAGAGTCAGGGAAAAGAGATATTCGCGAAGAAGACAGAAGAGTTACGTTCGTCAACGGAAACTCTCAGAGTTCTCGCAATAAATATAAACGATCGGAGTCCAAAGACTACGAAGGTGGTGAGCCTCGTAGAAAAGGTCAGAGACAGGCTGAGTACATCTCTGATGAAGACAGTGCAACGTCAGGCGACCGAGAGATGACTACGATGTCTTCTAAGTGGCGTACAGGGAAGACGTTGGGTACTCTGAGGGGACAGAGTCGGCACCGGTCAGTGGTGAGGACAGACGAGGAAAACGGTTCCAGGAGTAACGATGAGGACAACCGGAGAGGAAATCCCAAGAAGAGTGTCGGAAGATCACTTGTTACGCGGACAAGAGGCGACGACCGATCGGATCGCGGTATACGAATCAAGCTAGAGAAGTACGACGGCAAGTCAGCGATCGCAGCCTTTCTAGCAAAGTTCGAAGTTTGTGCACGGTGCAACCGGTGGAGTGATCAGGAAAAAGCAGACCAGTTAATGTGTGCCCTAACGGGTCCCGCTTCGCAGCTGTTGTGGGACATGGGTGCACAGAGGGACGTGTCTTGGCGAGAACTTGTTGAGCGGCTTAAGGCCCGGTACGGGTCTGATGACCAAACTAGCCTATATCGGATGAAACTTCGCACTTACCGGCAGGCTCATGGAGAAACTCTGAGTAGTGTAGTGCAGGAAGTAAGGAGGCTAATGGCTTTGGCATACCCAGGACCAACAAGTGATATCGTCGAGACGGTCGCTTGTGACGCTTTCATTGATGCACTGGCAAACCAGGATTTGGGGCAGAAGGTGCGCGAGCGAGAACCAGTTAACCTCGAAGCGGCGTATAAACATGCGGTGAGGTTGGATGCCTATGGTCGATCTTCGACACAAGGTGGTGATTTAGACCGGAGACACGCGAGAGTTAAAGTTACCATGGAAGACCGAAAAGACTCGAGCACTGAGGGGCAACAGTCTCGTCGTCTAGAAGATCTCGAGCGAAAGATTAAAAATCTTTCAAGAGAACTTGATCGAGTGACAATAAATCAGAATTTGGGCATCGTTCCGAGAAAACCTCATGAAAGGGAGAACAGTTCTGATCTAGCTGTGGGAGATCAGAGGACAACCGAACCGAATGTGGGGTGGCGACGGATTTATCCGCCCACACGGTTGCGTAACCCGGATATCGAATGCTACTTGTGCAAACGAAAAGGACATGTGAAGCGATTTTGTCCTCAGAGAAACGCTGAGACGAATGGTGCAACCGGTACCAGTGAACCTACAAAGGCTGAACCGATACAAGAGGAAACCCAAAACCGACTGGTCAAAGGCAGTAGGGTGGCCTACGTGGTTGCGAGACTGGCAGGAAAACGTATACACTGTCTACTTGATTCTGGAAGTGAAATGTCACTTGTGCCACGACGTTTCGTGCTAGACGCTGTGCTAGTACCGTCAGAACAGCGACTCCTAGCCGCTAATGGAAGTCAGATTAAGGTGGATGGTGAAACTAACCTTAAGATTCGGATCGGAAAGCAGGTGTACCCTGTACCCTGTCTAGTTACAGACCAAGTGACAGAAGTGATCTTGGGGTTATCTTGGCTGGAAGCCAATCAGGCAAGATGGGACTTCGCAAGTCGATGCGTTTTCCTTGGGAGCGAGAAGATCCCCCTGAAAGAGGTCGTTACCGAGTCCATGTGCCGGAGGGTTACTGTGCAAGAGGACATAATAGTTCCTCCAAGGAGCGAAGTTGACGTTCCAGCTTGGGTAGTATACCCGCATTTCCAAAAGGATAACGAAGATTGGACGACCATTCCAATGGAATTATCAAAAGATTTGATAATCGGACGTACGTTGGTGACAGGAAGAGACACGGAAGTGTGGATCAGGATGTTGAATGTTGGAGACAGAGATTCGCTAGTCAAGAAACGGACTGAATGTCCGCTGGAGCGAGTGAACGTAGTCGATGTGACAGTTAATCGAGCCAGAACGGAATCGTATGATGAGCCTTACCGAAGCGAAAATCCGGAGAAGCCTATGGGCCCAGGTTATCCGGAGGAACGCCGAGGAAAGCAGCAAAGTACGATTGACCGGTTTGGATCGAAGATTAGTACAACGGCCAGTGTGGCGGAGCAGACGCTCAACCCACTTGCCGAACAGACCCTAAAACGACTATGGGAAGAAGTGCCAGCAGACATTTCGGAAGAAGAGCGAATCAGGTTACGAAAACTTGTGCTAACGTACAGCGCAACGTTTTCCCTTAACGAAAGTGATAACGGATTCACTTCGGTGATCCAACACGAGATCGATACAGGACAAGAGAAACCAGTTCGGCAACCTTTGAGACGTCAACCGCTTTCCATGTTACCGGAAGTTGATCGTCAGGTAGAAGACATGTTGAGACAAGGAATTATTGAACCTTCGATATCGGAATGGGCATCCAATGTCGTAATGGTTAAGAAAAAGGATGGCAGTATGCGGTTCTGTATCGATTACAGGCAACTGAACCTGAAGACACGGAAAGATGCTCATCCGTTACCCCTTATCCGCGAGAGTTTAGATACCCTGGGTGGCGCCAGATGGTACAGTACGTTCGATTTGAGAGCAGGTTATCACCAGATGGCCTTGCACCCAAGAGACAAACACAAGACCGGGTTCGTTACGAGAAGGGGCAGCTTCCAATTCAAAGTGTTACCTTTCGGATTGTGCAATAGTCCGGCCTCGTTTTGTCGACTAATGAACTTAGTCTTGACAGGGCTAAACTATGACATCTGTCTGGTTTACTTGGATGACATAATTGTGTTCTCGAGAGACGTAGAGACGCACATGCAACGTCTAGAGATGATTTTCAGGAGATTACAAGAGTATAATCTCAAGCTGAAACCATCCAAATGTTACCTGTTACAACAGAGAGTATTGTTTCTTGGTCACGTTTTGAGTGAAGAAGGGGTCGCGACGGATCCGAGCAAGATCAAGGCCGTAGAAGAATGGTCTGCTCCTCGGAACTTGAGGCAAGTCAGATCCTTCGTTGGTCTTTGCTCCTATTACCGACGTTTCATACATGATTTCGCGGTGGTAGCTCAACCACTTCATTTTCTGACCAGGAAAAATGTACCGTTCCATTGGACTGACGAATGTCAGGGAGCTTTCGAAGAACTTAAACGAAAGTTGGTTTCCGCACCTATACTTGGGTTACCGAACGACGAGGGCCAGTACATCCTAGATACGGATGCCTCGGCATACGCCATTGGAGCGGTGTTATCGCAAGTACAAGAGGGAGAAGAGACAGTGATTTGTTACGCGAGTCGGCTCTTGTCGACGGCGGAACGGAACTATAACGTTACCAGGCGAGAGTTGTTAGCTGTGGTGTATTTCTTGAAAGAGTTTCGTCAGTACTTACTGGGTAGTAAATTCCTACTCAGAACAGACCACTCCGCACTTCAGTGGTTACGCAGAACACCGGAACCGATTGGCCAACAGGCTCGTTGGTTAGAGATGATAGAGGAGTTTGACATGGAGATATGTCACAGACCGGGAGCAAAACACGGTAACGCAGACGCGATGTCTAGAGGTCCGGGTGAGGAACAACCTAAGGAGGTTACCATGAGAGTTACGAATGAAGACGTGATGTGGGCACGTCCGATCGGAGAAGTAACGCGCTCCGAGGTTACCAGTGAAGATACAGGCCAGGAAATCCGTTGGACAAAGGAGTTTCTTCGAAGAGAACAGCAGAGCGATTGCAATATTGGTACGGTCCTTGATTGGAAGGAGTCGAAGCATCATCCAACACAGGCAGAACTATCACCTGCTAACGGAGAGGTGAAAGTGTTGGTGAGCAACTGGGATCAGCTGGAAGTCCTGCAAGGAGTGTTACACAGAGGCTGGATTCAGGGTAACACAGGAAAAGCTGAGCGATCTCAGTTAGTTGTGCCTTTATCTCTACGGCAAGAGATGCTTCAGTTAACACACGCAAGCTTTGCCGGAGGACATTTCGGGATTCGGAAGAGTTTGACTCAGTTGCAACGCCGGGCGTATTGGCCGAGTTGGAAGGACGATGTTAGACGGTTCTGCCAAAGGTGCGATCGCTGTGCTCGTTATCGAAGGGAGAAACCTCCAAGACAGGGTTACATGCAGACTCCTGTGGTCGGTGAACCAATGGAGAGATTCGGAATTGATATAACTGGTCCGCATCCTGTATCAAGTAAAGGCAACAAATACATACTGACAGCGATAGATTACTTCTCGAGATGGGCTGAAGCTCTGCCTATCAGAAACCAAGAGGCCGTTACTGTGGCAGAATCGCTTATGGTACACGTGTTCTCGAGGTTTGGTATGCCACGCCAGATCCTGACGGATCAGGGACCGTGTTTTGAGTCGAAGTTATTCAAAGAGCTGTGTAAACGCATGGAGATTGACAAAGTACGTACAACTCCATATCGACCCTCTGGTAACGGAATGATCGAAAGGTTCCACAGAACACTGAACATGTTGATCGGAAAGGTAGTGTCGGAACGACAAAAGGATTGGGATGTTCACGTACCATATGTAATGGCGGCATATCGAGGTACTGAACATGAAGCGACCCAACGGACACCTAATTTCCTGTTCCTGGGAAGAGAGAACCATACGCCATTAGACTTGATTCTAGCCCAAGTTACAGAGTTCGAGAGACCGTCTTACAGTGACATGGAAGAGTACGTGGAGAAACAGAAAGAGAAAATGGAACGATCGTATCGGCTTGTACGAGAACAGTTAAAGAGAGTAGCAGAAAGAAGGAAAAAAGCCTACGATTTGAGAGTGAGACCTAGCAAGTTCGCTCAAGGAGATTGGGTTTACTATTACTACCCTCGGCTAAGGAGCGAAAGGAAGACAAAATGGGCTCGCTATTACACCGGCCCATTCTTGGTTATTCAAGTGCTCAGTCCGTGTCTGTACCGGATTCAGAAGAGTCCGAAATCCACGCTAATGGTTGTGCACGTGGATAAATTGAAGCCGTTTTACGGTAAACCTCCGAGTACCTGGTTACCGGAGAGGGACAGAAATCTTGAGTTACCTACAGTAGACTGGCCAGTCCTGGCTCAAGATCCTAATGCAGAACATGAACCAGAGGAACCTTCAGAAAATCCAGACGAGACCGCTGATCCAGAATTGCCACCTGGACGACGGACGAGACGAAAACCTCGCTTGGATGGATGACTACGACTGTAGAAGTCCTTGTTAGTGACCTTCTGAAGCAGACGTGTATCTAGGACAAACTAGATGAACGCTTAATTGCGTTGGTTTCATTGACTATTCGAGAACCATGTTTCAGTTGCCCTTTTGATGAAAGTATTTCTTTTGAGCGGTATCTGGGAGCATACAGTACCGGTGCTACCAGCAACGCTTAATTGCGTTGGTTTGACAGATTGTCAGTGAATGACTGTTTAAGTTTCCTTTTGATAATATGTTTCGGTTAAACATTGGATTAGTGGTTAGTACTGAAACGAGTAAAGATTCCAGTACTAGGACGCTTCATTGCGTTGGTTCTACAATATGATAACTTGTACTATTATTTTGCTTTCACGATTTGGAAGTGGTACCGGGTGTGACTGATCGACAATGGTTACCAGATCGGGAGACAGTGGGCGACTTTTCTCTCCTTAAGTTCTCCTGGCCCTTGGGGTCCGGTAGAGCCTAGGTTCATGATAGAGGGCCTGTTAAGGTTGGCGATTTGTCAGGTACGACAGGTTGCCAGTAGGGTGGTGGTTCGGATCGAAAGCATCATTAAAAAGGCTGTCGCTATCACGGTTCTCATCGTGTTTGGCGTACGTGCGGGGTGCCGAGAGATCGAAAGCATCATTAAAAAGGCTGTCGCTATCACGGTTCTCATCGTGTTTGGCGTACGTGCAGGGTGCCGAGATTGTCGATAGACCGCCCTATAACCAAAGGTGCATTTGGTTCCTTGCTCTCTAAGTGGATCTGGGTTGGGGATGTTCCTGTCACGTTTGATTAAGGTCCCCGATTTTGGCAGAGATGCTCCGCATCTAAGTAAGGTGGGGAGAGTGTGGCGGTCAAGGCCACAGTGCGTAAGTGGGAAGATTTATTTTATGCGAATAGCATCGTTTTCCTTCAGTTTACATGCGAAGGGAACAGCATCGTTTCTCTTAATTTTTCATGCGAAGACCCAGCATCGATCATTTAATTTTTATTTAATTTCAATAGGCGACGGTCCGGCAACGACCGTGATAGGGAAGCCCGATCGACGGTGTAAAGCCAGCGCATAGCGAGCAGACGCGTTAATTTGGGATGCATAGAGCCTGCCTCACGGTGTGCTGCTTTATACGTGAAGAGTTGGTTCGACTCTTCATACATAGCAATACTGTGAAACAGCGTTGTTGGTTAGCGATTCAGTTACCGATTCAAATATACTGCACTCAGTGTGGTAGGCGAGTGATTTTGGTTACGACAGAGTCAGAGTTCGAGTTTCCGGTTAGTACAAATATATTTACGGACGAAAGGGGCGTTCGAATAATATAATCAGGCGATCCCGAGTACAGCTAAAGAAGTTCACTGTTGGGAGACGGGCCGACAGCGCCGATCCCTCAGTTGATCGCGAAGCGGGCTAGATCCCGATCGTGGGAAATCTACGGCTGAGTAATACTCGGGGAAGGATACCGTTGATACACAGGAAAACCAATTCAGTGTGAGATCGAAAACCAGGGTGAATTTGGCGACGGGCAGGAAAGTCCCTCTTGGGTTTTGAAGAACTCCGCGATCGGAGCTTGTCCGGTAACCCATGAGAGTAGAGGTGACCTTCTTAAGGTAGCCATTTTCTGGAATTCTGAAATCCTTGAAACCAAGGGTGAATTTGGCGTCGGGCAAGGAAATCCCTCTTGGAGTTCGAAGAACTCCAAGATCCGACAGTGTTTGGTTTTACCCACTGAGACGAGTTTTACGCGATTTCGGCGTACTCGACACAGGGGAAGTTCTACGCACTTTCGGCGTACTCGACACAAGGGAAGTTCTACGCACTTTCGGCGTACTCGGCCGGGAGGATTTTACGCGACTTCGGCGTCCTCGGCTGGGAGAGTTTTACGCGACTTCGGCACTCGGTGAAGTGACCGTCGGGATACCTGAAAAACCCGATTTAGTACAAAAACGATAATAAGGGTAAATTTGGCGACAGGCAGGATCGGAGCTTGTCCGGTTACCTGTGAGAGTAAGCGTGACCCTCGTTAGGGAACCAAAATTCGGAAATTCTTGGGAACAAAATTCAGGACATTCTGGTAACCTTACGGGGTCGGCGTTACATTTGGATTGTGACACTTGGATGGCTGACACGCCGGTGGAGCGTTGGAGGGGCTCCATCGCCCGGTAACTAAAAATAGTTACTGGGAAAGACCGCTGTTACCGAAAGACCGCAGTACGGGAAAAGACCGCCCGACAACTGATTACAGTGCGGTAAGACCAGGAAAACGATAGAGTCAGGAAAATCTTGTATTCAAGCCAATCGTTATTCAGAGCAAATAACTTGGTGATCGAAACACGTAGTCCCGAGAACTGACCGAAGTGCGAAGTAGGGCCCACCTCGTGCGCCGGTCGGAACACAGTTCTGCGTGCGGTTAGGGAGGTTTTAGACCTAGAACCTGTCCTATCAGAAGAGAGTGTCGTGAGACCAGTATACCGCGATAATATTACACGTGTATATATTATCGCAAGATGTTCGCGTGTTTGAGACGGCACGACGTGACGACTCGTCAGATGTACACCTTGTCCTCTCGGACAAGAGAACGTTCAGAGTTTTCCCCTATTGACGATAACTCGAGAGTCATGAGATGCAGAATGGTACGTGAGGGTTCGGTTAAGGCGGAGAAAAAGAGGAAGTCTTTGACTAAGAAATCTCACAGGAAGCTGAGGACTCCTGCCGGCAAGAGAGCGAACCCTGTTCTAAAGGACGGCCATCCTGAGGACGAGGACGTTGCCCACCCGGCGACCGCGGCAGTGGCAGAGTCCGAAAGTGAGATGGAGCTTGACAGCGACACTGTTCGCAAACAAGCGATACCCTCGGGACCTCCTCTTGGAGAAATGGGCACTGAGAGCGGAGACAGGGAACCGCTCGTCTACAGCAGAAGTAGACAGGATAGTGACCCGGGCGACTCCAGAAGGTCGGTTGGCTGGAGCCGAACCCAGCCCGACGACGAAGCAGCGTCTCGGGTAAGACCGACACAAATTGGTACCACGTCTGATGAAGGGTTAGTTGATCTCGAGCGACGAACGTCACATTAGAACACGGAACAGCCTCCGGTTGATACATTTGCATAGAAACGTCTGGGGATTCCCCGCCTTGTTCCCAATCGATCTCCTGTGTTGGTTGTGTCATCATCATGATCGCTGGGCGGAGATTCCCGTTCACGTAAACGACTGGTGGGTTGGAACTGAAAACGACGCCTAGACAATTAAGGTGAATGGCATTTACACTGACAAATTACCTGAACAGGCAATCGGACGAAGTGACAAATTGCGACAGATCGAGAGACAGGAAGAGAAAGATAAAGACAGGCAGACAAAGACAAAGGCAGACAAAGACAAAGACAGGCAGACAAAGATAGATAAAGAGAAAAAAAGAGACTGAGACAGGAAGAGATAATTATGGCAGATGACAGACAAATTAAAATGAGACATGCAAGGCAACAGAGAAACATAAACACACAAACACACAGAGACGCAACAATGGGCGAGACAATGAGAGATAAAGAAAGAGCTACAGAAAGACGGCGATACAGAGTCAGAGAGATAGAGACAGAGGGACCAAGACGAAAAGAAATGAGCCAATTACTGTTATAGGCCTATCATCCAATTAATGACCTCGCGCCAATGAACGCAGGTGCCTTGTTCCTATTTGCTGCTGCTGCTGCTGCTGCTGCTGCTACCAGACAGGTGATGACTGATGTCTTCTCCCCTTATCAGTTCACTGCTGATGAAACTTCGGGGCATTTAAGTGGCGACTACAGTTAGGTACACAGTCTCTGAAGTACCTGGTAGTAGGGGGCCTATATATATATGTACATCAGCGCGTTTCAGCCGCATAGACAAGAAGTTAAAGACTCTGTAGTGCATCAGTGTGTTTAAATCGAGCTGGACAAGCAGGTATAGCCTATGTATGTTTAGTACCTGATACAATATAATCTGCTTCTTGCTACTTTCTTCAAACGACTATCGAGACTTTTTAAAATTGCTTTGAGTGAGATCGTTATTATTCGACAGTAATTTCACTAGTGTGGGTCGGGAGTGCCACTGATAAGTTTCTTCTAGCAGTGGCGCTTTATAAATTTCAGGTTACAATTACAATTACATTAATCTAATGAAGAAGTTTCGTACGTGACGTTGTGTTGCTTTTGTCTTTCGGTTGATGAAAGTTGAAGGTTAGCTTAATGGATATAGTAGCCACGACAATATGTCTATATGTAGGCCCATGTGTGTATGTAAGTATGTATGTATGTATGTATGTATGTATGTATGCATTTATACACTTTTTTATAGCGCTTTTAGATGTCTCAGAAAAGCGATGGCTGTGCCAGCCTAAATGATGTCAAAGACATTAAAAGCAAAAGTTAATCAATAAGTGACCAGTGCTTAGAAGTATTGTATTGTATTGTATATGGGCATTTATAAAGCGCCCCTCGCGGTATAGACCATTTAGAGGCTCTCCCAGTGCGCGAGACCCCGAGAGAAAAAGCAGGATTTAAGGTGAGAATAGGAAGAAGCAACGCTATCAGAGAGAATGGTGGTGCGGACAGAAGGAAGTCGGTTCCAAAGTGAGGGACCTATGCAGGCAAAGGATCTGGATTGAGCCATAGTAGTCCTGACACGAGGAACTAAGAGGTCAAGACGATCAGACGATCAGAAGTTCTTGACTAGAAGAGTCAGAAGAGACGAGCTCCCGCAGACACGCACAGCCCAATCGATGCATGGATTGTCACTCACAGCTGATAGTATACAGCCTGTTCGGAGTTCTTGGACTACGTTGCGACGAAGAACAGGAGCGATGACAGCCGACGAATCTATAGCAACCGACGAACCCCAACATTCCTCAGGAGATGGTATAGAAGACCGGGCATCTCTTAGCAACAGGGCATTTGGAGGAGACATGCCACGCAGTGAAAACTGATCGTAGAGTGTCACCGTTGTAGAACAGTCAGCACCAATCCAAAGACTTACTTCGTCTTTTCAAATAGAACTTGACACAGTCATACAGTACCCTCAAACCCCACCTGATGGCTGACTACATGGTCTCACGCGAGACCCCGATACCAAACACCGTCCAAAACACTCAAAAACAGCGAGAAGAGAGAAATGACTCCAAGACGCGTCTAAGTAGGGTGTGGCAGACCAGGGACTGACTAATTACGAACCAAACTGGATCAAATTAGATCAAATTAGACGTCGTCATAGCGAACAAAAATTATCCAGCAAAATTTGCATGTGACCAACTAATTCAACGAAAAATCCCACGCTAGGGAAACACGCATAATTAGACCTATTGACCACGCAAAGTGAGCAGAATATAGATTCATATACGTACATATTTATGATATATATCATATATATCACAATCCGCATATATACTTACATGTTTGTTTGTATATCTATATATAAATATCTGGGGTATGTAAGCTAAGTGTGGGATACGCATGGTTGGGTCTTGGTGGTTTCTGCGCATGGTTACTGTCATTGTTCTCATGGTTTGTCTTTTCTTTTGAAGTTCCCAACTGAGCCTGGATCCTATTCTGACTGGCTCGGCCGATGAATGCGACGATTCCAGAGATCCGGTCTTCAGTGGTTACGCCCTGAAATCAGAACTTTAAAAGTCCGGCCCCAACGGAACCTACGGGCTTCTTTACCGAAACGACAGCTGAGCGAAAAGTTGTTGCAGAATCTAACTGGACAAAATAAGGAAAGAAATCGATTTTTTCGGAAGGTTTAGAAAACTGTACAGGCGATTATTGTTCCGAGTTTTGCGGACTCCGACATGTATATTTTCTCAGACAGGCTATGATTTAGCAAACTTAATAACAAAAAACGTTTGCAGAAGATAGACTGCTGGAAGCTTCAGCACAGCGAAAATTAATAAGCGAGGAAGACTGTGTGTGGTACTGCAACAAGAGACATCCGTTGATGCAGGGCTGTTGGTGACTCCTACCTATAGATTATAGGTGAGAATATCTTTCGGTGAACAAGACTTTCCATACAAAAGGTTGGCACGAAATTATCGTAACTGACACATACAAGATATTCGAAGCATCAGAAAGAAAATGAAAAGCCAATCGCAGATCCAGTTCGGTTCGCAGTTGGTCAATCCCTGGTCTGCCACACCCTACTCAGACGCAATCAACCGTGGCGGATGTACATCTGAAGGAACCGTCTCCGGGCGAAAGGCCCGGATCAAGAGACCGATGAACGGCTTCATGGTTTGGTCGCAGACGAAGAGAAGACAGCTGTCGTCTGAGAACCCAGGGCTGCACAACGCCGAGATCAGTCGACGTCTGGGTCAGCTCTGGCTCCAGTTGACCGAGGAGGACCGGCTTCCTTTCATGGAAGAGGCGGAACGACTGCGCATCCTCCACAGTCGCCAGTATCCCGACTATAAGTATCGGCCGCGGAAAAGGAAGACGCCGACCGACGGAACGTTGGAGACGGTGGAAGAGAAGAGCCGCGAGGTGGAGACTGTGCCGCCAAGGAATCCCGGTTCAAGCATCGGGAAGTCGCTTCAGAGGCCGGGCTTATATGAGCGCGGTTCGTGGGCTGTACCACAGACCACGTTTCTCGATGAGCCGTGTCGAAAGCAAGACTCTGAAACACGATTCGAAAGGTCCCTGAGTTGTGGGGTGAAGTCCTTGGATCGACAATCCTGGGAAGTCCAGAACCAACTGGATGAATCATCGTGGACGCTATCTGACAAATACGCGCCAACACTCGGCCGGGACGACATCAGTAGATCGGGTCTTTCGTATCCGAAGCCAGAGTCTCAGAGTCTCCAGTCGGACTGGGACAACACTCCAAAACTCGGCAGACAACCGTCGTCCGAGGCTTCGTCTTCACTAAGATACACAGCGCTCGGAGACCTACCATCACCCGTCGAGGCAAAACCATGGCCACGCACTCTCTGCCTCGACTATCACATGTCCACGTTGAAAGGATACAGTGGAGAAGTGAAACATCAACCGATTCCACCGGAGGCGACGAGCGACGAAACCTGGAGTGGAGAGGAAGGCATTGGGGTCAAGAAATTTGACCTCAGTCCAGATGGGTCAAAGACTGAATATCTCGCGTGCTCAGATTTCACATCGGGTTGCGGAAGTTCCTGCTGCGCGTGCATGATGCCAACGTGCTCAGTTTCGACAACTTCGGGATCACTCAACGAACAGGACCTCCAACCACCACTGAACATTCCGCACACCTCTGCTCACTGGTGGACACATCCGGCGAGTCAGGCGCCGGACAACTGGAGCGTCTCCAGTTCGACCAGAAGCCACCAGGACTGCTGGGACTTCGGAGCAGGCGGCAGCTACAGCGACTACTGGGGTGACGCGGCTGGGGGCAGTTTCGGGTTTGCGTCTGCCTCTAGAACATTCGACCCGATCAGTCTTCCGGATGACTGGAGCTCGAACGACCTGCCCGGGTCAGCAGCATTCTGCAACTATGCGACAACTCCGGATCCGTTTGTCTCTTGGCTTATAAATTTCTACGACGTTGAACTGACAAATTCGTACAGCGCACAGTGAACTGTTCGAGATGACCCTTCAGCGAGTCAGTCGATGACCAAGACTTCAACACTCTAGACTTCACCAACTCTGACGGTTAGAAGAAGCTAATCGGAAACTGCACCATGCAGATGTTGAGGTCTTTAGTATACTCTCAAGACAAGAACACGACTAGACTTTTGTTATTTCGGTCCAACACAAAGACTTTTGGTAAGGGGTGTCATAAGTCATTTCTTTCCCCTTTATAATTCATTGTTAATTAGCTATAAGGTTGTCGGCTTGAGGTTTAGGTTAAATCGACAGTCTCTTGATTCCAGTCAGAGGAGAATCGTGATGTAATCAACTTTTGATCAATATAGGATTGTAACCTATATTGGCCCGGTTAGCTATATCGGTTACAGTATACGTCCCTTTTTACCTCTGTGCGTGCGATGTCGGTTCGTATAGCGATGGTGGCTTATTTAAATCTCAGGCTAGCATGGTCTGTACACGGGGACCTTAAATGGCGTGGTGCCTATTCAAACGAGCAGCGGTGGTGAAGGATCTCACCCGACCAATTCATTGAAAAATGAACAGGGTCGAGGCCACACGGTCGCTATAGAAACCCGTGTACATTGACATTTATTTTACATTTAGACGGATTTGTAGTTAACTTTAGAACACGGTGCGATTTGTCGGGACAAGTTGAAAACTGCACTCAGACTGGTTCAAACAATCCAAGCGCTCGCGTGTATTATCTCCATACATATTTCTATACTTCTGGCGGAAAGTTTCCCTCAATGCTTCCGACCACTGTGTGTGTTTAAGATCAACGCAGCGTTTGCAATCAACCACGACTCGTGTACGTCGAACTCTGAGCCTGAGCTGTAAACTTCTATAGGCTTTCGTAGACTATGGGCATATCGACTCCGTGCGGTTTTTTGTTTTGTTCAAAAGGTTCCCAGTGCGATAGCGACAGCTTGCGTTCAGACTAATATTTGTAATTTCAAGTAAACGTTGACTAGAATGTTAAGTTGTACAAATGTACAATGTACAGGAACAGGTTTTTCTACAGGCTTGTGTTGATTTCGCGCTGAAAATGAAACGGTCAAACGATACGTCTTTGGAATTTTCCAATCAACACTTTTATACATGCAAGTGGAAAATTGTAGGCCTACATATTACGCTTCTACGTAAGCCTACATCGAGTTTGTCCACGCGATGGCTTTCAGAACCGATCTGTTATAATAATGTCTCTTTCAGTGGCGTAGCAATGAACAATGAATTCCTCCCCGACCCTCCGTTCAGATGATAACCTTTCCTCTAATGTCCATCCCTGTTGGGGTTGGTATTTTGACGCACTCTAATTCTCACAAACTAATTCTTCGAGACCGACCGGGGCATGTATACATACGGTTGAGGCCCAGGCACTGCACATTTTGAGTCGCCCATTGCTACGCCGCTGGTCTTTTTCTTACAGCGCTTGGAACTACTTCAACTTGTGCACACATCCACGGCTGACTCATTAACCACACATTGTGAATATTACGTAATATGTCAATATCAAATGACCGATGGTTGACTTGTAAACCTAACTAATGAGGACGTTTGGGGTGCGCTATAGCCTATAGTGTCCTACACGTATAGTTAACGTGCTGGACTGTCAGTCGGGGTTCGAATCTCCGTCAAGGCAGAAATTTGTTACGAGATCTCAGTTCCATTTGTACCCCTAACCGACACAACTTACGAGGACACTGACCGCTCACAGTCAGTGGTAAGATCAGGCGGGGATCGAGGTAGAGGGCAAATCGACTGTCCACCATATAGGCAGCCTCTCGGTGGACTATAGTCTGGATTTGATCTGATAACTGCTTGCTTTTAGTTCGCCATCGCTTGATTCCCTGTGCAACAGACATCGGCGCAATAGAAGTTACTAACTACAATTACCCTCTTCTCACACGTGCCAAGGCTAACAAAACCATAGTCGCTAGCGCTTTACAGCCATGGCTACATCTCACCAGGGCTACCTTAAAGAACTATAGTTATATTATGTTGAACTCTCTGTAGGCCTATTTAAGAAAAGTACTGTCGCCTACAGAAAGCCGGGCAGGAGGCATGGCCGCTTTAAGGTCGTCGTAGGCCCTATAGCAACTCTTGCATTCGTAGACCCCAGCTCAACTGCCAACTCTGCATTAAAGCTAAGCGCATTCACATTAGTCTAGCCTATAGCTTTAACTGTTTCTGTACACACGTTATTAAAGTTGAATTTGCTGCTATTTGCAATTTTCCTTTTTTCATTTTCCGGGTCAATCATTCAATATCTCATTTTCAGATCTTCAGACTTTCGTAGGCCCCTGAAAGTTTCGTAGGCCCTAGGCACAGTGCCTACTGTGCCTATAGTGGATAAAACGGCACTGGCGGGAGGGCGGACAGACGGAAGAGGAGGCGGAAGAAGAAAAGGAAGAGAAGCGAGATGCAGACTTGAACAGCTAGAAATGCACAGAAAATACTACTGTTTATCTCATTTCTGTTCTTGAATCAATGTTCATGCGTTTCATGTATAGGTCTAGACATGGTGTTAAATATTTGCATTCAATAAACTGGATTGTTATCTGCAAACGATGTTGTGCCATAAACTAGGCTACCGATCATTTTAATTAACCGGAATATTTCAAATAATTTAAAATGGTCGCGAGGAATACTATTTCTTACAGATGAATGCATGCACGCATAGTTTAGAACATTATGGTTACGACAGTAGGTCACGTGCCCTTTAAGTCTATTATTATTAATTAGGGGTTAACCACTACGTTCATATTTAGTGTCTAAAAGCAAACGACGGGGCGTGGCCTGTATTATGTTTAGCCGTGTTATCGGGCAATCGACATTTACGTTGAGATTTGCGCTTATTACCGACGGCCAGGATTCCGGCTTACGAACCGAGGTTTCGCAATCGGAAAGCAGGAACGCCCGGTCAGCTTCTAGAGAACAAGCTCTCGCATCTACGTTATTGGCTCTAGGCCTCCTATTAACGGCCTTCCTCTTTCTCTGTATTCGCTTAAAGGCCTGTTCGTGTGTACATACTGTAGGCGTATTTAGTCCGTGTACATGAATACATCGACGAGAATCTGGCGAGGGTAGTCCGTGGGCGAAAAAGGAGGAGGAAATTTAAAGGGAAAAGACCGGAAGACGTTTAGAGTCAAATGATGGGAAGAACAGACAGACAGCCAGCCAGAACAGACAGACAGCCAGACAGATACCAAGATTGCCCTCGATGCGTTATTTGCTTAAATGTTGCTGCCAGGCGCACAAACATCCAGCATTTTGTCCAGTATTTAGTCCGGAATTTGAAAAAATAGGACCAACCAGAGTTCGGTTCATTATTCCGGGGTGTAGAGATCGATAGTCTGCAAGTAAAATAACAAAGCGAACCCCCGAAGCCCCGAGGGTGAAAGCGAGAAACGCCTAGATTCTCATTACGGGGTGTTGGGAGCTCCGGCCGCCAAAGACTTGAGGTCTTTTGTTCCTAAGAACCTCCACAGAAAATTCCTTTTAAATGATGATTGTGCATTATATGTGCATTTTGTACGTGCATTATATATGTGCATTACATGTGCATTATACAGGGTGGCTCAAACAAATTTCCAATTAAATTTTCAGGGATTGTAGAAAAACCTTTCCCCTGTAAATCCCGAAATTTTGGTTTAAAAAGTCTCTAGGCCTATCGGTTGTCGAGAAATTGCATTTTTCAGCCACCATGTCTATAGGCCCTGTGTATAATTATTATAAGCGATTGGCATGAATTTTTCAACCAAGATTGCATTGCTGCTTTTTTCAAACAAGACTGCATTATTGCTGCTTTTTTTCAAACAAGATTGCATTGCTGCTTCTTTTACTTACATGTAGTTGCAAGCTCCTTACAACTACAGGCAGACTGCAGACCTGGTCACCAATGGTTAGTCTAAGACGCATCTTTCGAACATTTCTGCATGTTTACATTCAAAGGCAGGCCCGTAAATATTGAGCCACTGTAAATGACACCGAGGACTTCAACAGAGTCAAAATCTTCAACAGTTACCTAGCCATAGTCCCCGTCACTGCCACCATCAGCCGTTAAGCCCTCAAGTTTAAACCGGTCGCTAAGCTGTCGACTGCTAGCGATTCCGTTCACTTAATATTTTGTTTCTGGTTTTGATCGCAGTTTCTGAGTTTCTATTTGATGAAGACATCAGCAGCATGACCAGAGTAACAATTAATTGCCTATAAGGTAGCCTATACTAGTCACAGTGCAACAATAAGTCGATATCAGATCACCAGTTCTTTACTTAGGCCTACTAATTTACTAGCTATACTTAGGCCTACTACCACCACTCAGATGTCTGTCACATTACCTGACGCACGCACTTATTTTAATCGACATGGCGTCTCTTCGTACGTGCATAATGCATGTAGGCCCCATCTTGTTGAAAATACGCTGGTTTCAACGACTTCAGCCAGTGGTACGCCTATGACTGCAGATGAAGCCAGGAAAATAATTATTGACAATATGTTTGTAAAATTGTGGAAATTAGGTGGCCATTTACGATCCCGAGAGAAATCGGGCCTTTGGCTGTCCTTTATTCCTTTTATAGAACACTCAAATGCGTCCGTTACCTTTCATAAATTCACATTTCAGTAATCGGTCTGTCCTTTGTCAGCAGGCCCACGTGGAGCCGAGCTCATTAGGACCTACATTCCCATATTGGACCCGTATAAAGCCCATATGGGTCCATCTAAAGCCCACGGAAACGCCGGTAGCATGCAGTAAAATGCATTGTATTGTTGAGTGACTAACAGACGTAGGCCTACCTGATTATCTGACAAGTCGATAGCAAGTCGGTAAGTCAGTCGACAAGTCTAAGCGACTTAGTAAGTTGATAAGCATGTGATTTAATCGACTGAATTGTTCCGTCGCCAACTCCTTAACTACGGACCCTCGGTACTACCTATAGCCATAAATTAAAACTATACACTGCATATGAGTTTGTCTTAGAGACTGCCCTGGGTCGTTGACTTTGATTTAGCCATTAGCCCAAATCCACTACGTGATTAGATTTGATGCTGAATGTCCAGTTGCCAATGGTTAATTAAGGCTATACAGCATGATCGCATCTTTTTTACTTTTCCATTGAGAACCTAATGCGAGACCCAACTAAGACTAGTTCTAATCTAAGCCATTACAACGTAGGACAGTAGGCCTTTTAAAAATGTCTCGTTATATATATATATATATATATATATATATATATATATATCTCGAATTACGTTAGAACCCACGAGATGGTAGGATCGAAATGCATGACGAAAATAGCCATCCTTTCTTGAGCATTATAATTCGTTAATACCACAAATAAAAACATGACATAAATTAAAACTACATGCGAGTTAGTGCTAAACTTTAATTAGGCCTACATATAATTATAGTCTATCCATAATACAGTCACAAATGTAGAGCATTTACGTACATAACTTCCTTCCGACACAGAAGGGTTCTCGGTCAAAAAGAGTTTTCAGCTGGCGTTGATAAGAGAGACATGGACGATGCATTGTCAATGGCCAACCAAGACGCATATATCTAAAGCAAGACCAATCTCTCACTACAGTCGGTCCATGCATGAAAGGAAAGGCAGGGAATTGCACTGACATTAGGTCCTTTCAACGCACACCTGTCGTATTGCGGAAGAGTTAACATACACAACTCCAAAACCCTTCAAAGGCCTCAAGTCATTCACCCTAGGCTCACCGTGAGATTTACAGCTTGGACGCCACTTGTGTAAATCCACTGGAAGACAAGATTGGACAATCCTATAGTAGGTCCTCAAAGCCGAGGTTCAACGCTGTGTACTGTAACACCCTCGAGTCTTGACCCATTGAAAATCGAAAGCTAAAGTTCAATCCCAAAAAACAACGCTATTCAACCACACTGTAAACAAGAACAGCGTACTAGGCCTACATGTATAACGTACAAACTATTATTAATTATACTAAATTCATCCGTGTAGCTGCATTTCGACATATAAATAAATTATTAATAAAACGAAGTTCCCGCCATTGTAAAACATTGATTGTCTTCTTGTGATATCTTCACAAGCAGCGATTTAAATATTTAATATAAGCGTCCTATTAACAGCGAAACAGATTCTAGTCGCATAATTCGCCATCACAAGCTATCCCACTGGGCCCGACTGGGGCTTGCACTCCACCCTAATCGTACCGCCCAATCACAGTCCGACTTATGCCTAACTGCTATCTACGATCAATACATTTCGAGTTCCGCCTAGTGCTTGGTAGATTAGAAAATACTGATAGTGTTGAAGCTCCAGTACAGAACCTTACGCTATGTCAGCTTCAGAAAATGTCCGCGTGGCAAGGGCCGTACGCTCAGCGCAGATCGCAATTCGTAGGTCACAAAAGCTGGCCTAATTGGTTAATTATAGGATGACCCTATCGATCTACGCCAAACACCGAACCCTCAATAACTAACTACACGATCTTGTGACAATTAACTACGACAGAAGTCATTTCTTGCAAAACGATTGGTAGATCTCAGTTCTGATAACGATAGATTCCTGAAAAATAATAATTAACTACTGCATATGCAATCACAAAGGCAAACAATGACGGTAACAACAACGACAATCTCAGACTTACGTCGAAATCCCAGAGAATATCTTACAAAATATGTACACTATGCCAGAGAATATCTTACAAAATATCCACAGTATGCCAGAAGAATACATTTTCTTTTCTGTTATAGATACCTGTTCCATATAATATTGACACTAATACTATTCATACTATTATACTAAATAAGCCATATATGAAAGCTATTAATTGGTAATTCAGAGGATGAATTGTAGCAATTTCGGTGTAAGAGAGTCATCCGAAGGACTGGTTTCATTTTAGCTTACAAATAGCATATGAATTCGACAGTATGTATCCAATAGGCCTACTTTTAACAATAACTTTAATAATTATTCATCTGCATAGAGAAAATTTAATTCAAATACTTACATCTATGTGAAAGCGAATCAAAACAATTATGCCTAAAATGGAAACAGAAGTCTTAAATAGCATATGTACATGTCCCAACTATAGCAGTAATATTGATTATTAAACACGAACTATTACCAGTAAATGATTATTAATGATGTTCTCAAGCAGTTTACATAAAAGAATATAACTGAAGATATCGCAAACTCACCTGTTCCGTTTGAAACTAAATAATAATTATTACTGACACTTTTTAAATAAAAAGAGAACATAATTTATGTCATCGCTAACTTACCTGTTCTGTTGGAGATTTAGCAGATGGTGACTGCCTTACTGGACTTTTCGGTCGTGTGCTGCTAACAAAAATCAATCATATTAGCTGATCACATGATCAATGGTTCATCCATTTTGAACTAAGTAAATAAATGGTTCACCCATTTTGAACTAAGTAACAAGTCCAATCAACCAAATTTAAAGTAATTTAACAACTAACCGTAAAATAATACTCACTTATATAGCACTACAGCTTCTGTGATGTTGAAAACATGATGCTGTAAGAGTCAGAAGGGATTTTACAAAACCAGGTCTTCAGCCATGAGTATTATTGTTAACCACATTACTGTTACAACCCAAGGGCCTACATTTTAAAATGTGTAGGCCTACACATTACAAACTCAATCAGCACAATAAACCAATCATATAAAATCCATATGAATACACACCCACAAAAGCACTGTACTAGAACCTTTAACTGGCATTGTGATATAAAAAAGATCATAAAATTCTAAATCATTCAACATTCACAAGTGAGTAGCAGTGCACCCAATTCAATCTGTGTAACAGGTAACAAGTGACTACATAACAAATATACCCCTACTCTGTAACACACGGCATTGACTGCAACACTAGTTAGCTAATTTAGTTACAGAACACATGCACTTAATGGCGTTTGTGTAACATGAAGATACCAGCTTTCACAACAATCATGGCTATATTTCAAAGATTTGTGTATCGAGCTGATAGGTCTACACAGAGTCCTAAATGACACAGCGCCCGCCCAAACGGGCCACGCTTGTTAGATCTTACTGGATGGCATAGGCGCCGACTTCTTGGGGGCCAATGCACCCAGAGAAAAAGTTCAGTGGGGGCGTGGCACCCAGAAGAATTCGGACCTTAAATTCAATTTTTGGGATATTCCTAAAAAAAAGATCGTAACATTTTTCGGGGGATGAATTCCCAAGAAAAGTCGTCAAAAAGTTTTGGATCCAGGGGGCAATCCGGCCTAGGGCCCCCATTTAAAATGTGTTTACACACGGATGACTAAAAAAAGGTCATCAGTTTTTTTCGGAGATGATTTCCTAAAAAAAGTTCCGTTGGTCCTGCAAAACTTTGATAAACCTTCTGGATCCGCCTCTGACTGGCACCCAGAGACAAAAGCAAAAGTCGGCGCCTATGCTGGATGAACCTCTAAGTAAGTAAGTAAGTGAGTAAGTAAGTATGTATGTTCTTTAATAGACCACCTGCAAACGCACTGTGGCTAACAGACAAGTTATACTACTTCACTGACAAATATGCAGCGCCGACGACATACGGACCCGATAGTACGATAAAACGTCTAGCCACACACATCAATCGCAACTCCGTATAACATCCTGTACTGCTCAACCACGACATTTAATAAAAGTTCACTAAAGAAGCGGGACTGTATGGCACTTTATGACTGTCAGAGCTCGAATGCGGCACTTTTGGGACGAAGACAATTTACGGGCGTTAGCGCCGATGATGTTGACCTGCGAAGAAAATATTTCCCTAGTCTGGGAATTGAACCCGGTCGCAGAGGCGGGAGCGCAGTATCCTATCCACTACACTATCATGCACTACATGCACTACTAAAAGTGGGGGTACCGCTTTCTTCGTGCCGCTTTAATGCAGACATCGTTTATCAGTCACCGACTACTTTCGCAATCCAATGCTCCATGCATTTACGTGGCACCATAGGCGTAGACCCCCCAAAAAATTTGAGATGGACTGTACACTCAATGCAATAAGTGTAGAAAACTGACCAAATCCCCCAATATTGTGGACAAATTTACGCCAGTGCGTGGCACATAATCATACCGTTACGTAACTGTCCGGAGGAATGGTTATAGCTGCCCAGGTCCCAGTATCCTAATTTTGTAAAATATACAACTATCCTTGAACCTTAGGCGCTTTCTTCGTGCCGATAGCAAGCCGAGAACCAACCAGCTTATTTACTGTGATATGATGAATGCAAATCGGGTTTTGGAGTAGAGAACAAGAAGCGCACAGCGAATTGGCAAGACTGGACAAATTGTAGAAACCAGCAAGAGTAGGCAAAGATCAGCGGCCCTAGCAGGGGCGTAACTTTGGTCTAAAAAGTGGGGGTACCAATTTCTTTAACATACACGAAGCATGGCGCAGACTGCAATCTCTGGGAAGGCACAATTAAATATTGATTGGCATTGCTCAAAAAGTGGGGGTACGGTACCCCCAGTCCAAAAAGTGAGGGGCACGGGTACCCCTCGTACCCCCAACAAATTACGCCTATGGGCCCTAGACATAATCTGATCCAGTTATCACGCTAGTTGATCAGATCCGTCTATAGATAACCTCGACAGGCAACAATTAGTATTAACTTAATTAGTAGTCTAGCTTCCATTTGTTTACCCTCGGGACATGTTCGCGGGTGGCCACACCTTTCCTTCACACCGACAGCGCACAGTTGTTGTTCACTTTATACCGGAGTTTTTCAAAAAAAATTTGAATACAAAAAATCCATAATGTTCTCTTCTGAGGACGGAGAATCGAACCCGCAACCTCAGGGTTGACAGTCCATCGCGATAACCACTACACTATCACGCCACCCACTGAACGCACGCTTTAACCTAAACTGTTAACAATTAGGACCTCTCACTGGCTGGGTGCCAACAACCAAGGATATAATTTTATGGTCAAGCAATTAGGCGTCGCCTTCACTTACACGGAAGGTCGCGGGTAACTGGGACTACCGAGCGAAGTTTGCCTACGACACGAACAAAGAATTAGTGCCTCGTCGTTGAACAAAGGGGTCGAGTCAAACCTAATGGCGCCACAGATCTCCAGAGCCCAGTGCCTTCACATCTCACGCCAAGTATTGTAACGTCGGGCATTATAAGCGTAATGTTCTATTGTGGGCCAACCGTTAGGTTACTCGCGCCGACGACTTCGTTTCGTGGCCGTTTTTGCCACAACTAGGTCTATCAAGTTCAAGGCCTCTTTTGGCTGAACAGAGGCACTATCCGGAAGTCGATATAGCTTTTAAAAGTACACCAAATGACTTTTTCCAGGGCATTTCATCCCGATGTTATAGGGCCATGGGCGGCGATCATGGGGGGGGGGGGGAACATGCCTCCACGTTTAAGAGTGGGGGGACACGCCATATTTGTCCCCCCCCTCCAAATTTAGAAGAAACACGAAAAAAGGCAAAGAAATGTAATAGCGCGTGAGGGTTTTCATGTCCTTTTTTGACGAGATGAGGTAAAAAGTCTATTTTGAGCAGAAGTGTCCCCCCGAAAATTCAGAGAAACTCGTAGAAAAAGTGATGAATCCGTAAAAAAAGGTAATAAATTTCGAAAACGAATCCCTAAAAAAGGTAAAGGCAGGAAGGTTTTTCAGAAATTTTTTGGGAGAAGAATTTTCCTAAAAAAGGGTCATCGACCAGACCATGGCCGACTTTGTCCCCTGTCCCCCCCACCTCTCAGACAAGATCGCCGCCACTGTACAGCGCTTTATTGCAACTGTAATCGTAATCTATGGATTTCCTCCCTAAAAGCTAAGCCACGGGGACCAGCTAATTCGCAGGCACTCAAGTCAAATCCAAATCGGCAGGTCAGGCAAGGGCCAAGAACAGTTCCGAGACAAGATCCAAAGGTCAGAAACAGGGGCGTAACTTTGGTCTAAAAAGTGGGGGTACCAATTTCTTACATACACGAAACAAGGCGGAGATTGCGATCTCTGGGAAGGCACAATACTAAAATATGAATTGGCATTGTTTAAAAAGGGGGGTTACGGTACCCCCAGTCAAAAAAGTGGGGGTACGGGTACCCCTCGTACCCCCCACAAATTACGCCTATGGTCAGGCAGGTAGACAGAAGGACATGAGGTGTGGAATTGGAGCAGCGTGAAAGGTACAGTGAAGAGGAGGCATTACCATGAAAAATTTATTACAAAAGCGTTTCACGTGCACAAGAACACAGGGAAATGTGAATCTGAGGCAGAAAAGCAAAGACACTATGGACAAGGCCAGATGCAGTTTTTTTACCATTTATTACTGGTCCATACAATAAAGCTCTCAGTTGACCACATCACTGAAAGCAGGCCTGCCCTTATGTGGGGACCCTGCCAAGAAGGGTTAACAGGTAAGTCGAAAACAAGAAACCGAAGTCTCTCAATCTTCAATTCATCTTAACCATTAATAATCATAATTAGCTGTTGGTCAAGTTAAAATTGCTTAAGTAAACTGCTAATAACTTAGTTATCAGATGTAAGTCAACCAATAGCCAGCAGTAGTTTTAGTCATTATAATTGAATCACCAGTTAATAAAATCAGCCACAACCACAATAAGTCAACCTATAATTTGTCACCCACACAGCCTGTCAACATCAAATCAGTCAACCACAGATTCAGTCAAGTGTAGAACCGGTTAACCACAAGTGGTGTGCCCAACTCCACTTACAACCAGATACATGCAGTGCAAGTGTTCTCCTGTACCACACCAAATGAATGCCCTGTCTCTCTCAACTTCTTTGGTCAGTGGATACCGCATTTGTAGTCAGCTTCTTTTCCTGCTGTTTCCGTGAAAGAGCTGGTTGATCATTTCGACGACGTACTTCAAGCTTAGATGGTGCGGCACCTTTTGCTCGCCAAGACACTGCAACTCCATCTCTAATCTCTCTCGCTAGACTACGTTCAAGAAATTACACGAGGAAAATTACACCACAAAATCGTAATATCTGGTCTAACCGTTTCCACAGTCATAATCAATACAGTACCATTGCACCATCTCACAATGATTGAAAGGGACAGTCCGGAGATTTGACCTGAAAACTCCTATTTTAATTTTCTAAGATTTTTAACTTTTACAATAACAACGATATAACATCTTATAACGACATCTTATAACAACAGCTTAAATAGACATCCAAGTCCAAAGAAGTGCCATGGTCAGGCAGCATAGACTGCACTTCACTGGACATCCCACGCAACCTGCACTGTATGATGACCAATTAATTACTGGTCTCGGAGGACTGGAAAACAGTCGTATGGCCAAAACAGAGGCATGTGGACAAGAACAGTGGATGAGAATTTTCAGGGAAATGGCCCTAGATTCCACACTGCATGGAAAAAGGCCCAGGAGAGGACAATGTGGCATTTTGGATAGATCGACAGAGTTCACTCTCGAAACAACACAGATCCAATATTTAGAAAAAGAAAAGAACACCATACACTTTTATCAGTATTTGCTTTCTTCACATTAAATCAACAAAATCGAGACTAACCATTATCAAGTAAAAATTATAATACTGATTTTAAGACAGTACTTAAAAAAAAACAAATGCTCACGAACACTGGAATTACCTGTTGGGACTAATGGCACCGAGACGACTTCCCTCACCCGGAAGAGAAAGGCCATTCCTCCTCAGTTCCTGGACAGCTCTCTCCCTGGACAGAAAGGTAACACAGAAAAGTTTAAGTTTAAGTTTCTTCAGATGAACTCCACTGTCAACACATTTTATCAGTCAAATCTGTAGGCTTTTCCAAACCAGAAAGTGGCCATATTCCCACTCAAAACTTAAAGGTTCACAAATATAATTTCCCACCGAGATGCTCAAAAGCTAAGCACATTTGTTGCAAGCATGCATACACACACACCCACCCATCCACACACCCACCCACACACCTATATGAATACATACATATATACATACACATGCATATATAGATACAATCAATCAATCAATGCCTTTATTGTTCCCATGAAGTAGTTAACAATGGTGATACAGAATAAATCGCAAAATAGTTGAATAATGATAACACAAGCGAGATCACATAGTAAACACGTAAACTGCTAAGGGAGACAAACGGATACCCAGAAGGGGCGAAAGTCCTGCTAAATTAGAGATACCCATATACCATGTAAAGCAGTGCATTTATGCATTTATACATACATACCTGCATACGAACATACATACAAATTTACATATATGCAAACAGGAGAAATGAATGAAGAAATGAAGACCTTTCAAAGCGTTCACTGATCAGTTGTCGTTTGAGACGTTCTAAGTCTGATTCGATTTCAATCGTTCGCGTTCTGTGTTGATTCAGTTCTCTTGCCTGACTGTCACTAAAAATAGAATACCAGCATCATCATCATCATCATCATCATCATCATTCAGGACTTTCTACGGCGCCACTCAACCTGTGCTCAGCGGTGCCTCACAAGGAGCGTTAGTAGAAGGCTAAGCTAAACAAATGTGTTTTAAGTCGATTACAGAAGATTTGGTAGAGTCAGTGGTTCAAACCCTTTCTTACTCAGCACCAACAATAACACATTCAGAACCCTAAGCTCTGGCTATTGCTGAATAATAATCCCCAAGACAAAACCCACATGTTTAGCAACAAAGCACAGAAATCAACATTTACAAATCTCAAGGACTAACAGACACAATTTCACACACTTTTGCACTAAACAAACTCAATTTCTCTGAACCCAGACTACTGCTGTAACAGACTGTAGCACTACAGCTCAGTCACACGCAACCCATGACATGCAGAGAAGTACAGAAGGATCCACACAAACAGAGAGAGGTAACTCTTCAAGCTATCATATCCTGATTCCAATAATTCTGCGCCACCACACAACCACATTCATCACCGATTACCACCGTAGCGCCCTGCTGTCTCCTCGGCTTGAACTCCCCGGACTCTGACCTGGCACCGGAACGGACAAGGCGGACATGGCTATTGCGGATTTGATTTGATATAGCGCCGGTGAATAAGCTGGTCTCCCTGGCGTGGCTTTTGTGTGGCGCTGAGAAATTTCGGAGATTTACATTTACATTACAGAGGTACAGAACTACACAAGCAGACCAACTACAGAAATGCAAAAAGAACTGACATTTTGCTGTCGTTGATCTGGAGACGGTCCCTGAGCAGCTGGACCTCGGCTTCCTTTTCCTGCACCGCCAGCTGCACCTGCCACTCCTTGGTGCGGTTCTCCTGCATCAGACTTTCCAGGTTCTGCTTCGTCGATCGCTCGTTCGCCACCTGCGACTTCAGCATCTCTGTTTCGCGCTTCACATCATCCAGAAGTGTCTGCATCTGTGCACAGAAAGAATACAGTACACATGGTAGTAATATTAATAATAATATATTCGTGTTTATTGACAAGCTCACTGACAAACCACAGTGAGTAACATTGAAACATATGACAGAACAATTATCAAGATCTTATGGAAAACACATCTTGGCAGCCTGTTTAGCACCCACTCATTTTACTGCTGCCCCCTAGGGAATGGAAGGCTGAGTCAACCTCTGGATGGGATACAGAGTGATAGGGAGCTGACGGGTATCGAACCGCGTCTTTCAAGATCTTATGTTCTTCAAGCAAGGGTGTTACCATTCATCTATCCCCCCCACAACATAGCCTGGCGTCTGGTTTCTTTGATCTATCGGACTTTGACCTGGCTTTTCCAATCAATCATGATTTTTGACTGTGATTAACGTCTTTGGCATTATAATGGCGCTACAGAAATCATTAGATTAGATCACAAAATTTTTGCCAATGCTAATCTTCAGGGTGTTAAACTCATAACTAACATAAAGTTCTTCCATAAGCAAACACGGCTCAGATAGCCAGAAAAACGACAGACGGACTCCCACATATACAAGAGCTCAACCAACGAATTCCTCCCATCCATAGTTGACAGTTGACACCAAGTTCAGAGTAACTGGACTAGGCTGCATTGAAGACAAGTTATCCTGAGATCATAGGAATTATTAGAAGGTAATACTACCACCTAACACTAACATGAAGAATTGAAGATATAGTCAGAGATTATGAAAAATCCTTATATGACATCACCCGAGAACAGAGCAGTGCCCTGACCATTTACCTAACTCTGTGTTTCCCTAATACTTGGGGAAAATATAAAAAAAGATAAGCTTAGCCAATATACACTTGAAAGGCAAAGTCTTAAGTTGAGATTCATTTTACCTTTTCGTAGTCAAGTGACTTAGCCATGAGCTGGCGCTGGAGGTTGTCCTTGTTTGATTCAAGTCGAGCGCAGAGGTCACGGACAGCGGAGAGGTCGAGCAGAAGCCTGTGTTTTTCTTCTTCAAGGTGTCTGACAGCCTCCTCCAGACTGGCCACAGACTTCGCCATGTTTGACAACTGGATCTCGTAAGCACGTTCAGCAGCCACATGCTATACAAGCACCAAACATCACAATACAAGTTAATCAATCATTCAGTCAATCAAGTAGGCATTCAGTTAATCAACCAGTATGTCAATCAGTCATCTAAATCAATTAGTATTATAAGATAATACAGAAGAAGCAACGAAACATTAGAAGAAGTGACTAAGCTCTAAATGCGTATATGCATCAATCAGTCCATTCACTGTTTTCCTAATATATATGCAAATACCGATCAGTGGCAAATAATACTTAAAACCAAGAAAATATCAAATAGATTGACCCTCTACGATAAGCAGAAACACAAGCAAACACATAAGCAGCAAATATCAACTTCAGCTTAAACCTTCAACTAAAAGACTATCCTATTTAGCCATTGATGGACCGTAAGCGCTCCTGAGTAGATTACCCTGAAGGGGCGCTATATAAAACTCCATTATTATTTAAACATTGCTACTAATGAGACTGAACCAATTTAAAAAAACAGCAAGTCAAGTGTGAAGCATTATGAACTGGAAAACTGCCAACTTATCACCAATGTAAATGCAATTGCAAATTTATATAGCACCATTTCAACATAAACAAATCATAGGAGCTCTGTACCTGACAAAATAAAACCACGATTGAACAGAATGATTTTCAAGTGCTTAGGAAAACGAGGCAGAGAAAGGCCAGCAAATCACAGATTGCAAGGTAGCTTGTCACAGAAAGATGGACCTACAACAGCAAAACTTTTAGACAAGATAGGATCCTCACCTCCTGAATCTCTCGTTCAGCCTGATCCAATTTGTCACGATTTCTTCGAACCTCACTGTCCTTTGTCAGAAGCTCCAACTTGAGATTTGACCCTTCACTCTCCAAGTGATGTGTCTGGGTCTCATATCGTTCCGCCTCATGGCTCAGTGCTCGATATTGATCGAGGATATCAGCCCGTTCCCTTTCCTGTGAATCATATTTACAATAAGTGAAACTCCTAGATACTTAGTTTCAGAAAGTTGCTCAAAAGAACTTGTCAAATTGGCTTTAACTGAATCAAGCAGTAACACACTACAATATACATGTGACTGGGAACTTAGGAAGACAACATGCATGAACGAAAATACTGAAGGAAAAATGAGAGTACTGTATTTTAGAGAGATTCATAATAGGTGCTATACTGATTTCCAGATATCCAAACATCAGAGACACATTATAGCAAGCTTTGTTATCACATGAATTCTGACATAACACAGTTGGTGTGTGGCTCCAAAATGAATTCACCTGCAGAAAATAAACTTATCATAAGACAACTTTGTTATAATGCAGCTGATACAGCTTCTTAACCAGGCATCATAACAAGTTTCTGGTGTATGTAAACAGTGCACACTGGTATGCTAAAGATGTTCTGCTATGATATGTCTTGCATCACGATCCCTAAAGCCCCAAATTATCCTGTTGAAGTTAAAATGGTGCAAGAAATCCTAGTGACTGCTTTAGTTAACATAACAATCTAAAACATTTCCATTTTATAGTTGTTAGCCAGATTCCTAGGCTATACCTGATGACCAAAATCTTTGATGATCAGCATAAATTGGTTACTTCCTGTCATTAGAAAATAGATCCAAACATAAATGACCTTTGAAGAGAGCAGCTCCTCACAGCGTTTGACCTCCATGATGTATTCTTGGGCCTGTTCTTTCACTCGCTCTTTTTCTTGCAATGCCTCTTCAAGATCTTGATTTAGGCTCTGAAAATACAAGACCAGTAAGTGACTGTATCAACAACACTTTCAAGGAGAAGCAAACATTTCAAAATATACATATATATATATATATATATATATATATTCGTTTATTTGGTAATCAAGGTAACAGACCACAGCCTGGTACAAAACCATGCACAATATGGAGCTGAACAATGTAAACACGTTTCAAGGCTGGTAGTGTTCCAAAAGTTCTGTGGTAAAAATAGAACGTTTGGCTACGTTTAGTTAGCTTGCCAAAACATGCACAGGTAGACTGGGGTTCTTGGCAACTGCACAGTGCACACACTCTAAATGTTGGTTATACAAGCAATTGAGGGGCAAACTGGGGGTTATCAGCTAACCAAATGGTTCAATCAGCAGCAACAACAGTGTAACTGCCCCATCTGCCTACTGGTCTATCTGACAGCTCATCAGTTCATGCACCCAACCGACTTGCTCTTCTCACAATTAAAGGATAGCTTGGAATTAATGGGATCCAAAGTTCAGACATATTTCTACATACTTAAGTAAATGCCTGACTCACCTGGTTTTCACGGGTCATTGTGGCTAGGTCTTCTTGGAGGCGTCTGTTTTCTCTCAGCGCCACCTCACGGCCACGCCCAGCTTCAGTCAGCTCCTCACTAGTGCTGTCCAGCTGTCTCCTAAGACTCACCACCTCCCGGTCCTTGGATGCCAGGCTGTCCTTCAACTGACTAAAGCACAGAATAGTCCCTATATAGTACACGTTAAACAGTAAAGTTCAAAAACAGAATAACCAATATCATTCAAAAGAATACATTTACCTCAACGTAAGACAGAATAATAAATTACCCTTGTACTGTAATTGTAATCATAATCGCAACTCATCCCACAAATAAGTAGAAATATGACTGAAATTTGGATCCCACTGATTCCAGGCAATCCTTTAATTAAACCCAGCATAGAATAGTTAAGACACAGAATACAGCAAATGGATGAAAGAACAACCAAATTTAGAGAAGAGTTTAATCAATACTATTCAAAGGAATATAGTTACCATAGCATACATAAAAATACAAATATAACGCTGCATTTCTTGAGCTCCCTTTACAATTCCATCAGATCAACCTAAAGCTGAATAGTAATCGTTCTCACCCAAGAACACTCTCCAGTTCTGCAATTGTATTTCTAAGGTCACTAATCATTCGCTCCTACAACAAAGTATTACATACAATTGATGTAACAGGATGAAATTAACATTTTATTAGTAATGATCAATTTAATAACACAAATATTTGAAATATTTCATAACAATTTAGCAGCTTTATAATTGAAACCTGAGCAGATTTGAGAAACTGTGATCATGGGGGAAAAATAATCAAAATGATCTTTGCTGAAGCTTTATAGATATGCAATGACCAAAGAAAATTGTAACAATAAAGGAAATAAGTTATTAATTAGCAACCCAATTACCAATTACGTGTTGCTGGCACAGGAGGGCAGGATGGAACCATTGTATAACAAGTCATCTTCCGATAGTGTTTAAAGATCCAATCACTTAATAAATACAATAGTTAAACATAAGTAAGAAATGTCCAATATGATGAACATGCCTTAACCCTTTAACGATGAGAGGGATAAGTTTTCCACACATATTAGTACATGCTTGTAATTAAAGTGATTTAATTCTGTAATGGTCAATTAATCAAACAAGTACTTAATGACACAATACAAAATCTGTTGATTAACTTCTTATTTCAAAGGCAAAAAGACACTAAAAGTCATGTTGAAACAACATGCAAAAAATGAAATGGATCCATAACAATGGGAAGATAGGCCAGGAACTTTGATAGGAATAAACTGGCACCTGAATACATCTTCCCTTATTATTTAAAAAAAAGCAAACCAGATTTTAATTAATTAACAAAGAATTACATAATTAATATTCAATCAACCTTAGATGTCATGGTTTCCATCTTCTTGACTTCTTGTTCAGTTTTCTCATCAACCGCATTCTGCAGCTCGTCTTTTTCTTGATCCAACTTTGAGATCGCCGATCGTAACCTTGTGATCTCATCTCGATCACTCTGGCCTGCTCGTCGAAGAGCACTCAGCTGATCCTCAATTGTTCGAGTGTGGTCCTCAGTAGCTCGGAGGTCGGCATCTTTGCGAAGAAGTTGAGCCTGGGTATCTTTCAAGGCACGCTCTGCTTGATCTGCTAGCATCCTACACAAATTACATCAGGATTCAACTCACGACAAAGCAACACGAAATCATAATCACTCTACTGTCCAAGGATATCATCTTCCGATTTATGAATTAGTTAACAAAGCACATACCACACAATATGTAAAGATAGACAAGATTTCAATAATCAGTATGAAATCATTACATATATTCCTACTACTTAAAAAAAAGTAAACTATCAACAACAAAGCCAAAATTAAAGATTTTTTCTTGAAGCAGATAAACCATTTCTAGCTGTTACCACAATAGAATGGCAGCTGAATTAAAGTTCAGTTGATTCAGAGGTAGACTTACCTCATCTGGGATGCTGTGGCTCTGTGCTGTGCGGCCTCATCCCTGGCAATGGCTGTGTCCTCCACACTGTTCTTGAACCGAGCGTCCTGATCATCGAGGTAAGTCTGGGAGAGCCTGAGTCGTTCTTCAGCAGTTTTGCGATTCAGCTCAGCCTGAGGAAACATATTAGACTGAAGTGGAAAGTGGCGATTACAGGAACATTCAAGGATTAAAAATAAGATGCCATCATTTAATGCATGGCTATAAAAAAAATCTGTATGTCAGTATCCACTAGAATAATACAAGAATAATACCATAAAACACAACTGTAATCTGATAATGCCCTCCTTCAGAAGTTCAGAAGTGCAGTATGATTAAGATGGCATAGTGCAGAGTTTCCCAAACTGTGGGTCGCGACCCAAAAGTGGGTCGCGAAGCCTTGGCAAGTGGGTCGAAAATTTTTTCGGGAAACATTTATTTTTTGCAGCAACACCATTTGGCTGCAATTGGACTTTAACTAGCTGGATTGCTATAAATTGTAAACTGTTTTTACCTAAGTTTTCTTTGAATGCTTGAAATTTCGACGTAAATCCACATATCTGGATACCAATTTACGAAGCAAATTTTAGTACGCAATGCTTAATTTTACACAGAGGGTATCGAGGCTGCCAAGATATTCACAAGTGGGTCGCGACCCAGAAAAGTTTGGGAACCACTGGCATAGTGTATGATAGTGTGACTGAACACAGATCAAAATACTGTAGTTTTACCGCACTAAGAGCTGTTTCAAGGTCTTCAATCGTCTGCTCGAGTTTTGCGCGTTCGGCCAAATGGGATTCGGTCGCAATCTATTACAATGGAAAACAAAAAAAATAATATACAGCAATAATTTAACATATTAAAAACTTCAAGGAGTACTTTGAAGTCAGGATCAAAGTTAACACACGGCAGGAAAAATATTTTCCTTGACTATTCATAATCAATAACAAAAAATATTCATAATTATGTAAAACAAATTCCCAATGCAAATAAGTAAATGATTAAAACCTTAAGCCTTTCTCTCAACGTGTCACGTTCCACGTTCAGATTGCGAGAGCTGATAACAGCTTCATCACGTTCGTTCTCAACTCTTCGTAGAATTGCCTGCGCTGCAAGAGAAGCCTTGGGTGACTTTGGAGAGCGGACAGCATCACGCCGGGCTCTTGCTAGCTCTTCATTGGCCTAGATGTTTAAAACAGTAACCAATACCAAACTTAGCATATCACCAACACTGCTTATCACCAACACTGATATGAATTGATGGCTGGGTTTAATAAGCCATAGATTGCATAAAAGATGTTAAGAAGTTAATGAATGAAACATCAGACACACATTCAATCCAAAACAGATGCATAAGAAAAGTCGAAGGCAAATGAACATAGTTAAGAGAAAACCAGAAAGGAGGCCTTATAGTATACCATGCAAAAGAAACCCCTTACAAAAACACTAAACTACTAGAATGAGCACTGTTAGGATGATCTTGAAAAGCAATACATTCATTCTGAGCAATATAATCCATATTGAAAGAACAAAATTGACTCTTGTCTAGTAAGGATGCAAGGTATTCTTTGATTTGTTTCACGGTACTGTTCTGGTCAAAGTACACATAGAACAAATAAGTGAGGCAGCTTAACAGAAATATGAAACAAGTACACAACTATTTTTCATATCTAATTTTATTAATAAACTAAGTGTAATGCAAGTAAAATCAGTAAGCTGAATTCCAAATGAATGCTAATCAACAAAGATGAAGATATAAAATATCAAAGTCCAAATAAGTGATGACTAAGGCCAGATGGGCCTTTGATCCAGGCCTTGATCCTTCAATTAGCAGCATAGCCTTGACTTCTAATTCATTGTCAAAATTCAGTATCACAAGGTGAAAGCTCTGTTACTCTAGAAATGGGCGAAACCTCTCGTCATGATCATAACAACGGCTAACCCTATTCATCCAAAGCACAAGATTAACCCTACCTCTTTCAACATAGAATTCAGATTGTCTCTCTCAAGAGTCAAGACTCTGACATTTGCACGAATCTGTTCACAAGAAACACAGATGGTCACAGAGATATTAACCAAACAACCATTTTTGCTCAAAACTTTATGGTGTCATATAAAAACATCAACAATCATTTGACAAACACAGCTTCAAGTTTTGCTGTCAGAGTATAAGCAAACAAACGGCAATTTCACGGCAAAGAACCAAAGAGAAAAAGTCTCAAATAACAATGTAATATTATGGCTGCAAATTGCAAAAGAAAGCAAAATTAAAAAAATGCCACACAGACACTTACATAATCAAATATTATAACTACTTAAAATATATCAGCAAAATATAGATCTGTGCATCTCCCGCACATTCATGGCAGAACTGGTAAATGAACCTTTCTCACAATTTGAAACCTGCTTTCAGTTGTAAAAATTACAGAGGAGGGGCCCTTCTGAGCAAGGGTCTTAGAAAAGTGCTTCATAAATCATCACATTATGCTACTACTACTAGAGAAGTTCCTATATCAGATAAAATTATAAAACCTCGTCCATGTGGCGTTCAAATTTATCCAGCATCTTCTGGAGGTCATCTCGTTCTCTTCTCAGCTGCATCACTTCACCCACATCAGACGAGGCCTTCAAAAAGCAAGAGAAAGGTATACATTCCAGCTTATATAAAAAGTGTTGAACTCAAATAAGGAACATGGATAATTTCAGCTGAAGATACGTATTATGACGGTTGTTTAAAATAATGAAAAGCCCAATAAATTAGATCCATAGTTTTAAACCTTTTTAAGCTCAGGATTGGCAACAACTTCATGAAAACTGAGTTGTTATTCCTGTATGGAATTGCAATCTTGGGAATCCACACAAAAACTACAGGCGATTCAAGGAGTCTTGCTGCCAAATAAACTAAACCCTTTTTACATGATTACCCACCAAATTAGGTCATACACATGCAAGCATTGTGATAACGGAAATTTTGATAAGTAGATGATGTGTTGAACACTGCTGCATGGCAAGTTGTTCTAAAACTGATATAAAAAGTAACAAAACGATATTATTGCTTCCTGTGAGAGCTTTTAGAGATGACATTTAGCTCTTCTCAACCTTTTCTCTTGAAGAAACGCGGGCTGGACTTGATGATCTTGATCGAATTGATTTTAGAAGATCACATTCCTGTCTGTAGTGATCACGTTCAGCCTCCAGGGCTCGAATTATCGACTCATACTGAGCAGAAGACTGAATATCAATGGAAAACATGTGATTGTGAATATCAATGAAAAAGTGAATGAATAATTAATTGACACCATGTTTGTTTAACGAACACTTTAAAAAATGTACTCATTAAAATGTACTTTAAACACTTCCCACCAATGATAAGAGGAACTTTTCTGGCTCGGATGACGCATAAAAACAGTTATTAGACAGGAACATCCTGGCTCACATGAGGTTTTGAAAACGATAAGCTATATAATCAGTACACAAGTGAACTGTATCTCATTGTTTCTGTCTGTGGGAGTTTGTATGAATAAACGAAGATATTATAATACATTATAATACATTATAATAACATTAATCAAATAATCTACATCAAAACATATTTGAATACTCGAGAAACAAAAATGCAATAATTATTAATATTAATAACTTAATTTGTTTAATTAATAAACCAACCAATTTTTTTAATAATAAACCAAACTTAGTTAACTAAAAAATAACAGCCTAATTGAAAAATAAATAAAGATTTCAAAAAGTGCAAGCACTGAACACTCAAAACAACCTTCCTTTCAGCATTTGACTGTAAATTCAAAGGACTAGTCGAGCGTGACATCTTTCCTCTGGTAGGTGATGTGGAACCTTGCCGGTTGGTTGGACTCGTGGGGCGTGACCTCTGGCGTGCAGATGATCCAGAACCAAGTAACTTAAGGGTGAGAACTTGCTGAAGAACCTCAACCTCGCTTTTCCAGTAATCGCGCTCCTCTTCCAGGCTCTTGATGAATGCATCGTTTGCTCCAGAAGACAATTTCGACCGTTTCTGTGTCATTCCATTTTTATGATGACGCAGGCGATCCATTTCTAGGACAAGGTCTCGTTCTTCAATCAAAAACATAATGTCAATACACATATTACCTTATTGTTACTAATGCTATTATTATTACTATTCTTAGAGATGGCATCCACTTGCCAATTTCTGGCACAGAGATCATGCTGCAAATAGCAACTGCGATGGAATGCTGAATTATCAATGCCAAGCTTACACCTCATGAGACATTACTGAGGCTTTGTCCCAACCCGATGATGAAGGCCAGACCAGAACTACTTATACAACCAAGGGCTTTGAAGGCCGTTGGGATGAAATAGTAGGAGGCAAGAAGTTGGCTATATTTAGTATGTTTCAAGCCCATGCCTGCTCACTGCAACACTAACGTCTAGGGCAGAAGAGAAATGCCCACGGTGTCTATCACATGTGTGTTCCAAAAGAGACCTCACCATGCAGCATGGAATTAATGCAAGCTCACCAGTTTTACAGAGACCATAAGGTTCTTTGATTGAAGTGTAGCCAGCAGGGACAAGACAAATCAAGTCATTTAAGGTGGCATGTTAAACCATGCAGCGAGGGCCTAGTAAATAACCTAAAACAGCATACGAGTTCTTCAGAAGCAGCCATTAAGACAATTTAAGCTGAGTTTAAGTCACAGTCATTTTGTATAGGCTCCATTTTATAATGTTTACATATTTATATGTACACTGTACATTATGTAGTTTCTTATTAACTGATTTTCGTGTATTAATGTGTTCATTTTTGCACAGACAACCTGTTAGACATTAATATTTATATGCATGAATGCTCTCTCTGTAACATTCAACTATACACTATTCAACGATATACATATATCCTCAGTTGAAGCGAAGAAGTTGGTACATTTGACATGCATCTATTCATAATGGTCCACAAATTTGGAACTCGATGCCATTAGAAGTTAGAAATGCTAAAAGTAAGTTTATCTTTAAAAAGAGCCTAAAAAAATATTTAATCAATGAATAATTAACCTGCAGCATATACTCCCTGAATCGACTTGAGTAAACTTGGTCTAGGTCACAATGGGGTCAAGTATAAGAGTCTCGTATCGCTCATCGTATACTCCTTGGTAACTTGGTTCAAGTTATTTGTTGTTACTTTAAGCGATTGACTAGAGTCCCAGTAGGGACTTACTGTAGCCTGCTTTGGTAGGCTTCTTTTACTTAGTTCTTTCTTTTTGGGTTCATTTTTGTTTTTTGTTTCTCCATTTTTCCATTTCTTGTTGTTCTTTCATAATTCATAATTAAGTTTAGTTAAGACCTAACTGAGTACTTAATCAAATGCACTTCTTAACAGATGTTGAATCCGTCAATGGATCATCTTAGCTGCCATCATTCTAAAAAGTAAATTAAATAATAGGGCATCCCTGGTCTAGCGGGACTTCCATCCCTTTAGGGTTACCCTTTGGTATTTAAGACAACAGGATATGCATAATATACCACAAGCCACACACTCTTAATTTTAACAAATGTTCTTACTCTTGATTTTGTCGGACAGTAAAACAATGCTACACTAGACATAATACATTTGGCTGATGTTAATAACTTGGTTAAAGATTGTCATGAGTACCAATAAAGATTTATTGAATTGAATTGAATTGAATAAATATTGGTCATACGATCATATCCACTGAAAAGTAATCACAAATGTACCCAAAATATAGTCAAGAAATGATGGCTAAATTATTCACACAGGATAACTGACAGTGGGAGAAGTTCAACTGACCAGTGGTCATCATTTTGTTGACCTTCAACGCAAGTCGTCTTTTATCGTCCTGGACCTTTCGTACAAGGTCAACCAGTCGTTCAGTTTCAGACCGCTCAGAAATCAACTCTTTCTTGATGCTTTCCAATTCAGCCAAACTCTGCTCCCTTTCCTGTTCCACACAAAATGAAGCAGAGAATGTAAAAAAATGAATAATGTAAAATAATGTAAAAAAATCAAGACTGTCTCTCCTGAGAATACTGTAAAATGCTGTCCTTAGAGGCCTGCTCAAGTAGATGAATTTCTGATAATAGCCAACCAAGCCCAGTGGGTTGTGTCCTCGCCCATCCCTTGGGATTCCACGGCTAATGACGACCATCACTGTATTCACTATATATATATATATTTCCTACATTAGTTACTAACAATATATATATATATATATATATATATATATATATTATACTATAGATTATTATATGCTTATACAGGCCTACCTGCATCCTAACTAAGGGCATCCCTAGAGTTCCCTATCAACAACAGTAAAAGACAAAAACTTGCTAATGGCCTTAACCTCTTCTCGTGCTACCTGTTTGTCAATGTGTAATTTGCTGTAACTCTCTGCGATTTGTCAGACTGTTCCAAAAAACGAATAAACATATACAAGTTCTCAAAACATCAGTTTCAGTATGTGCTCAGCAACACTGATACTCTAATCTCTAATCTAAATAACTTCTATAGCACCATTATCTTAATTCACAAGGCATCAATTGATGTTCACTTCAAGTGAAATCAAAGTCGAGAATCATAATCCCACGAAGAAGCACAGTAAACATCCAACTGTGATTGACTGAATAATGCTTACATCTCTCATTTGAGCTACTTCTATATCCATTTCATCCAACTGACTTCTGGCCTTGTCAAGTTCCGCCTACCAGAAAAACAAACTTCAAACATCAACCAAGAAAAAAATCAGAAGCCCCACAGTTACAGAAATTTGATGAAGAAGTCATGTGCAGAAAAATAACTGTTCTAATGAGTAGAAATGCTTTTTCTTTTTTTCATGGCTTACGCCCCCTAGCGGACGTTTTAGCATGACGTCATATCCTCACCTTAAAACTGCCAATTAGTTAGTCAGCTTGGTGTAAAAATTGCTCACTTGATGATGGAAGCATGAAATTTGGCACTTGGTAACAACACACAATGAAGAAACATTTTAGCTACATAGGGCCATCGCAGATTTGCCTTCTGGCCTCAGTGGCAGACATTTTCCAAAATGGCAGCCCGAAAATAGAGACACCATTTAAGCCAGTTTTTTTGTAAGGTACTAAAAGGCACTATATTAAGTATCTTGTTGCAGATGAATGTTCAGAAATCATACACAATGACAAGTGACTCATCAAAGTGTTAAAAAACAGCAAAACTACTACAAATACTTGAATAAACAAGACTCAAACTTAATTCTAACCTAATCTATCACATCAATTTACTACCCATTTTCTGCAATTCATTAAAATTGAACGAATTATGAATATTCATGTCCATGACCGTCATCACTGAACAAAATCTTTTTCGTGAATATTCATCTGCATCAGTGACTGATGAAATAGTTAATAATAAGTGCTGACCTTGGTCTGACCGATTTCCAGGTCAGCGACGCGTATGACTTTGTCCTTTTCCATCTGGAGCTTCTGCGCCATCAGATCTACATCCTGCAGCTCTTTGGTCAGTTCGTAGTTACGGGCGTCGACCTCAGCAGTCGACAGGACTCTGGACTTCACCCGATCCAACTCATTCTCCAGTTCGTGGTTCTTCTGCTGAAGGTAATCCACCTGCAACCAAGCATAACCATCTGCAATACGCCATAAGTTTTCCATAATGCAGTCTTTGAGACCCATAGCAAGGCGTAATTCAATGCACAACTGAATAGCAGAACAAGTAACATAAACAAACTGTAAGAATATAAAAATACTTTAAAAGCTGAAGTCATTCCACGACAAATCAATAGAGAATTGTTGAGAACTGGCAGTTATTTATCTTCATGAGAACTTTCTTCAATGTCTGGTTTATTCGCACGTGGTTTTGCTTTTTGGATCAACCCACATCTGAGATATTGGTCTTTGACAAAACGCCATAACCAGCACTGTTTGATCAACAAATGTTAAGGTTTCTAGTTAATACCTCCCACCAGAACTTTCAAGCATCTTCAGTGTGGTATAAATATTAGGTGCCATAGAACCCGAGATGTAGTGGTTTCACTAGTGCGGGTTAACTCATTTTGGTCACAGTTCTATAACCAACATCTTGGGCAATGGTTGACCAAAACTCTCAACACTTGGTGTTGAAAGTTTCTCATTAAGATGAATAACTGTTCTAATTTTCAGCAAACATGGACCTGTCATGTCAGGCACTGATTGATTGATTTATCACACATTGACTCGTGGCAGACCGTAAGTGAACAGCCATAATAGGTTGAAATATGGCTGTTTTTAAAACTCAATCACACCTCAGAGTCACATTTCAGTGTGACCATGGGCAAGTTACAAATTTACCAACTTCATTTCTTATAAAATCACACTTAAACTACTTGTGTTACTTTGACATTTCTATGGCCCTAAAATTTATTGCACAGGGCATTGGCTGAAGGTGTTAAAGTAATTGTGTATTTAGGACATGTACAGAGTAGCCATACATTAATCTGCACATGTTGCATTATGCAGCTAACAATCAATGAGCTGCCATTTAACCTGTGTATGTAGGCATATATGAATACTAATATCACAAAATTTAACTCAGATATAGTGTCTATAACGAATTACTTATCCAACCTAAGGCAGTCTTGTTATATTTGTGGGGACTTTAATCTTAACTTATTAAATACCGACTCTCATCATCCTACGAACGAATTTGTAAACAACATGTCATCTGCTTATTTCCGGCCTTTAATCAATTTACCAACTAGAATCACTGACCACTCCTCTACGTTAATTGATAACATATTTTCTAACACGTTAAAGTATTCTGAACAACCAGGAATCCTTTATGCTGATATAACTGACCATTTACCCATATTTGTCATCCTCGACTGTAAGATTGACTCGGTTCCCAAAAACAAATATGTATCCTATCGACCACAGCATGACCTGGCATTTCAGAACTTTAATGTTCTGCTTCAGAATGAAACTTGGGACGACATATATAGCCTTAGCAACCCTGATGACATCTCAACCCTCCTTACTGACAAACTCAATATGGCTTATGATTCTTGCTTTCCATGTGTGATACGTAAGTCTAGACTATATAAAACTAAAACCAAGCCTTGGCTTTCCACTTCCTTGTTAAAATCCTGCAAAAAGAAAAATAAATTATATAAACAATATTTAAAACTTAAAACTACTGAATCCTTTAATAAATATAAATCCTACAAGAATAAACTGACGGCCATTCTTCGTAAAAGTGAAAGACAATATTATGTCTCAAGGTTGGATTACCACAAGGATAATCTGAAAAAGGTGTGGGGAATCATAAAGGAGGCACTTCATCACAATGGACCTCAACGTATGAATATCCCTATAAGAGTGGATGGCCGAATGGAAGAGGACCCTACTACAATTGCTAATGCTCTTAACAACTATTTTGCCACCATTGGACCAAAAATGGCTAATGAAATTCCCCCTACCACTGCCTCCTACACTGATTACTTAAAAGCACCCAATCCTAACTCCATATTTATGATTCCCACAGATCCGGGGGAAATCCAGGCCATTATAGCGGGCCTCAAAAATACCAAAGCATGTGGCTCCCTCAAGTTACCTGTTGATATTATAAAACGTAATGCTACTTATATCTCTCAACCATTAACTTACTTAGTTAACCAGTCTTTATCAATTGGTATTGTCCCACAAAATTTAAAGGTTGCTACCATTTCCCCTATTTTTAAAACTGGGGATTGTCACGATATGTCAAATTATCGCCCCATTTCTAAGTTGCCTTGCATTTCTAAAATATTAGAAAAAGTCATGTATAAACGTATATATGATTTTATAACAACTAATAAAATACTATATGCAAAGCAATTTGGCTTTAGGGAGAATCATTCGACCAATTTAGCTATCATTGAAGTTATTGACAAAATCACCGAGGCTCTGGATGATTCCAAATTTGTGTTGGGGGTATTCCTCGACTTGTCGAAAGCATTCGACACCATAAATCATAACATTCTATTAGCTAAACTGTCCCATTATGGCATCCGTGGTGTAGCTTTGGACTGGTTCAGATCTTATCTCACCCATAGATTTCAACAGGTCTCTTATGATGGAGTTTTATCTGTCTTAGCACCGATACTCTGTGGGGTCCCTCAGGGCTCAAATTTAGGCCCATTATTATTTTTAATTTATATTAATGATGTAACGAATTGCTCGTCCACACTGGATTTGGTACTGTTTGCTGATGATACTTCTGCCTTCATTTCCAGTAAAAACTGTCCGGAACTGTTCCAACATATGAACACGGAGTTAACGAAATTATCTCGGTGGTTTCGCACTAACATGCTGTCCCTGAATCTGAAAAAATCCAACTATATAATTTTTAAAAGTCGTAGGAAACATGTATCTGAATCTGACACTCCCATCATAAGTATTGATAATATTCAGCTATGCCGGGTTACAAGTGTTAAATTTCTAGGTGTCATTATTGATGAAAATCTTTCATGGAAGGCTCATGTTGAGCATTTGACGAATAAAGTGTCTAAATCTGTAGGTATTATTCATAAGCTCAAATGGTCCTTACCTACCCATTCTCTTAAACTGCTGTATACTACCCTTATATTGCCTTACTTGAATTATTGTACTACAGTATGGGCAGGTGGCTACCAGACTATGCTTAAACCATTATTTCTGTTGCAAAAAAGAGCCATAAGAACCATCTGTGGTGCCCACTATCTAATGCCAAGTTCGAATCTCTTTAAAAGCCTGAAAACATTAAATATTTATGATATCTACCGACTCCAATTAGCACTCCTAATGTATAGTATTAATATATAATATATATTATATATATTATAGTATTAATGTATAATGTATAAGGCTTTTGATACTGTCAGACACTCTTTCCTGGCCGACCAACTGGCCCTCTTACCCATCCCCATCAATATTCATAATTGGATCCTTTCCCTCCTCAGTAACTGCAGCCATTGCACTAAGTTCCATGGTATCACATCGACCCTGGCCAGAATTAATGCAAGTATCATACAGGGCTCCGGCATGGGTCCTACCAATTTTGTTGTAGCCATGTCAGGTTTAAAACCTCTCTACCACTTTAATCGCATCTTCAAATATGCAGACGACTGCTATCTTCTCATACTAGCTTCTAATATCTCCACCACTGTTGCAGAACTTGATCACATAAATGCCTGGGCCCAGAGATGCAATCTTCATCTCAACCATTCTAAATCCAGCGACATTATCTTCACCAAGCCTAAGACGATCCTTAAATCCAATCCACCACCTATATGCGGAATCCCAAGGGTCTCTTCAATAAAAATATTAGGAATTGAAATAACCGATAAGTTTGGATTCTCTCCCTATATCCAAAAACTAAGCATAAAGGCTAAACAATCCCTTTACGCTCATCGTATCTTAGTTTCTCATGGGCTCTCGGGCCCCAGGCTTCATGATGTAATACGGGCTACCACTGTCAACCGTATGCTGTACTGTTCCCAGGTATGGTTAGGCTTTGCTAACAAGCAGGAACTTGATCACTTGAGCGTAATTATCCGTAAGTTGGTTCATCTCGGCTACCTCCCTCCTTCTTTTCCTACTTTTGATGAACTTTGCAAAAAAGCTGATCGTGATCTCTTTAAGAACATTCTTAAAAACCCTAGTCACCTCCTCCACGACCTTCTACCTCCTGTTCATAAGACCGGGTATGATTTACGCCCACGTTCTCATAATCTGGTTCTCCCTAGATTTGACTCCCTTACCCGACGAGGTTTCCTGGGTAGAATGCTGTACAGCTAGGCTCTGTTGCTATTATTTTCATTTTCATTTATAATTTAACGTCATTATTACTTTTATATTTTTCTTTCCTCTTTGTGTATAATTGTATGTAAAGCGCTGTGCGTTTGCTAGCGTTTAATAAAGAATATACTTACTTACTTACTTACTTAGACACCACTCAGGTACTTTACCAATAATATTTAATTCCTATTTTACTGTAAATGCTGCATTCCATAACCACAACACTCGTCATAAGGGGAATTACCGATCCGAGGTGCACAGAACCAATGTGCGAAGCTTCTCTGTTAGAATAAAAGGCCCACAATTATGGAATTCCATTGATCCTAATATACGTGCATTACGATCACTAAGTGCCTTCAAATCTGCTTATAAATCGTTTCTGATTGACCAGTATTAGCTACGTGACAAATCATCTACGGATCTTTTATTTTTATCTCGTCTTAAAACAGGATGATTAGCATAATCTTAAGTCTGATACATTCCATTGACGAAGTAATACGAACTTCTGATAAATACCGGGGATGACTAGATAAGCTTATTCAGCTTCTTCTCTCCGGGAATCGTCTTATTGCTTTATATTTGAAAGATTATCACTGTAGTAGTAATGTTACAGCATATAATCTCTTGTCTATAGATATGATGCAGACTATGCACATTATGTTATTGACTGTTAATCATATACTGGTCTTGTATTCGATTCAATAAATTTGATTTGATTTGATTGAATGTATGTATGTATATCCGGCTATTAATATAGTACACTTTATGAAACCTCAAACACGTGCTTATGAAAATGTATCAGCACTAAGATTTTCAATAAAGTCAGTCAAAGAAGTAAAGTTCTACACAAAATACCATCTATACAGCCATATTTAAAACACAATGCTTTTGTCGTGTTCCTCCACAACACTTGCTTCAGAGTATTAAAAAGGATCCAACTTCTTTTGACATTCTGTGCTTGGAACAGTCTTCCCTGCACCAATTCAGGATGCCAAAAGCCTTTGCTTAAAAAAAACACAGCTAAGGGGCCATCCATATATTACGTACGCAAAAATCCGGAAAAATTGGACCCCCTCCCCCCGTTCGCAAGCGTACTTTCTTCCACACCCCCCCTGCGTACGTACACTTGAAGCACCCTCCCCCCCGAAGACCAGCTGCAGAAAGTGTCTCGACAGCCCGACTGTCTGCACTTTAGGCCAGATTGAAGGATGAGTGAGGGCCAATATAGACAAATTATAGGTGTCTGGCTCACAGCACAGAATAACTGCACATGGCTTATATATAATGTAATAAAATGCCATCGAACGACTATAGGACAATACAGAGTTATAAATAGGCTAATGTGGACGTCATAATTAGAAATTTATTTTGCGTACGTACACTTTTATTCCCCCCTCCTCCTCCCGTTCGCACCCGTACGCAAAATCGCCTAAATCGGACCCCACTCCCCCCTCATTGCGTACGTAATATGTGGACGGCCCCTAAAATGTACTTGCTATGTACCTCTGAGCATTTGTGCCAACAGTTGACAGCATCCTAGAAACAGTCGTAATTGCATTACAAATACAATAAACAGCAGGCACAATCAGGAGTGGGTAATTGGCTGAGCTCACCTGGATGTTGAGGTGTGCAACGGTGCGCTCATTCTGTCGATTCCGTGCTTCCAGTGCAACGACATCATAAGGACGCCCTCCCTCAAGCATTCGGGTCAAACGATCTACCTCAGCATCCCGCAAATCCACCTGTTAACCCAACATATAATCAACCCATGAAACACTTAAACAGACATAACTAACTATACATTTAACAAAATACAATGTACCGGTAGCCAAATGTCTGGTTTGTTCATTGCTGATGGTAGACCATTTCTTTAGCAGACATCCTCTAGACACATGCACTAGTATTTCCCTGTTGAGGTTAACCACTAGCATTCAGGTACAGTCTGGAGCTCCTTATTTCCAGATGGGCTTCCTAAATGCTAGTATAATAATTTTGATATTATTATAAAAATCATCATTACTGCGGTAAAGCACTGCCTATTTCTTACTCCTTAATTGCCCCTTCCTCTGCTATTTATGATTTACAAATACCATTAACATATTTTATTTTTTATTTATTCCGGATATTTCTATAGCGCCTCTCGAAGTCAACTACTACTCAGAGGCGCTCCCGACTACAGTATTTGATACTGTGCCGGAATTTTCACGCTGAAGCGCCACGAGCAATTGCGAGTGAAGGACTTGCCCAAGGTCCGTACGCAGCGGCTAGAGTGGGATTCGAACCTGCAACCCTCCGGTCACAAAGCGCCGAACGTACCACTGAGCCACCACGCCCCCAACATAGGTGGTAAGGGACATAGCAGAGTTAAAAACAACACCCTGCTTTCAAGCAGAATCAGCCAAATTAACAAATCAGTCTCCCAATTTGATAGATTTAAACTGTTCACACTTTTTCGGCAGCTCTAGGGAGCTCAACAGCACAAATTCAGTTTTTGAAGGGTTAAGAAGGAATTTATTGGCCACCATCCAAGAGCGTGCCTCGTTAAAAGCAGTGTACAAAAGCTACACAGATGGAATGAAACCCTAGTGAATGACTGCAAATTGTACCTAAAGGTGTAGTATGCCTTGAAAACAGAAGAGGACCAAGCACCAAACCCTGAGAGACACCGCACAATAGCAAAGCCTTGGACTTTGCTAATCACACAACAAAATTACAAATCATAAACAAAACTGTAAAAAAAGTAAACACAGCTTCAGTTATACAATAAAGTACCATATTTTACCAGAGACAAAAATACTAACAACAGATATTAAATAATAATAATAATAATAATAATAATAAAAATTTAAAAAAAATAATAAATAACATCATAGAAGAATACCTTGCTATAAAGTTTAGGAGCCCGTTTTTTAGGTGAGGCAGTACGCCAAGTTTTTGCTAAAGACATCTCTGTGTTGTCTATTTAAACAGACTGAGCGAGCAGCAAGAAGTAAGTCTCAATAGGCTCAGGTGCTTTAGCACATAATCCAGGCAGCACCCTAGTCCTCCAGACTCCTAGACACATCTGGTGCAATATCCTTACATAGTCATTATTTATTGAGAAAAGTTAACCCAAACACCAGCCAAAGCCCTGCAATTAGTCCAGTTGGTCTACTCCAAAGCTGAACATGTCTGTACAAGTTGAAAAAGTCAACTCTTACTGTTGGACGTGTCCAAAGCTGTCCATGTATGGGCAACCAAATTTCTCATTATTGTTTCATTAGCACAGCAGAAATGGATGACTGTAACTGATGTCTAACTCTGTTGAACTGATACAGTTCACCAATAGCAGCATACAGGCAGTGCATTGACAGAACACAGCAAGCAAAACTAGATATAAATAACAGACAAGCAAATACAATTACCTTCTGAAATTAAATCACACTAACCAGACAGACAGAGATGACTTGGACAGGATTACCAAGAATGAGTGACCAAAGAAATTATGGAAGCTTACGCAAATTAAACACCAGTAACTCTACAAGTAGGTAGACCAATAAGTAAGGATCTTACCACTATCCCACACATTCAAAAGCAAGAACATATGAAAAGAAATGGTTTCCAGGAAATATGGCAGTTTCTGTCAGAGCCACATACTTACAAACAGGTGCAACTTACTAACACTGCATATAACTCTTTAAACATGACTAAGAGTTATAAGAAACATAAGTTTTACAGTAATCAAGATGTCAAAACAAAACCATCTAACTTTGACATTTAGGTCTTGCCACAAAATTTCAGATTGGCTCAAAGTTTCAAGGAACATCAGCAAATGCAAACAACCAACAGATCAAAGAACTGCAAGTCAATTCTCACATTTCAAGTATGTAAACAAGTTGACACCAAAGTCAGACAGACAAATATATGACTAGCAGACACACAAGATGAGGGAGGGAGTCGTTTGGATCGGTGTGCAAGGCAGAAATAACGAGTGCTCTGAAGAAATTCCAGAGCTACCGGTACTCAAGTGTGACAAGGAGCATGCATTAGTGTTATAGTTTGGAATTATGAGTGCAATCAGGTAACCAACATGTTATCACCAAGGTAACTGGATATAATCGCAACAGAACAAATACTAGGCAACAATTAGTTATGGGTTATAATACTGCTGTATTGTGAATGAAGCACTTTCTAGGACACAGTACTATGGACATCTTACAATACACGTACATTGGACTACATTCATATTAAATGTCTACTGACACAACCTCTAATACCTGTCCTCTTATCATCATAGGTTATATTTGTATGCACTGTGTGCATGGAGATAATACTTTAACCATGAGCTGCATTGGTTTCCCAGTCACTTTTAGTACACTTTCGTCGTTAAAGCGTTAACGAAGTTTGCATTTCCTGGACCATTGACTATAATCAAAAGTAGTCAGAAGTGCTCTCTATGCTGGCTACACAATGTTAAATGTCATTCAGAACTGAAGTTCATCAGTTAGCAATCGACTCAGATAATTACAAAAGTACCAGCGCTGGGCTCCCAACACAGTCAGACACCAGCCAAAATCAGCCTTACCTTAAAACCAACACACGGTTTTAATCATGAGCTAAATGCTAATATGGCTTTTCTGGAATTACCACATGCCTAAACAAGGCCAAAGAGGCCAAGGTAATGTCTGTACGGGTGGCACCTGAGTCGCAAAAGCAATACCATATTCCCGGCTGTTTCTACACGTTACTTTTAAGCCAAGCACCCTAAGAGACAAGTATGAAGCTGTTGTCAACTCTGTCCATATAACACTTGAACTCAGGACGGTGTCACCATAGACTCACCAGTACCTGGCAACGTTAGTGGTGGCTGAGACAGGCAGGAATGCAATTATCATAATTGACATTAGTTACTGATACTAGTGAATGTAGATATGATACTTCATTACGTCTGGAACCATTTGCAGCAATGGGAAGTTCAAGGTTTGTTCAAGAAATCACAAAGTCTAGTCCTACTTTCTCATAAATAACCAAGGCATAATTTAGAACCAAGAAAAGACTTGTTCTAAGAGGTTAGTCAAACAGTCCTATAGGCCCTTAGCCAGAAATACAGAGTTGCACGTCCAAAACCATTCGAAGTCATGATCGCCTGATGCTGTGAGCGTAAGAAGTCGCGACCGCCCTAAGTCCGGCCGCCATACGAGTCCGACTGCAGTGCCCCTATGCTGTTTTCAGAGCCTGATATCAACCCGTGCTCCTTACAGAACTGTCAGCTGAACGCTGGCAGTGGCTCTAGAGAAGAAGCTGGATTGTGCTGGATGAGAACCATGCACAATTTATGCCCGTCCAAAATAATTTTCACCTTCCAAAGGACAGGTGGATGGGTGGCTGGCTAAAGGCCTGCAGTCCTATACTACTGTCCTATACTAAAGACTGAAATGCCTCTGCACCTAGTGCTATACTATGAAACTCATCACACAATGTATAACTGGACAGTTTTTCATACATACTGATATCTACAGCCACATACCTTTTAGTAATGTCATGGCATTTTTTACATCAGATCACACAGGCACAAATTGTATGCATAAATTTGCATCTAGCAAGACTTTGATTGCAGTTGTAAATTCACCACGACCCCCTCCATATATGCAGAGTCCACCACGTGAGGGATGACATACTACGAGTTTTGAAAAGTGCACAACCAGGAAAACAACTTCACATAAAGCTCTTGATGATAACAGTTAAAGACGACTAAGGTCATACCAGCACCACAATGAAACAATTAAAATAATGACAGCTGTGCTAATTACATTACAACAAATCCTTTGATCCTTCTTTGCAATCTATCACATCCCTGTATGCAACACAATAAACAACTAAACTGTACAGTTAATTAAAACAATCATATTACTTCTTGATAATTGTTTTACCTGTTTCCTTAAGTTGCTGATCTTTGCCTCAAGGCCTAGTTTGTCATCGGTTAAGTTCCTCGCTTCCTCACGTAATCGTGCTATGCTATCATCTGCCACCTTCAACAGATCAGCCACGTATGGGTCAGCTGCCGGTGCTGTCGAACCAGCAGCTGGAGCTGTCTCAGGTGATGGAAGAACACAATCGATTTCCATCCTCTGGCGTCGAAATGGAATGTTCTTCTTTCTGCCACCTGCACCCATATAAAAAAACTGTAGAAGATCAGTAAATGTATGCAGAATTGAGTGTGCATCAGTCTAATGCAAACATTAACTCGATGTATAAAGTTACTTAAATATCTTTCTTCTTTTTATCTTTATGGCTTTGGCGTTGCCCCAGCATGCAATAGCCGCTCATTTATGGCGAGTCTCCACTTCTTCCTGTTCTGTGCTCTCTGTGTAGCCTCCTGCACGGATAGGCCCATCTCCTTGCAGTCCTCTCGAATCCCATCAATCCATCGTAACCGTGGTCTTCCCTTCCTCCGCTTTCCGTGTACGTATCCGTGTAGTGCTATATTCGGGTATCTTTCATTTCGCATTCTTGATATATGGCCGAAATAGCGCAGTCTCCTGATCCTTATCCTGTCCACGATGTCCTGGTGTATATTCAGTCTGTTGTGTATCTCCATATTTCTTATCCGGTCTCTTCTGGTGACTCCTACTATCCTTCGTAAACATACCATTTCGAACACCCTTAATCGTCTTTTCTGCACCTCCTTCAATGTCCATGTCTCCGAGTTATATAGTAATACATTTAGTACTTAAATATCAAGTGTTACAAAATAATTCAATTGCATTAGATGTTATCAACAATAACAAAACATTATGAAGGAAGGAGATATAAGACAGATATAAGACAGGGAGACTTCAAAAGACTTGAGAAATGATAGCAAATTATAAGAAGAATCTAAATACCATACACCAAATACTATGAGTAAGTAGTCAGTCAGGTTCAAGCTCTCCAATCTCTTCTTAGCTTTAGACAGAATTCATTTAAATGACCAAAAGTAACTCTGGATACCAAGCCACAGAGATAATTCTAGTTATGCAGTTTTCCTAGAGCAAGGGAATAAATGCACAAACAAGTTAGAGCACATGAAGAACTAGAAAGACAAACCTGGAGTCTGGACAACTGCATGGAAGTTCTTTTCCTGGAGCTGGAGAATCCGTTCCGTCTTCTGTTTTGATTCTTGTTCCAGAGACTTCATCTTGTGAACGTATTGGTTGTTGAGAAATTTGAGATCTGCATGTTCATGCTCAATCTTTCGAAGGTTCGCCTTCAGTTCTGAATAAATTCAACCAAAACAGAACCAGTCGCAAATCCAACTAAAACTGCATGTCACTAGACAAAGAAAGCAACACCACTATTCGTATCTTGCTACTTATAATGCTGAGTATACTGTCATCATTGAATTTCCACATCTGCCTACAGACATCTATTTGTTTAAGTAGAAGAAGAGTCTGGTTCATCGATTTACAATGCAATTACAATGCAAAAATATAACAAAAGTAACATGCAACAACTCTTGTGAGTTGCATGTGATTGTAATTATGACAATTTACACAGTGCATTGTAAGTAGCAAGATACTTTTAAGGTTCTTTACAGCATCAGTTGTTAGCTATAGTGCTAAGAGTTCAATAAAGAATATAGAGTTTCAATTGTTTTTTTTTAAAGAATTAACACTCTCAGTGTCCTATATAGACTCTGGTCAATGACCAGAAGCATGGTTCAACAACAAACTCTCAACTACACATGATACACTAAGACCTTAAGCTCTGGCATGGAGAAAATAGGCCAGTGCATTGCAATCAAAGCTGTGCTGACCTTTGATTGTGAATTCTGATTCTTCTTTAATGTGTATCAGCTGTTGATGCAGCTCATTGTTTTCCTTGATCAACTTGGCATTGTCGCTCTTGTATGCTTCCACCTGGGCACTGCTGCCGTTGCTTTCGGTAAGTACCTGACTCCCAGAACTGAGTTTTGCCTTCTTCAGACTTTCAGTCGTGTGAACAAGATCAAGGAAGAGGCGCTCCACAAGAGGAAGAGATTCGATGCCAAGTGGCTGGCGGTAGCCGAGCTGGTCAAGGCGCCGCCTCAAGTTGCTGAACTTCTGCTGGGTGGCTGCTGAGGTAGAACTCATCTTTTAACAAAGGGTGATGCAAATTCCTTTGAAAAAATTCATGACAAAATATAATCACTCAAGCACTGTAATACATGTTAACTTTACATGATTTGGGAACTAGGACAGAAGATTTTGTATATTCTGTTATATCTAGGAATTGAACAAACTATTTCTACAACTATCCTGCAAAGTCAGAACTCCAACCTAATTTCCTGTGAGATCCAAACTAGTCAAATCAATACTAAAAACTATGTGAGAACTACAATTTTCTTTACCTTCATTGTGAACAGGCATTCAAGCTATTAATGAGTACTTTGACAAATGATGTCTTCCATGTTAATGGCACTTAGACACAATAGTTTCTTAGATTGTACCACTACAGAAATTCTTAAAATTTGTAACCTTATTCTGTAGGCCTAGAAACATGATAATATAATTCGACCATAACAGCTTATCGTTTCAGCATTACAAATTAATTTCAACATTAACCTGTATAGTTCTCACACCAGAATATAATAGTGTGTAAAATAAGCATAAAACAACGAGAAACAAAAGTAATTACGAAGAAAAATCAACAAATAAACATGCACACGTATCACAACCAATCATTCTACCACTACCAGAAGCTAAAGCTGGTATTAGAGATCTTTGGTTAGCATTTCAAATGGTCATTTGTTGTGATAAATATTACAATTTGTTAGTTTTATTGCATTTTAAACCTACTGGTATACCCATTCAGTACAGATACATCTGTATTTTTAATTTGTGACACTGAAACGATAAGTTATAATGGTCGATCAATTGGGGACGTTAAAACGATATTTTACCCAAAACAATTCAAACTTTTAAACCTCACAATTCCCTACTACAATACTGCTATTGTGTTACAAAATTGCAATGTGTATGATATATATATATCGGAACATTTTGAGCCACTTTAATTGTTGGCATTGATGGTGCGCTTCAGTTTGCATAAAGCAATGATTTACTGTTTTGCTAACCTCGTGTTTTGGTTTTGTGGAAGTGTAAGTTTAGTTCCACATATTTCAGCTTTTTGTAATTCGATTAGCAGTACGTTAATCCATTCACAGCATGTCTCAACATGTCAAGTCCCCCATGTCTTTAAATGCGACACTTCTTTAATAAACAGGGACGTACCGTGACAGAAAGTCACTCAGAATAACCTAAACTCAGGTCAGCGTTAAAATCAAAAGACAATACACTGTTAAATTATGACTTAAAACACAAAAACAGCTTTTAATTTCGAACATAGCGGGAAACCGGAAGTTTATATGTAAAAAACTAGTGGCCTATTACGCACGCGCAGTTAGCCTCCAGTACCGAAAAAATCATAGATTTTTAATTTCGGCAGATAATATAAGGGCAACACGTCTATGTTTGTCATCTTCAAACAGTCAAAAAAACTGCGTGTTCCGATAAATAATTATATGAAAGTGGCAATGTATGGTTGTGAGAGCTGCAGTGGTGCACCATTAAAAAAGGACGAAAAGTTAAGAATCAAAGCGTTTGAAATGAAGTGTCTGCGCCAGATCCACATGTAATGGTATCGTGGCCTGAGAGGAATTTAAAAAGCGAATAGATAAAGCGTAGTGTCAACCCAATCCTTCCGTTGACAATCCTTCTGATTAAATCCTTGTTCTCTTCGTACTTAACGCCTATTTAACGTTCACCTTTTGAACACTAATTCTACGTATAAGTATAACCTGAATTAATCAGCAACACAGTTTAATATCTTTTAGTTTAATAAGAAACAAACAGACAGAACTCAATTCGATTACAACTCAACTAGTCAGCCACACTACTACAGCGAACACACTCGAATTCAAACTTCTCTAGTCAGCATAATTCTTCGCGCCTCTTGACACACCTGTCTTCTGTGCGCCTAAGCGAACACTAATAATATACATATAGCGCGCCGCTGCCGAGATTGGCCGGCCGCGCGTGTCACTAAGACTATACGTTATACATCTATCATATATACATATACATGTGAAACTAAAGTAAACGCACTAAATATATACGCTAACATCTCGCACTGCAAGACTGTACACAAAACTCAGTTCACATTACCTCCTTCCTTTTTCTGGAATTGAGCAAATTAAATTTCAAAATTTGCGAAATTACCAAAATACATGAAACATATATATATATCTAAATAATTAATAAACAGTCTTACGATTACTTATAACCTTGACAAACAATCAGCAATAATATTCAATCTGCCCTTCTTGTACTTCACCTCAACATCAAAAGTTTGTAAGGCTAACGCCCAACGCACAAGTTTAGCAGACTTAGACATTGACTCAGTCAAATATGTAAGAGGATTGTGATCAGTAAAAATGAAAATTTTTGATCCAATTATAATTTCTTTTAACTTGTTTAGAGCCCAAACAATAGCATAGGCTTCCTTTTCCACAGTAGCCCATCTCTTCTGGGTATCAGTTAATTTCTGACTGATAAATGACACAGGGCGTTCTATTCCCTTGTCGTCCATCTGTGTTAAAACAGCACCGACTGCAAAGTCACTACTATCGCAGTACAAATTGAATGGTTTTCCCACTTCAAAAACATATAACACTACTTTGGATCGCACAGCCTCTTTAAGTAAATCAAACGCTTGCTGATGTTCAACAGTCCAATCAATCTTATCAGAAACACGTTTACTAGTTAAATCAGATAAAGGTTTCGCAATCTGTGCAAAGTCCTTAATAAACTGTCTGTAATAATTAAAAAATCCAAGCAGTTGCTTAACTTGCTTCTTAGTTTCTGGGATCTTCAAATTAGTCAAACTTTCAATTCTGTCTGGATTCATCTTTATCTTACCAGACCCAACCACATGACCGATAAACCTTACCTCACTCTTACCAAATATGCATTTTTTCAAATTCAAAGTAACGTTATGCAATCTCATTTGCATCAAAAATGCATCTAGATGCTGCAAGTGAACTTTCCAACTGTCAGAATGCACAGCAATGTCATCAACATACGGTTCTGCAAAGTCACTTATAGGCTGTAAAACTAAATTTATCGCCTTAACAAAAGTTCGTCCAGAATTTATCATTCCAAAAGGAACACGAGTAAATTCATACAGTCCATTATGTGTTACAAAAGCTGTCTTCCATTGATCAGATTGTTTTACAGGACAAGTCCAATAAGCACTTCGACAGTCCAAAATAGAAATCACATTAGACTTTCCAACTTTGTTCAAAACGTCTCTGACAATCGGCATCGGATATTTACAATCCACTGTGAATGAGTTAATGTATCTGTAGTCACAGGCAAGTCTCAAAGATCCGTCTTTCTTTTTAACAATAACCAAAGGGCTTGCCATTCTGCTCGATGATGGTTTGATAATGTTTGTTTTTAACATTTCTTTGATCTGACGTTCCACTTCTGATCGATAAATCAAAGGAATTCGATACGCTGCAAATTCCTTTTCATGAAATCCTGGTTTTAGTTCAATTTCGTGTTCGACCAATGTACATAATCCAGGTTTTTCTGAAAATCTGTCACAGTATTTGTTCAAGACTTTCAACAACTGTTCTTGCTGAGTTACTGTTAAATGGCTAATTTGTTCAGGATCGAGGTTAAGTGAATTCTTGTCATCTTGAACCTCATTCCTCATTGGTAATTCAACCACTGAACCAAAATCTTCATCTTCTTCAACAATTAGACCACAACTTAATGCTCGAGTAACATATTTTCTGATCTTGTTGGCGTGAATTATTTTTCGACCATTTTCACCCATATCGACTAAATAAGAGTACTTTGATCTTCGATGTATGATCGTACATGGACCATGCCATCGAGAAATAAGTTTGTTTGTTGACGTTGGATACAAAACTATGACTTTCTCACCAGCTTCAAATTCTTTGTGCTTTGCTCTCTTGTTATACTGATTCGTGTATTGTAATTGCTTTTCTTGAGAGTAAGATTCTGCAAACAATAATGCTTTCTCCGTAGTTTCTTTGAGTTCTTTCAAATGCTTTTCGTGAAAAGGAATTTTCTTGTGCCATTTCCTCGGGTTGTCTATTAGGTCCATTGTCATTCTCCTGAAGGCGACCTCTTCTCTTGAGACCGGAGTGATAGGTACTCTATCCATCACCAGACTCCTTGCCTTTAGTTGACACTTCTCGCAAGACTTACAAAATTTCACAATGTCTCTTCTCATCTTTGGCCATACAAAAGATAATTTTATTCGTTCTCTTGTTTTCTCTTCTCCTAGATGTCCTCCAAACACTGATTCATGTGCTAACTCCATCACTTTAATTCGTCTCTCTTTTGGTAACACTAGTTGATATATCGTCTGGTCTAATATTTGATATTTCTTATGCAATAAACCGTTGATCACACAGAATTCAGATTCTTTCTCTTGTGCTAACTTCCACCACGGCTTCAACGATTCATCATTTCTCTGTTGCTCTTCGAACTTCTTCGAATCGGCAATCTGCACCTTTTGTTCTTCGTCCATCTCTTCATCTCTATACAAGTCTCCTATCCCCACATCACATTCATTGTCTTCTTCAGTTTCATTTAATGTGCCATTCTCGCATGCAGCCATCTCTTGCTCGTTTATCTCTGATGTTACACCATCTCGCGATAAGCTTCGTTGCTCATTACTTTCGTTTTCCTCATCACTTGAACTTTCAGTTTCACTCTTCTCATCAACATCTACCATTTCCTGTTTCCGACTCTGCGCTCTCGTCATTACATTTGCTCGTACACTCACATCTCCTTGTATCGTTTTAACTTTCATCTGTGGTACGGCTTTTAATTCGGCAATTATCTCTGGATGCAACAATAATCTTTCTGTACTGCCCATCTTTGCAATACTAGCACACATCAAGGTGACATAAGGTGTAAGTGAACACTGGATTTTACGCGGAAATCCCTCTTCTTCCACGTCACTACCACACAATCTAACATCGACTTTCACTAACTTCGCAGGAATGGCATCTCCTGCCACACATTGCAAATTCACTTTTCCAATTTGTTCCACCTTCATGCCTTCCAGTAATTCTTCACTAATCACCGGAATCTCTGCACCCGAGTCGCTCAGTGCTTTGACTTTCACTGGCTCTTTACCGTCTACTGCACGAATTTCAACCTCGACATATTGCAAGAACGATTTCTTCAATATTCGACTGTCATCTTTTCCTATGACTTCTCTCTGAATTTCAGCATCCAATAGAATCTCTTTTTGAATACCACATTTCATTACTGACTTTACTTCAGTCTCTTGGTTTTCTTGACCCGTGGTTTGATTACCTGTATCACTAACCACTTGAATCAAATTCACCCTTGTGCGTTCTTGATTTTTGCTAGAACTAGCTGCTGCCACTGGAACTGGACAAAATTTAACCAAATGTTTGTCTGAACCACAGTTGTGACAACGCTTCACAACTGTATGGTATGGTTGTGAAATACCTCGTTGTTCATTTCCTTCATATCTCTTATACTGCGTAAACGATGTGTTGCCTTCCCTCTTGGCAAACGGCGCTGACGATTTGTTAAATCCCTGACGACCAAACGTCACTTCTCTGGTCTCATTGGGTACAGGGACATTAGCCTTGACTTCTTTACCTATGAACTGATTCCCTGTTCCTGGATTACTTTTCCACTTTCCACTCTGGCTTTGGTTTACGGAACGTTGAGAAGGATAACTGTTTATATTTGGGATCGCAAACCCAATTCGATTGTTTACATGAATGTCTGCTAGGTCTGCCACTGCACTAGCTTGGAGACAGTCAGTTCCTTCCTTCGACAATACAAACTGTAGTGGACCTGGCGGTAAACATTCTTTTAGCTTATCCGCTACCAGCAAATCAAAGAGCGTATCATACTCTCTGTTCACGTTTCGACTTCTCACGTAATAGTTTAGCAAGTTCTTCAGTCTTGCCGTAAACATCGTATAAGTCTCTTCTGTTGTCTTCTTAGCATCCACAAATCTGGCTCTGTATTCTCTCGAGGTCAATTTAAATTCTTTTAATAAGTGCTGCTTGACTCTATCATAATTGTCTAGATCATCGTATGACAACCTATTCAGAACGGTTCGAGCTTTCGGCGTCATCAATGGTAGTAATAATTTCACCCAAAATGGCTTTTCCACAGCAAAACTGCGAAACGCGTTCTCGACTGTTTCAAAATATAATGGCACCTCCATCATATCAGTTGGCATTTGAGGCAATACATGCTTCATTGCATCACCTATTTTCTTAATTTTTGACACCAAAGTTTCACTTTCTTGCTGTTTCCTTCTTTCTGCTTCCCGTTCTTCTCTCATTTGCGTTTCTTTCAATGTCAATTTTGATTTCTCCAGTTTCAGACGTTCCTGTCTTTCTGCCTCTGCCTTTTCCAAACTTTCTTTCTGAAATTTGAGTTCTTCTTGTCTGATCTGTTCTGCACGTTCCAACTCTAACGTTCGCGCTTTTTCTTTTTCTTCTTCACGCATTCTCTTTGCTTCAATCTGTTGCTGACGAACCTCTTCATCACTTTTTCTAGCTCTTTCAAATTCAATCATCTGCTCCAGTCTTCTTCTTTCAGCATCTTCCCTATCTCTTTTCAACTGTTCTAATTGAATCTCAAACTGATGCTTTTGCAATTCCAATTCTGCCTTACGCACTTGTTCTGCTTTATCTTCTCTCTCTCTCTCTCTGCAAGCGCAATTCCTCTTGCCTTACAAGTTCTGCTTTCTCTTCTTTCTCTCGCTGCAAGCGCAATTCTTCTTGTCTTAGCTCTTTCTCTTCTTGTCTCCGTTTCTCCTCTCTATCTTTCTCTTCTTGTCTCCGTTTCTCCTCTCTTTCTTTCTCTTCCTGCCTAGTCATCATCATCCACTGCATCAACATCTCCATAGACATAGGCGCAGGTGGTTTTTCAATAGCCTTTTCTACGGCACCGCCAACGGCACCTTCTTCTTCGACTTCTTCTTTAACCCACACATCGGCGAGTTCCTGCATCATGTCACCACGTGACATACCTTCTAATAGTTCTTCTTTAAAACCGGCTTTCAACAAACGCTGTTTCAGCCTTTCCGTAGACATCTTCTTAATATCTGCTTGTCTTTCAGCACTTAGTTTCTCCATCTTACTTGTTTACTTTGGTGATTTCTCTTTTCAAAGAAGTCACGGTTTTTCTTGTTGTGTGAATCGATAAACAAACGGGATTTCTTTTATATTTGTTCGTGGAAAACAACGAAATTTTTATACCGTTTCTCGTGTTCCACCGTCGATGATATCGTAAATTCGTCACACAGTAACAACGCGTAGATTCTTCTAACACCGTCGTAGATTCTTCTGACACCGTTGTAAATTCTTTTATCACCTTCGTAGATTCTTCTATCCGCCGAAGGAGGTGATAACGTGAATTTTAATCCACCGTGAGTTTATATCCACCGTGAGTATTTATTCCACCGTGAGTATTTATCCACCGTGAGTTCTTATCCACCGTGAGTTCTTATCCACACCGACGCTGCCACCAATAATGTCAACCCAATCCTTCCGTTGACAATCCTTCTGATTAAATCCTTGTTCTCTTCGTACTTAACGCCTATTTAACGTTCACCTTTTGAACACTAATTCTACGTATAAGTATAACCTGAATTAATCAGCAACACAGTTTAATATCTTTTAGTTTAATAAGAAACAAACAGACAGAACTCAATTCGATTACAACTCAACTAGTCAGCCACACTACTACAGCGAACACACTCGAATTCAAACTTCTCTAGTCAGCATAATTCTTCGCGCCTCTTGACACACCTGTCTTCTGTGCGCCTAAGCGAACACTAATAATATACATATAGCGCGCCGCTGCCGAGATTGGCCGGCCGCGCGTGTCACTAAGACTATACGTTATACATCTATCATATATACATATACACGTGAAACTAAAGTAAACGCACTAAATATATACGCTAACATCTCGCACTGCAAGACTGTACACAAAACTCAGTTCACACGTAGCTTTATCTATTCTGTGGTATAATGGAGACTGCGCTGAAGTGGAAGGAGTCTACTAATCCCGATTGATCAGGCGGAGGATGCTTTCATATTTCGGGCCTGTGCTGCGGAAGGGTGGAAGATCTCAAGGCCGGAAGACTCTAAATATACTGGAATTTTAGTCGTGGACTGGATTATTTTTCTCCAGACCGGTTACTGATCGAAAGAGATAAGAATTGGATATGCCTATCGTCATATTATATATGCAGTATGTCCTTGGTTAGTCCACGGAGTCAGTCGCTATAAGGAATTAGCGGTTGAGTGACCTAGCGACTTAGTCGACTGGCCGTAGACATTGAAATCGTATACATTAAACGCTAAAATTTTCCTGTACAAATACTAAGAACAGGCGCCATTTTCGATGAAAACTATTCCGTGACGTCAGGCAAAGTTACAGACACCACTGGCACTCGGACAGGTAGTAAGTAAAGAACTGCATGCATGACCTGCAGCTGATATTAACTGATTGTTAAAGCCAATTAGACCTATAGTCTGTTAATTGCACCGGCCGGGACTCGTGCCAGGTACGTGTTGCAACTGTCCTAATGCTGACGTCTTCGTCAAAAATCGAAACTGGAAGACCGCGATTAAAACAATAAGCAAGATATTAACGTGAACGAAGTCGCTAGTAGTCGATAGCTTATCGACTGCATGGTTTTGACCTGAGGGCTTAGCGGCGGCGCCGGGGATTATCCGTAGGCCTATAGCCTACATACAGGGTGGGCCAAAAAAAGTGAGAACATCGCGTTCAATCTGAATTATTTATTTAATTATCATATATTTTCTTGTCAAAATGCAAGCAATTTGTTGCTAAATGTTAATTTGAAAGAAATCATAGATCATATCCTGTGTGTCCTCCTCTGTTCTAACCCTTTTTCTAAACGTTTGCACCACTCGCCAATGTTCCTGTCTATAAATCGCTGGGACTTTTTCGCCACTCCTCAACAATGGCCAATTTCAGCTGTTCCATTGTTTCAAATTTACCACGAAGGTAGAGTTCTGTTGGAAGGCACCCCAAATAGCGTAGTCTACCGGGTTCAGGTCTGGGCTATTTGGAGGCCGGATGTCTCTGGTAAGATGAAGGAGACAGTGTTTTTGCTGTGTGAAGGAGCTCCGTCTAACTTTCTCGAATATCAGGAAGTAAACTTCATCTCGAACGCGATAACAATAGTATTTACTGTTTGCTTTGACTCCGGGTAAAGAAATTACAAGTAGGCCTACATTGTGTTTTCCCATCCGGGACAAACCGACTGAAACCATGATGCTTCGATTGAAATGTTCACGTTCACGTACAAGCCTTGTTACTTAAATTTGCTTTTCTTTCTTGCATCAGAATAATTATACATGATCATTTTCATAATTAACTGGTGTGGCAACTGTCAATGACTATTTATCTTTGAACCAAATGCTTCATACACTTCTCTCGTTAGGAAGGATTTCAAGTAGCTGCTTACTTCGTTGCCGACGTCTTAATCTTGCAGCCTTTGTTTATCACCTGCGTTTGTTCGTTTTAAGTTGTAAATCTTGTTCCAAAATAAAGATGGCGACCGGAAGTTGACGAAGTAACCTAAGTATGGTAAGTAAGTACATCGTAGAATAATTTAGGTGTTTAAGATTTACTCAAAACACCGTTTGATATCGTATTAAACACGATTGTACGCGATGTTCTCATTTTTAATGGCCCACCCTCAGTTTTTAGGCCAATCCTCGGATAGAGGACTGTTGAGGAACTTGAGGTTGAAGACAAGTTACGATCGATACAAAAGGTAAGCAGAGTTAATCATAATTATTAATTATAAGTTCAGAAATTTCTGAAGCTCGAGATCTAAACTTATAATACTTTACTTCAAAATCGCATCACCCCGTATCGAATATCGATGCCCGTTTCGCTGGGTGCCACACCACTTAAATTTAAGGTCCCCGTGTACGGATCGTGTTATCCAGAGATTCAAATATCTTAAATAAGCCCCATCAAAAGACAGCGGATGCAAAAAAATTTAGCTTCCTTGAAGAGGTGAGACTGCAGGGTGTTTTGAATGTGATTTAAAGTGCTCATGGCAAGTGAATTAAGTAAGTTGGCGTTTAATCGAGTTCGAGCTAAACATAGGAGCTCTTATATGCGCGTACAAACCTAGCTGTGTCACATATATGTTAGCAAATAGGCATGTGCAATTAGTTAGCAAATAGGCATGTGCAATTACTGTTTGAACTGCTGTTCGTAAAGACGCCTAAAGGCGTTTGTCTCGCGTTACTATAAGAGTACTTACTTACTTGCCTATGGTAGAGCGTAAACACTTGCCAGTTATATAAAAAAATTGGATTTTAGACTAATCGTCTCGACTCTCCTGAAATAAAGCAAATTCAAAAGCAAATTCACGAAGAGCGTCTTCTGAGAACGTTAGATCAAAGAAAATGTAGCCTAAGTAAGTAAGTGAGGTCTCGATTCAAACGTTACGTATGATCAAAATCCAAATTATATATAGCGCTAAATGATTTAGAAATCGTCAACAGAAACCATCTTGTTTGACTTCCGATTCGCTATTTCGTCAAAATGTTCAGTTTGTTACAGAAGAAATTTGTAAAAATGCCGTATTCACACGCTAATACCATTCTGCATGTTTTGATTCTGACCTGTTGTCTGACCCACCAGTTGAAAGCTGAATCTGAAGACCTTGGTGTATCTGAAAATGGACGATTTCGATTGGAAGGGAAGGTCGTTAACCAGCACACTCCCGAGAGTAACAAAGATTGGACATCGGGCGTTAGGGTTTTGGTCGACGGAGGAGAATATATTGGCATTTTAAAGTTAGTTGTTTGCACGAAACTTTTTTGAAGTCTTAACGTAAGTTCTTAACAGTGGTTAAGACACTAGACATTATTTCCATTATGGGCTTATCCACAAATGGGTTAAACCGTAGTTTAGGTTGGTAAATTATGTTAAGTATTTAAAACGCGTTATGAAACATCTTCCGGAAATTCGTTCAACAGCTCCAAAGACCCACTGGCCTTCGGTCCAGAGGCCCCTGTGATACTTCCGATGGAAGTATTTAGTTTCATCAATCTCTACAACTATGGGATCGCCATTGAAATTGAACCCACCCAATTGAACATCATTTCTAGCCAAGCAAGATCATCTTTCCACACCTATTTATGTTGGTATCTACATAGAAATAATTCTCCAACCTAAACTACGGTTTAACCAGCGTTTAAAGTGGGTGGGAACGGCGTTCCCACTGCTCTCGAAATTCATTGCTTGCGTTCCCACTGCTCACAATGCAAGAACCTTTGTAACACATGCGTTCCAATGAAACTCTTCTTTGGAGTTCCCACTGCTCAGTGCTCACCGAAACCATTCTAACCACTGGGTTTAACCCACAAATGTTTGCATCTGTGTCGGTGGCCTGAACATCCAAAAAACTGATCATTCGACTTCATTTTGGTTAGCTATCAATTTTGATTTAAACCTGCTTATGATTCTCCATGTTTTAAACACCAGTATGATTGAAGACTTTACTTTTGAAGTATTTGTTATTTGGATAAAATTCAAGTTTGGGTCACCTTTCGGCTGATTATGTATAAACAGTATGGCCGACTCAGACGGGATGAGAATAGAGCTATGCGACTTCCACTCAGCAAAATCTGTTACGGGTAATTGTAAAGACCCGTCAGCTTGTGACCAATCACTGTGTAAACAATATGGCCACCTCAGACTCTGATAGAATAGAGTGCTGCATGTAAGGCTTGTGTAAAAGTTTCTTTTTCAGCTGAGTTTTTGCATTTTCCACATGTTCTTTATGCTTTGTGCATGTATCACATAGTCTTGCATTGTACGAAGTTTCTTTCATTTGCAGCAAAAGACTGCATAAAAATGCAAATGTCCCAAGTTTTTCAGGCTGGCTTAAGCTTGTCATCTAGTTGATATGATATGGGCTCGTGGAAGAATGTGTTGGGTAAAGGTTTACGGTGGGTCAGTGAGAGCTGTGCACAATATAAACATCATGGCCACCCCAGAATTGCGTAGAATTAGCATGCTATGAAGTGAGTAAGTACTGAGTATAATGCTAAAACATAGTACGAAAATCTTGAGTTACACTTCCTATAATCGAACCGTAACACTAGAGATCTTGTGCCTCCGTCATTTTGCAACTTAGAAGTAGTGGTAAGCTTAACTTTTGCCTATTGTTTTGAAGAAGTAATTGTGTAGTGGCACATGCAGCAATCATACCTGTTGGGCAGTGTTGGCGACATTTTGAATACGGCACAGCTGTGTGAAGAAGAATGGATGCTATCAAGATTGTCAGGACACTTATATGCAGTTATAGTATAGTGATTCATGATGTATATAATGAATCGTAATAAGAGTTACAGTGCCATAGAAGTAGGTTTCAAAACTGTAGGTAGATTTTGTGTTTCTGTTTAGGCCAGATGGAAGTTTTGCTGTGAACAACATTCCTTCTGGTTCTTACATTGTTGAAGTTGTACATCCAAAGTTTAATTTCGAAAGTGTGCGAGTTGACATCAACTCCAAAGGAAAGGTCCGTGCTCGTGCCTTGAACTTTATCCAACCTTCTGCAGTAAACACAATGACCTACCCGCTCAAAATCAGATCACGTGGAAAGCCTCAATACTTCCAACAGCGAGATCAGTGGCGTGTCAGTGACTTCATCTTCAGCCCCATGGTAAGTTACCTTCTCCTTCATGACAGTTATCATCAGACATACTGTTAGGATTTAGGGGCCATCCATATTGTACGTACGCAAAAATCTGGGAAAATTGGACCCCCCTGTTCGCAAGCGTACTTTCTTCCACACCCCTGCGTACGTACACTTGACGCACCCCCCCCCCCCCCCCGAAGACCAGCTCCAGAAAGTGTCTCGACAGCTCCAATTGTCTGCAATTTAGGTCAGATTGTAGGATGAGTGAGGGCCAATATAGACAGATTATAGGTGTCTCGTTCACAACACAGAATAACTGCACATGGCTTTTATATAATGTAATAAAATGCCATCGGACGACTATAGGACAATACAGAGTTATAAATAGGCTGATGTGGACGTCATAATTAGAAATTTATTTTGCGTACAGACACTTTTGTCCTCCCCACCCCCCCGTCCGCACCCGTACACAAAATCGCCTAAATCCGACCCCCCTCATTGCGTACGTAATATGTGGACGACCCTTATAGCAAAGTTCAACCAACTTTTTTAATATTGGACTAGTAGTAATCATACTGTCATCTGTGACTCTGTGGTGCAGAGTAATGTAAGTAAACTTTTACAGCTTGGTATGTCATGTTCTTCCTGCAATAAGTCTTCTTAATCCGTTGGGAAATGATCCTGCTAATCTTTCCATAAATGTCTTTTGTGTCCCATACCTTTGGTGACCAGCAGAACATGACATTGTCAAGTGTGGATTAACCATTGCTTCAGCTGACACCAAAATAATTGGTTGTCAGTTTAGCCAATTTGGCAATGTTATTTTAATATTTTCAATCTGCATTTACTAAGGTAATGTTTACCTATCTGGAAATTTTTTTGACACATTTCTGGTGGTGATATTGCTAATAATGTATGAAATTATGGTGACCATATGATCAGTTATGGTAACTAAGGACAGGAGTAAACTGGGCCTGAGCTCTAAAGATGTCTGTGAAACTTGGATGATAATTTGGAAGAAATTGTTGCCACTGAACATGCCACTCATGCTATAACTTTTAGTTTTAAAAAAAAGAATGCCATAAGTTTATCATTGTTTTATATTTCCTAATGTTTTCTTCTTTAGGTCTTGATGATGGTCATGCCACTCGCGCTGATGTTTCTGATGCCAAAACTCTTGAACTCACAGGATCCTGAAACCCAAAAGGTATGTACTGGCTGTTTATTTTAACAGTAATATTTTGTATTGTTGCTGTAATACATTTGATATTTCAGCATATTTGCAAAGATATGAATCCACTGTGATTATTTAGTGTTATAATTAACACAGTTTTAAACAGAATTGTATCTCATTCATCATGCTTACAATTGGTTGCATTCCACTATTTAACATTCTACAACGTTTAGAAGCTTCTTTGTATGCTTTATTTCTGTGAAAATTTGAAAATCTGCCAATTAATACAAGATGGATTCTGTTCCACTATTCCCTCCATCTGTCTCATAAATAAAACAAAATATAACTTAAGCTGAACTTAAGCAACTTAAGCTTGGTGATTACAAAAAGTCTCAGAAAAATACAGCATCAGTCAGCTAAACTAGGTCAAGAGCTTCAAATCACTGAGTAACCCTATCACTTTGATATATATGCCAGTCAACCATTTGACAAGGATAAACAAAGTTATGTTGGTGTGTGTTTGCTTTGTTGTGGCCAGGCGAACAACTGTTGTTTGATGTAACAGGAAGTTCGAAATACCAAAATTGGATAACACAAAGTTTCACTGTATTAACAGAATTGCATAAAAATGACTGTACTATGCCACTTTTCTGCAGTGGTCCTCCATCTGGCACTAAACACAATGCAATGTTTTATATGAATTTATATTTATATTTTATATTATTTATATTTTTTTATTATTTATATTGTTTTTTAAACAATGCAATGTTTTATATGAATTTCAGGAAATGCAGAAATCAATGAACCTTCTGACTCCGAAGCAAAACATGCCGGATATGTCCGAATGGCTGACTCAGATGTTCAAGGGAAACAGCTCCACCGCAAAGAAGTCAAACAAGGCCATCAAACCGTCAAAGAAGAAAGAGTAGTTAGCCTGATGGACCTAGTCTGCATTTTCAGCCTTCATTTTCTTGAACGTTTTACCCATGTGATTTGCTGTCAAATTTCTTCTTTCTGCTGATATCAGACAAACTGCCGTGCAATATTCTGTAAATTCTGTTGATCTTCGGCAACAACTTAGTCTGATTTTATGTCTGGCCAGTTGTAAATGCTCATGGAAGTCATAGTTGTGACTATCTGTATTTTAACAATCTGTTATTTCTTGGTTTCTTTGTTCATAACCTAATCTCACTTCTTCTTACCATTCTGTTAGTGTGCCTTAACTTTATCAGAAACATGTCATTGTTCTTTGGTTTAAATCTGTTATTTTGTTAACAGAAAGGTCATTGTAAAAATTATAAAAGCAGAGGTTTTACTACAGGTCCACTTTAAAGATGAGAGTGTACTTAAAGCAACTGCGAAACCAATGCAGCTTGTGGTTAAAGTTAACAAATCACCATAGTTTCCAAACTTTGGTACAGGTTTACTTTCAGAACGAGAATACGTAATTGCAACATGCTGTGACCTGGCTTTCATTTTTATTGCACTGAAAATTCCACAATATTGAGAATTTACAGTTTCCGTATTTGTTTCATATTTGTAAAATATAATGTATTCTTATATAAGCCACTTCTGTATGTTGACTGTAATTCAGCAAAGATGCTCAAACACAGAAAACGGCTGTTGGTGCATAAGTTTTTCAAGTGCTTTGTTGACCAGGTTTATAACTGCATTTTGCAACACCGGCGAGTTCAGAGAAATGAGTAAGGAATCCTGTTGGCAGTTTCAGTGTAAAGATCTTATGATACGGGAAACTTACTTTCAGTCACATGTGTCCGAGGAAAAGACATTACGCCCAGTGTGCTGTTTTTCGTCATAAACACAACTATTAAAACAGCAATGGCCATAAAAGTGATAAAATTGAGAAAACCATTAAAAAAATTAAACAACACTGCATAATTTATTAATTTAAGAAAAGAAAATATCAACAACAGTATATTAAAAATTGTCACTGATATTAATTAGCACAGTCACTGTATGACTATCAAAGTCTGCTTCAGATTAGTAGAAATTAGCAGCTATGACAGTAATAGCGGTTAAGAGCTGTTAAACCTACAGTTCATGAGTTCAAAATCTTCTTGAAAGTGAAAAATTAATAACGAAAAATTAATAACCTTAAAAATACATGTTATAATATCTGTAATTAAACAACATTTAAATTTTATGCAATGAGCCTATTGTTTATATGCAATACATATTTGTTACTTTTCCAGAAATACAAGTTGCTGTTTACACATGTGTTGACATTATTATAAAAAAAACTGATGGCTGGTTGCATGTTTTTTTTATCTCAGCAGGAAATGAAACTTTATAAGAGCGCGTTAACAAATTAGGAATGCAGCATTCTGATGGACTCGTCTTAAAGTGTACACAAGATTAGTTATTGCTTCAATTTAATTTCCAGTGATACCTTGCATAATTATAACTTCATAAATTAAGTTTGAAAGGCAGCTGCAATATTATGTATGAATTCTAAAACTTCTAGCCATTTAACAGTGTGAAAAAATTGGTGATAGGCTCAGACGGGTATCACTGAAAGTTTAAAGGTATAAATTGGTGATTTGATGTATCACACAGGGTATAAGTATAGGCCTAGTGAGGCCTATACTAGGCCATAACAGGTGGTTAGAAAGGAGACTAAAATCAGCTGAAATATGAATAAAATATTCATTTTGCATAGGCCAATTGGCACATAGAGATAAAGTAGCAAATGTTTTGGACACAATATCAAAGCTATTTGCTTTCTAAATGGCTGAGCACACTGTAGGTTGAATAATTGTGTTGTGCCTTTGGGCTCATGAGTAATTTGACACTGGACCCAATCTGAGTTGATAGATTTTCACGAGCATGCAATTTTGCAGTCAGGTATGCTGATCCTCGGGTGTGTTTTAGTAGGCTCTTTCAGAATTTGATTATAACCCTTCTGAATTTAGAATTTGTAATGCTAAGCATATTGGAGTGGAACTTAGTTAACATGTACAGAGAATGCTGTGTTCTGATTTAGGAATTGAACTGATCTTTGCTTTCTTTGCTTTCACTGCAAAGGAAGCTGCCTCTTGTGGAAGAATATGGCAAAAACTGGCCAGCAGAGAATTTTACAACATGTTAAAAGAGCTAACCTGCAGAGCATGCTTATGAAAAACCATTAGTTTTTGCACATGCCCACTGTTGTAAAGCGACAGGAGTCATTACTTCCTGATTTTTATTCAGGTTAATGATATTAACTAGCTCAAGTTTCACGTCACTGTAGAAGGTGTTTGTAGACTTTGAAACAGTGGTTACCAGAATCAGCGACTACGATGTTGCCATCTTCTGTAATAGTCATACCTTGAGGACCATAAAGTGGATCGGCCGAGGTATTTATGTATGAGAGGAAAGATCCCTGACTATCGAACACCTACATTTCAAAAACAGAACAACACCACATCGTTATGGTATGGTATCTTGGAATTTATAAAGTGCTTCTCACAGTGTGAACTATTCAGAGGCGCTCTCAGCGTGTGAGCCTCACGGAAACAAAAGACTTTAAATAATGAGCAACAGAGAGAGAGAACTTCGTAAATAGTGTCCCATGCAGTACCAAGGGAAGCGAGTTCCATAGGTATGGGCCCACTACAGCGAAAGAGCGAGACTGAGCCAGGGCAGACCTCACCTGTTATGTAGTGATATTTTTAAAATAATCGTGCTTGAAATATTTGCCGATTGATGAGTGGGTTGTTTGACATGTAGGCTACATATATATTATAATTAAAATAACAAATGAAATCTAAAGTAAATTATATATTAGAATGGGATTCTCCATTTATGTCATATACTTCTGACACTGACATTACAAAATGTGGAATTGGTAGCATCCATGTGTGATTCTTTAAGCTGAAATTCCTACCTGTATCCTTGAATTTCCCCAGTCAGCTACTAGAATGTTGTTGTGTTTGTCGACAGCAACACCCGTTGGCGCGTTAAACTGTCCGTTGCCCTCTCCGGGCGAGCCAAAGCAGAATCGATGGGTTCCCTCCGCGTCGAAGACCTTGACGCAATGATGGTGGAAGTCTGTGACTATTATATCATTGGCAGAATTTACAGCGCAGAAGTGTGGTCCTGCAAAGTGCCTGTCATCATTTCCTCGAGATCCGAACTTGTGCAGTAGCTTACCATTTGGTTGATAGATCAGGACACAGCTTGCCTTGTTGTCAACAATTATGATGTGTCCCTCCTTGTCAACACCGATTCCCTTCGGTCCAAGGAGCTTTCCGGCACCGATCTTGTTGAGGTACTTTCCTTCAGGGTCGAATACGCTGACCCACTTGTTGTCATAGTCGGCCACTAGGTAGTTCCCATGGGCACTAACACCAACCCCGGTCGGTCGTTGTAGCTGCCCAGCCTGACGGCCTCTTGTTCCAAAACGCAGCAGGCAATCACCATTGTTCGAGAATACCTGCACACATTGGTTATTGCTGTCAGCAATCAGAATTTTGTTACCTTGGCTGGCAACACCTTGTGGATTTAAGAACTCGCCTTTGTTGCGTCCTTTGGATCCGATACTCATCAGTAGGTCGTCGTCTACTGGGTTACTCTTTCGATTGGAGCCCTGAGAACGAGAACTACTTGCTCTCTTTGTGCCCCGCTGTTTTACTGCTGACGATTGCAGCTTGCTGGCTGCAGACTTTGGTCTTTCCAGACTGTCTGTCTCTCGATGAGCTTTTATTCTGAAAGGTGAGCCTTTGATCGGCTGTCCATAAAGTTGAATTTCCAGAACATAAATTCCCGGCTCATGAACGAGATAAGTGAGCTCATACGTTCCGTTGTGGTTATCTGTAATGTCTGGAACAAAGGCTTCGCTGTTTCCATTTCCACTCGATATACTGGCAGCGAATGAGGAATGTCCAACCTTGATTAGTTCTCCGTGACGATCTTTTGTTGTGATCGTGACAGCGGCCTGCCGATTGACCCAGCAGTGCTTCAAAGCTTCTCCGCCAGCCGATGTCTCGTAGGCGACGGCACTGTTTGTTCGGATCGAACCAAAATTCCTCAGGTACTTCTTTGCACTTGAAAGTTCTGCAGCATCAAAGGATAGAAAGTCGTTTTCTTCAGGCAGGTTCTTCAAGGCCGATGTTGAACACAGCTGATTCAATTTGTCTGACATTTCTTTCCTGGCAAGCAGTGCATTCGTCTCGTCGCCGTGTTTCAGCGAAGTGAGAGTGAACTCGCAGCAGCCACTAATTGCGAGGATGAGGTCATCCAGACTGTCCGTCTGTTCCTGCAAGGTCTTGTGTTTACTGGCAAAGGCGCTATCCAGCTCAGCAAGCAAGGCATCTCTTCGCTGCGACATGGCCCTGGCCAGTGAGTCAAATGCATCCTTGATCCTCCTCTCAGCTGTCCGGTGATTTTTAATCAGACTTTCTGAGACGTCGCGGACCGACAAAAGTGCGATCTCCATCGATGGAACCGCATCCTGCGCCTGCTGCAGCAACTCCGTCATCATCTCACGATGCTCGCGGATCGCGTCGCCGAGCAGAAGCGTTGGATGGTCGCGGTGCTCGCCGTCAGTACACGTGAGACACACGGCAGTCTCGCATTCGCCGCAGTAGATCTCGAGGGCTTGGTTCTCGTGCTGACAGCATATGAGCACCGTTTCTCTGGTCTCCGGTTCACCTAACTCCACGGAAACAGGTGTTACCTTTGCAAGTACACTGGTCACTTCGTGAGACGTTGTAGACGCGTCTTTGCAGTGCGCTGCTGCGCACTCGAAGCACAGATTCTTGTCGCAGACTGTGCACGTCGACAAAGCGTAGGCCTTTTGACAGAGAGCGCAGCCGGTCGTGGAATTGCCCAGGACCTCCATGAGTCGGACGACGAACAAGTTGCTCTGCAGTGCCGCCACGCCGTCCTGCGGAAGAATCGACTGCTGCCGACAGGTTGGACAGGTGACGGAAAGACTGTGGGCCGGAATGTATTCCTGGAGACAGGCGCGGCAGAACGTGTGCAGACACGGCAGAAGTTTCGGGTCCGTGTATCGGTCCGAGCAAATACCGCATTGCAGCAAGGACTGGCGGTGGGAGCGTTTCTCATTCCTCTGTCCATTCGAAATGGTAATAGCTTCCGCCACTGGCTCCATATTTGATATTCAGGAGATAAATTTCGGGCTATTATTATCTGCTTGCAATTTATAACGACCACCGAATTTGTCGTCGATTTAGTCGCCTGCTGGTCCTAGACAGCAGCTTGCGGGACTTTGTCATCCATCCCGCTGTGATTTCGATGACCCGCGATGTAGCCTAACTGTGTCGTCTGCTCTAAACTCCGCTGAACCCTTTTATTATGCTGTGTACGCTGGAACCAAAGTTACACGATTCATCTTCTGCTAGGCGTGTGTCGCTGCCGTAATCTGTCAACGAAAACGACCTCATTAGGTGACTTTGGTAGGGTTCTTAGTTTGGAAAAACACAGAGGAACTAAGGTCTAGAACGTTTGGATGTAGGCCTAATGCAATTTTCGAATGATAGGGCCTGCACGTATTAAGTTTCATTTTATCAGTTCTTGGCTTCATTCTTCATCACATTCACATTGCAGACCTATTAAGTCATCAGAGACGATAAGTAGCCTTTTGGATAACCGAATTGTAGCTTAATTATGACAATTTACAGGCCTATAGCATCGTCGGTAGCAAATAGGCCTACTAGGGTGTTCTACAGTGTAAATGTAACGTAAATGTACACGTTTTTCTATATAGCGACCTCATGGTATCGACTGCTCCTTTTCAATGAACTGATCAGATGAGAGACTTCAAAATAATGTATTGTCTACCACCCATGTTTAACATTAGCAGCCTCAAGCTGTGTTCCGATGATTCAGTATACTACATAGGTCTAGGGCTAGGCCCTACACAGAATACATAAAACATACATGTATATGAATTCTGCGCATATGCTATATATATATAAATGCCATATATATATATATATATATGCTACATATATATGGCATAAATACGCAATCACACACACACACACATACATATATATATATTATATATATATATATATATATATATATATATATATATATATGATTGTGGCTAATACAGACAACAGTGTACTAATTATTATTAAATATTGATGTCTGTGCTCGTCTCCCGGATCCAATTGCTACCCATTCTGACCTGATAACGGCCACTGACTAGAGCACAGGCCTATTCGCTGTAAGGCTCAGTCTACCAGAATTCGGGTTAGATAGGAAAGTGACGTGCGGTATGCGAATTTTTATACATTGTGATAATTAGGCAAGCTTTCATTTGACTGGTAGGTCGAACCGTCGAAAGATTTTATCAGCCACCGCTCCAAATCCCCTATACGCCCCACCCGCTCTCCAACCCTATGCCCCACCCGCTCTCCACCCCATTTCGACGCTGTTCTGGCACGCGCCGGGCAGAATATGCCAGACGCAGGCTGGCAGCGTGGCTCATGCTAGCCCGGCTGTTTACCAGCCGGTTCACCAGGCTTAACGCCTAATATATGCGACTCCCCCAACCGCCGGCCTATCGTACATACTCTAAAGCGGACCGGTGCCGTTCCGAAGTAAATTCATCCTCGGGTGCGAAATAAAGCGACCTGATTTTTTATCTGCTACACAAACTTAGGGATCGAATTTAGATGTAGGCCAACCAGATATAGAGAGACAGAGAATGGCAGACTTATGTGCGGGTAATTCGTCATCGAACGGTGATTGGCACCGGTAACGATTGGGTTTTATATTCATCGTTTCTGCAAGTATATTAACAAATCCACACAACTTACGCTGGAACGACTCAGTAGATGAGGAGTTCGAAAGTCAGAACTCAACGCCTTAACAATTCGTGCAACCCATTCGAGATGAAATGGACGAGTGAAAATCTACTTACCTCGACAGGTGTGACTCGATCCGAGCTAGTTACTACAGGTACACACCTATGTTAGTTTTATTTATCTGTTGCTGAAGCCTTTAGGCTCGTGACGGTATCTGTTTCGGCTTCTACGAACGATAAGCGTAGCGTCGTCAAAGGCTCAGCGCTGGTTATGTCAATATTAACACCGTCCGCGTCATGTCGATGTATAACACTAGCGCCTCAGACGCGGGCGAAGAATTTAACTGAAAACGGTTCGCTTGGGAAACGTTAATCAAAGGCCGACTGTAAGGGTATGCTAAGCAGTCTGGTTTAACAACTAACCGTACAGAGCGAGAAATCGAGCGCGTTATGCCTGTCTGCATTTGAGCAGGGAGATTGAGGCGCGATGCAAGGGCGGACCCCGAGTGACAGACATACCGCAGGCGTGTTAAGCGTTACAGGAGGAAATCAATGGTTCCTTCATTATCATGAGACGGCGGCCGGTGTGTGTGCGTGAGTCATGAGCGACTGGTTGTAAGCCGCATGGATGACCAACCCACGAGGCTGTGTTAACGTCCACGTTGGACTCTACATCTGCAACTGTGTGCAGTAGGCGTAGCTGCGTGCATGCATGTGAATGTGGATGTGGGTGTGTGTGTGTGTGTGTGTGTGTGTGTGTGTGTGTGTGTGTGTGTGTGTGTGTGTGTGCGTGTGATTGTGTGCAAGGTGCGCGCGCTTTTCTCGCGTGGAATTATTATGTTGATTGGTGCGAAGGCGCGTGTGACGGTACCAGCCGTCGGACATCATCGACGACTGTCGCCATGACGACTTGTCAGCGATAAAGGACGGAATAAACAGGAAAGGTATTGATCTACAGGCGATGTTTAGCAACAGAGGACGAGGAAGAAGAAGGATGAGGAGGATGTGGTTAGAGAGAATCCTCCTTAATATGAGTCCTTATCGGCCCTTACGGATCCATTAATTCCATCAATCTCTCCCTCTCTCCTTCTCCTCTTCCTTTGTCTGTCTGTATGTTGCTGTCTGTGTTTCTGTCTGTCTGTCTTTCCGTATCAGAGGCGAAAATCTGTACATAACTTGAGGCAGATTTTGGGGAAGATTTTTACATTTTTTATGGGGGTCAGAGGGCTAGTAAACATAAATGTGGGACAGAGACGACGCAGATGGTCATAATTCATCAATTGCGTGCAAATTACAGAGTTCAAATAATGATAGAGAACATGTCTACATGTTGATTCTAAGTAAAGGCTAAATAACCCGAAACTGCTACTGACTGCGTGTTTTTGTACAATTTTCCTGTTGCAACTTGATTAAAATTTGTTAACACTTTTTTTCACAGTTTGGTGGATAATGGTAGTGCCACTCAACTGAAACCCTGCGTACTTTCCTCTACAAAAACTTGTTACAGCCATCTCTCATCAACAAGTGTCTTGTCTCTACCTCCTTGATATTCTGCAGCCTTCGATACCACTGATTACAACTTCTTATTCCAAAGACTGTCAACCTCATTCCGTTTTACTGACGCTGCTCTCCTCGATCTGCACTCAATCCTATTTCTCTTCCCGCTATTTCTCCGTTTAAACACTGGAAGCCATATCTCACTTCTTATGTTCCTCTTTTGTTAGTAATCGTAAACTCCAAGTTTCTACAGCGCCAATCGAAAGCCAAGATCAGGCACCAGCTTCTTCGCGAGCGCTGCGTCAAGCCAGAGGGGTTTCCAGAGGGTAGTCAAAAGAAGGTTTCCAGAGGGTCCAGAACAAGAGAGGAGGCAGAGCAGCTGTTAAGGCGGGTGTCGTTTAGGTCGAGAAGGCGGAAGGCGAGGATCGGATGAGTCAGGGTATACAGAAGTTCTTGAAAAGGTGAGACTTCAGTTTCCGCTCTGGGATTTTTAACCAATGGAGTGATTTGAGGATGGGAGTGATATGATGATGTTTGGGCATTCCAGAGACAGCTCGGGTTAGTGATTTTTGGATAAGTTCCAGACGCTTAATTAATTAATTTGGATTCAAGGTTGAGGAAGAGGGATTGCAGTAATTGAGCTTTCAGTGGAAGGATAGAAGTAGCAATGGTGGAAGCATGCAGTTTTAAAGTTGAGCATGGGCCTGATGCGGTGGAGGTTACGAATGTGCATAAGCAGGAGCGCGAGGTTGGAGATGTGGTTAGAGTGTACGAGATATGGGGATCTAAAGTAATACCAAGAATGCGGATATGGGAGTCGGAGGTGAAGGTAAGAGATGAAGAATTAGTAGATAGGTGTATGAAAGGTCAGGGATTTCTGTTATTATTCTCTCCAAACAACTCCACCTCCATACATGATATTCATGTTGTTTTCCTCCTGGATAACATCTAATCTAGTGTCTCCTGAGATTGATGTACAAATGAGCGACCATCAGTAGATAGTTGTATATTGTTATGCTAATTCTTGAGTTAAAAAACTGCCATGTCAGCACACATCTGCAATGAGACCAAGACACTGTTAGGGTCTTCAAACCAAACTTCAACAAAAGGTCTGTACTTCTGGGAAAAGACTCCAACTTGAATTCTTTCATGGATACATGTTAGAGATAATTATTAAGGCTCAAGATTATATGAAGAAAAATATCAGAAAACAACTTTTTCATGACAAATATGATCCAAAATGATCCTTCAAATAAAATACCATCAATTATAATACAGTAATACTTTTTACATAGAGATGCCTGTTAGAAACAGTCTAGATCTTGTGAAAGCGTTTGTTATTCGACATTGACTGTGAAGGTTGTTTGTAAACTAGAATCTGTCATTCAATCTTCATTTTATCCGATATAGCTTGTACAGTGTCTGTCTGTACAGTACAGTAATCTGTATATTGAGACATTTCTCATCAACCACAGTCTTTCCTGTAATCTTTTCCTTATCTACCATATTTTTATTTTGTCATCATTTATTCACTGTTTTATTCTTAGTTGCTATTGCTCAGGTCGAAGTTATCCAACTTATCTTAACTATCGTAATTATCAAGTTAACCAGTGAAACAGTTTAGAGAGCTATAAAGCCTCATGTTCCTCAATTGTTCCATATAAATTTGGCTCTTAGAACACATAAAAGTATATAACGCCATAGTTCATCTTCAACTTGGCCACCGCATGCCTGCTCTACATGTAACTGTAGCTTTAGACATTTCGTTCATGAGCTTGCTACTCGATCCTTCAGTTGTGACTTAACGATCAGTTGTTATTGCAAGTTTTTGTAGAAACACAGTCCTCAGTCAGAAGAAACATCTGCAGTTCTTATCAAATGATGACCTCAGCATTTCCTTTACGACAGCTTGGCACATTCTGTTGCTCAATTCGACATTCAGTACTCTTGTCTGCTCCTAATGCCTGAAAGTATAAAATCACAAATTATGCAGCAACATGCCAGGACTTTCATCCAAGTGGCTTTCAAATTTTGCCTTACATCCCCAGAGCTGAGTTTGGTTTCAAGTCATCCAAATAATAGGGAAAGATTACCCTGTTGATGGTGCTGTCCTACGGAACCATGACCACACATACGACCGTGTACTTCATTAGTTTACTTAATAAATGGCCCATAACCTAACCTAAAATTATCCGAAACTATGAACACTTACAAATACATGCCTTAAGCTAAGTGTACTTGGAATTGATCTTTAAAATTTAAGCTTTCCAACCACAACTTTTAATGAAAAATGAAAGCAAACAGTAAATTTTGTACATAAATTTGTAACAAAATAAGAAACCCAACACATCTTACTACTAAAACCAGTATGAGAATTGTAGAAAAAAGACTGGGGGGGGGTTAGACCTTGATTCATGTGGAGCTGGGGTGTGCAATGAAGACTTTACTATGGGATCCTAAGAAAGACTAGGGGGTTGAACCCCCCAACCTCCCCGACAATTCTCACCCTGACTAAAACAAGAAAGAGTTAAAGGAATACTGACCTATCTCAGAGTTTGACTTCTGTTTCTTCACATACAGATACTGCATGAATCTCTTCAGCAGGCTGTTCTTCCTGACCTATGGAAGAAAACAGGAATTTTTAAATATTAATGGAACCTACAGTAATAAATCACTTGCAAATATCACCATGGTCACCAACACCTGATGGCAATCTGTCAGTAGTGGATGCATATGAAGGACCTCTATTCTTATTGGTTATTTATCAAGTTCAAATAACTTCCTAATGTTTAGTCCAAGTCTTTTCGCATCTACACTCGAGCAGCCTGTTTGTTGCATTTTTGGTCTTCCTTTTTATGTTATAAAGAACTGAATGTGGTTCAATTCCAAGAAACAATTTCTGCCATTTGTTCTGAATGTGATAATCTCTGAATCTAAAGTGGCCATGTAATACTATAAAAGTGTGACATTAAAGGTTCACAACATGCCAGTGAAGCATTTACATGTATTTTGCTTATAGCAGTAAAAACAATGACAACAGCAGCGGCAACAACAACAATAAGAAACAACAAGTACTATAATAATAAAGTTATTAAATAGCATGACTTACGTCAGGGTAAACAATCAATCAAGAGCTAAAAGCATACCAACATGAGTAGATGTCCTATATTCTTATTCAGAGCAGTGACTTACCAAGAATTTTTGATGTTTGGGATGCTGCCATTGCTTCCTGATGAGCTAAAATACGTGGCGTGACAGCACAAGTAGCTGGAGGTAGGTACTCATCCACGGTACCAGTGCCACCTAATGGCACCTTTTGAGCAGGCGTGCCTAGTCACAGAAACACAAAACTGGTTAAACTTTTGCTTACTAACTACTACCAAAAGATCCCAAAACCTCCCACTGAAATTTCATCTAATATCAGTCATTATTTAAGCAGTTTATTCAGTGTCATTAGTTCTGTTCATCTTCATAACAAAGTGAAATTATGACAGCATTATAATACGAATGAACCCCATGTATGTAGCCTATGATGTACCTTCAGAATTTATTATATAGCACTCATTATACATGTATGCCTCTCAAATAGGCCTATGACCAGACTAGAAATTCTTTACAATAAGTACACACATAATAATTATTAACTTTACCTTGAAAATGGTACCATGAATAACAAAGTATCACCAACACAGCATGTGAAATGAAAAATGCTCCATGTCAAGAAACACCACTGGTAGCTAATACGTACTATTGACAAAACGCTTCTCATGCAACAGCTTTGTGAAATGCAGTTATGACACTCAGTGCACTTTGTTTCTAGCATATTTAGAAACATAAATATTTAGTTATGCTGTGGGTGTTCATACCTCTAGTGGTTGGCAAAGTACGCCGGATTGGAGGTGGAGGTGGTTGACTAGAACGTGTGCTGGGACTACGGTTTGTCCTTGAGTAACGAGGGTCAGTTCTTTGGCTACTCTGCAGCCTCAGAGACCCTACAACAGGCAATCAGAAAATTTAAATTTGACACCATTTGCAAAGCCTGATCTAGCAACATCCATAGCACAAATACCATGACACTTATGGTACCAATACGGAGTTACTCTTAACGAAAATGAAACCAAAATCTATACTTGAAATCCTTAGAACTGACAGTTCTTGGGAATGACACCAAAAGATGCTGGTATTCACCGTAACCACAAAAATTTTGAATAGGCTGAACTGTGAATGTGCCAACAGTCAACCAAATGTAGCTCGCTGCATCAAAAGAGGATTTTTTAATCTTTTTAAATTTTATATAAGATATGTAAGATTTTTGTTCTACGTGTAAGAAAGTTTATGTTATATAAGATAAATCTTAAATAATGTATAGTAGTAAGAGATTTTATTTTATACATTGCATCTGACAGCACATTCTGATTATTACTGATTCAAAAACCATTATTATTATTATTATTATTATTATTATTATTATTATTATTATTATTATTATTATTGTTGTTGTTGTTGTTGTTGTTGTTGTTGTTGTTATTATTATTATTATTATTATTATTATTATTATTATTATTTAAGGCAAAATAAACGTGTACTTGTAAGAAAAAATTAAGTACACACTGATACTGATGCAATCACAAGAATTTTCAATTAGCAGACCTTAATTTGAAATGCAAGCAGAAACTCTACAACAAAATAATACTTAAAACAATTCATCTACTGTTTGGAATACATAATTAGGAAATAACGGAATTTACCGGGAATATTTTGGTACTGATGTTTAGGGTTGTAGTCCAGAAGTTCCTTTGGTGGCGCAGGTAATACAACCGGATCTGCAAACTGTAATCAGCATCATGATGTAAGGTGCATTAAAATGTAATTTGAGTCGTTAATAAGCCAGTAATCACGCAATGTCGGCCAACTGCAAAGCTTTGCCACCATGCTTTTACAATATTACTTTAATTAAGTCTTTTAAAACACTTTAAGCCAACTATGACTAAACAAGTAAGGAAAGAGTTTAAGTACAAGTCTCACTCAAATAATTCTGAAGTATTTGTCATTTTAGGTAATTGAATAGGTATCAACATAGTTCTTACAGTGTCACCTGAGTGCAATGTTACATCCAAATTAACATTTCTCTTTTCAACTAAATGTAAACTTTCTTTACAGCTGATGGGAAAAGTTGCATATGGACTGATTTGTATGTCATCATCTGAAAATAGAGAATGAAATGGCAGTAAGTGTTTGCATGCTCATAATGTATTATGACACATCTGGGATTCATATTTTGGAAAAATAAACTCCAGAAAAACAAATGGCATGAATCGGGTTCAAAGACAGAGAATTTACACAATCTCTCTTCTTTCATATACAAAATTACCTAATAATTAAATGAAATAATAATAAAAACACATATAATTTCAATTCAAAGTAATAACTATCTTCATATGAATTATGCAGTTCTGGTAGGATAATTACTATAAAAAATTACAAAAATGAGTTAAAGTTTAACAATATAAACACGTGTGTGTTTGCGTTGTGCGATATACGCAGTAGCTGATTAGTTTCAGTGCATGCTCTGTGATGCAGTGTTGGGTTCAACCTTCCTCTGAGACGGTTAATGTGTAGGTACCTTCATTCAAACCTTTCACACGCAATTTTTCATCACCATCGAAGAGGCTGTCATTACACAACTGTACTTAATAAATACAGAAATATTAATAATGTTGGCAGGACAAACCAAATCCACATTTATTAGCAGCCAGATTAAATCTATAAGGTTTATACTGATAGCCATATACAATTATACATCTTTGCATAACTGGAGAAATCTGTACCCATAGGCGTAGACTCTGGGAGGGGCAGCCGGGGCACGTGCCCCCAATAATTGAGATGGACTGTACACCCAATGCAACAAGTGTAGAATGAATAACCAAATGCCCCCCTCCAATATTTTAGACAAGTTTACACCAGTGTCTGTACCTGATCCATCTTCAGAGCTTGCTCCTGCTTCCACTCTCACCCTACTGGGAATATCCAGTCCATCAGTGCTCTTTGTTCTCTCTCGGAAAATGGCCTCATCGTCGTCATTGTCTTTTGCATCCACTGACGCCTGAGGCACCAACTTCAAGATGTTCGTACTTAAACCTGGCACAGCAACATATGTCTGGCTGTCTCGGCTCTTCTCAGTTCCTGCACGAATCGGTTTCTCAGCATCACGTAAAAGTGAAAGAGCCGCCGTCTTTGCGTCCTGGTGCAACTTCGAAGCACTTGAGGTCTTGTGGCGTTTCCTCAGGCGTCGGCGGTAGCAGTAGAGTCCAACAGCAACTATGACGACGATAAAACCGATGATGACGACCGCTAGTGGCACCATGATGTAGATGTTTTCATAGAACGGTGTCTCAAAACGGTGCACAAGCCTCAGCGGCTCAATTGTGGCACCAAAATAGGACTTGGTGCCAAATTTCAGTATACACTCTGTTGATCCTGCGCTGCTGTGTGCCGTAACTTTCAGAATATACCAGGTTTCAGGATGGAGCTCAACTGTATATGTGGTCTGTTACATAAAGAACAATCAAAACTTCAGTGCAGCATAACTGACCTAAATGTTTAAGATTCAATGAACACAACCAAGTGGCAGTCTCTTCATATGCTACAGTCTGTTTATGTGCTAAGATAATTTTATGCTGTTTTCCAATAAGAAACTGAGCCAATGCTGCTTTACTTCACAAAGTTTAGGCAAGACAATGAAAATAAAAACAAGTTGCTTAATCGAATTCAATATTGCAAATCCTAAACAAAGTTCAATATTTACATTTAACGGTTGAAACAAAGTCCAAGTCAGCAGTATACGATTCAACAGTTTCGATACCAATTCCATCATTCATTCTGTGCTAGGGCCTATAAATTTAGTGATGGTATGCGAAACAGGAATTCAAATAATAGCCAAACTAATAAATTCAAGCACTTACTACATTTGACCAAATGTTTTGCTGTACAAAGTGCCATTCGCTGTCTCCATAGACCTGATACTGGATGTCATACGACAGAATTGAACATTCCGCTGTCTCCCAAGCATTCAAAGCGAGAGTGACGAATGTTGAATTGACGTGTGCCAATATCAAACTTTGTGGAGGCAATATGGGAGCTGAAAGATCACATAATTTAATTTTGAGAATAAGTATGACATCATTCAGTAAGTATTCTGTATTGGTTTTCCCAGTAACAACAAATTGCACATGTTGAATTGGCAATTCTTTTAAAAATTTCTGCTGCTTTCTCGGTTAAAAAAAATACATAAAATTGTACGTTAAGACATGTATGCAATGTAAATCTCCAAAATGTCTCAGCACCACACAAAGGCCAAGTAAGAGAGACCAGCCTATTCGCCAGTGCTATATCAAACCAAGTCTGCAATAGCCAGGTTGTTTGGTCCATTCCATATCAAAATCCAGGGGAGGCCAAGCTGAGACAGCATAGTACTAGAGTGGAAATAGGTGGTGATGGTGGTTATGGGTGGTGTGTGCCAATATCGAACTTTGTGAAAACACATCTGTCTACCAGAGGAGAACATTTAATCTGTACAACATGTTTAAGAACCTTTCAAACAGCACTGTCAACACAACTCTCTAACAAGGTCTAAATATGCAATTTAATATAAGCTCAGAATGAAACTTCAGCTTGCCTAGATAAAAGGGTACAGAGTAAGACTGTTCAAAAAGGAAGAAGGTCAAGACACATAATGTGCTGGAGCAGATGTTTAAAAATGAGGAATCAGCAGTTTGCCACTGGCACCAGAACAGCCATTGTTTGAATCAGAAATAGCTGCACATACAGCTCCTTTCTACTTACTCCGACATTGCCACACAGCAAGACTTGTAATTGTTATCGTAAACTCAAATTTTTACAGCACCACTTAATAGCTAAGTGCAGGGAACCAGCTTATTCAGAAGCAAGCAGGAAGATTTTGAAATAAGCCATTTCCGTGACTGGTAACTAACACATTGTTATAATTAATCCTGATTCTATTAATAGCATAAATATTAAACACAAAAGGAATTGTTGCCTGTAACATATGTAATCAAATAACACTCAACAAACAAAATATGTAAATAATTACACAATCACTGTAATCATGCGGCGATCCCGGGGGTCGAGGGGGACAAGACCCCACCTTTAACAGTGGGGGGGGGACACGCCATACATTGAACCCCAAATTTTGAAGAAACACCAAAAAAGTCATAAAATGTTTTCACACGTCAGCGCAAAAATTTTTGTTACCTCTTTTTTGACCAGATCAGTTCAAAACTCTTTTTTGACCAGATCAGTTAAAAAATGTCCCCCCCACCTGTCAAACAAGATCGCCGCCACCAACTGTAATTACTGTAGCACAGCAGACTTACTAGATCCATTGGTCTTTGCATGAACAGTGTTACTCGCCAATCCTTCCCCCATTCGATTCAATGCCCTAACGTAAAATGCATAGCGAGAACCGCACAGCAAATCATCAGCTATATACGATCGGTTGTTCGGGCCAAGCTGTATTGACATCCACTGTTCATGTTCACGGCGGAAGTAAAGACTGAAGCCCTGGATTCGACTTCCCCCGTTGCTCCCAGTCCGCCAGCTGACCTGGATGCTTGTCGAGGTTGTTGTCGTTACAGACAAAACAGGAGGCTGAGGCGGTGCTGAAAAATGGTTTGAATAATGTTTTAACTGGCAGTACAGATATCAGGTAATAAATCAGAAGACCATTGAAGGAGTCAAGAGTATCTTAACTAAGTAAAGGTAATGTTATTAATGTATCACATGCCTCGTTGGTCCTAACAAACATGGTTCGAGAATTGAAGCATTAACAACGGCAACAGCTGCTCAACCTTTCCTTCCACATTACCGCTTCACAGAAGAGGCATCAGGATTTTAAGTTCAGGACAAAGACCACAGAGTACCATAGAGGAACTTGTGTAGGACCAGAAGTTTTTCTACAAATTTTTTTTTAAAGTATGTATGAAAATGTATGGTGTAGCTTCACCCCTTAGTCCTATAAGGAAATCTAAAAGCTACACAATACACTGGAATGCAGAGACGAACAGCAAACATATTGGCAGTTTGCCACTGCTCCTTTGCTCACCTGAAATCAATCTGTTAATTTACATTGGGATGATTACCAGCAGTCAAACCTTCAATCAGAACAGTTAGGGCCCTATTTAATCAACTGGCAAACAAAGGTGCAAGTTTTTAAGGCAATCAGTTGATTGATTAATTAATATCTCAGCCAACGAACGAATAAAAACTTTCGGCTCACCAAGCATAAAACTACGTAACTAAGAAAAAGAGAGTATAATAATAACACAAGCTCTCACAAAGTGCACAGAACGTAGAACCAAAAGTGCCATTAACAGCAAAACTTGCATACACAAGTGCTAAAACTAAAACATGAATCGTGCCAGCTTTATAATGAAAAAGTGTATAATATGCGAAACATTTCGCATAGAACAGAATGCTTAAACTTGACTAAACAGGAATATTGCGCATCACACTTAACTAATCTTGGTCTAAACCTCAGGTAACTCAGATGTTGAACATTCACACAAACTACAACCAGCACTCTCCCACTAATCAATCCTTTTATAAATTCCACATTCTCCAGAATCAGATTCACTTTCTTCATTGCCCGGCAAATTTTATACACTGAAAATAATCACAATTCAGCCTGCTGGAATTTGATTTGCCTTCTCTGAAGGATTATGATCTGTTGCTTATGATTTCACCTCAGGCAGGGGCGGATCCAGGGGGGCCAATCCGGCCATGGCCCCCCATTTGATATTTACACAGGACGTGGCCCCCCGTTACCACGAAGTAGACGAGGAAAATTACGAAATAATGGCCCCCATTTGATATTCACCACACAGGACATGACATCCCCCCCCCCCGGAGACAAGTAAAGCGAAATATGGAAAGAAACATGAGAGAAAATTTGTCAGTTTTTGTGGAGATTAATGGATTAATGACTAAAAAAGTCATCAATTTTTGGGGAGAATTCATAAAAAATTTTGGCCCCCCTTTATAAACCTTCTGGATCCGCCCCTGACCTCAGGCAACCATCAATCAATACCCAGTGCATTATGAAAACCAACACAGAGAAGCATAGAAGTTGTGACGTTAGATTAGAATTCTGATTTGGGGTGATTTAACGTTTAAAAAGGTAAAATAAGAAAAAGAATTTTTGAACAACGTGCGTGTACAGAGAGATCATGACGGAAATAGGAAAGTATACTGCTAAAGCGCAATTTCCATGCAGTTAAACTAACCTGTGTAATCCTTGCCAACTTATTAAAAATTGTGAAGAAGTTCAGTTAGTTAAAAAGTAACAGTTAAAAGATACCAGTTAAAAGGTAACAGTAAAAAGGTAATGTCAGTTAAAAGGTAACAGTTAAAAGGTAACAGTTAAAAGGTAACAGTCAAAAGGTAACAGTTAAAAGGTAACAATAAAGCAACTGAAAAGCAAAATGAATGTATGTGCATATGTGTAGCAACAACTTTAATCCTTTAGGATGAGAGGGATTAGTTTCCCATGCATTTTAGTACATGCTCATCATTACAGGGTTCAATTATCTCAGAAAATGCAAATTGAAAATGATGGAAACTAACAAAAGTCACAGGGTAAACCACTGTAAATTCTTCTAAGGTAATAAAACTTATACTAATCATACCACTTCATGTTTTATTATGTCTCACAAATTTAACCAACACAATAAAATTGGCATTAAATCGAAAAATAGCAATAACATGCCAACAGTAACATTAATAGCACGTTCTAAAAGTAAAAGCAGCAATATTTTATGCCTTAGGATTTAAGTTACGGTGCTAGCCATCTACAGTTACCTTGAACAATGACAGCAATCGTGATTTCATCAGCTCCATGCTCATTTTCCGCCCGACAGAGGTAATTGGCAGCATCTGAGCTCTGAATGTTGGAAAGGACGAGTGTACCATTGTCTAAAATCTGCCTTCCATTGCTACCAGGCTCAATCACAACTCCTCTACAGCGTTAAAGCCAAAACACATACAACATTAACCTTTAGAGTTCAGTTCTCTAAATTTTATTAATATGGATGCAAGTCCTACTGCAGTGACAAAACCTTGTTTAACTTTGTTAATACAAATGTAACATATTAATATAATTATTATTTTTAGTACAGTAAATCACATTTGAATTTCCTGTGGTTCTGTGGTATAGTCATCTGAGAGATCTTTAAAATGCTTTATATACCGATAAATATCTAAGTAAATATGTGGGTCCGAATATGTTCTGTACTTGTTAAGATGCAGCCAAAGGTTGGCACCACACTGAAAATCAGTTAAAAAAATCTCTGCATCAGTAAAATCTTCTTTACAAGAGAATATTTGTGAAACAATTGTCACCCAGAAGTTCCTGTGCCTGTGTTTGTGAATGTGTGCACATCTGCATGTGTGCGACTTGTAATTGTAATTAATAACTTCTGTTGCACCGGTGTGTAATGCTAAAGACATCAACTGATGGGACACCAAAACCAAACTGTAATCAGGTCAATATCCAGAAGATCTGTCCGTAGGCAGCCTATGGTAGATAAGCAGTTTGAAAGAGGTAAGTTTTAAGTTGAGAATGAAATGACACAAGCGACTGAGCAGAGCGCACAGACACAGGGATAGAGTTCCAAAATGCAGGTCCAGCAATCGAAAAGGCTCGTTCACCAAGAACAGTTCTTGATTTAGGTATGACCAGACAAAAGATAATCAGATGACCTCACTGAATAATGATAAGTCTGAGGAATAAGAACTGACTTGGAATCATAACTACTAAAGACATACCTTATCTTCCACGTTAGCTTCGGCTGTGGAACTCCTACTGCAAGGCATGGGAGGGAGACCGTGTCGAACCACTGTGTGTAGACTGTTGAGGAAAAGCTGGCTATGCGAGCACTCACTAAACGCAAACACAGAAAACAAAGTACATGCACACAACTTAATATAAAAAGACACATATAGAAAATACAAACAATTACATTTTAGAATAAACAGTAAACTTAACGCAGTCGTACATGTCTCGATATAATATCCTCAAAAAGCAGAGATATGTGATGTTGGCAGTTGATAGATATTTGGCCAAAGAACAAACACAGTATTCCAACAAATCAACCTTTAACACTTCAATGCTGCATTGGTTTCGTAGTCACTTTTAGTACACTCTTATCGTTAAAGAGTTAACATCTCAATTTCAGTTGGAAATGAACAGAAAAGGATGAAAGCTGAATCAGCCTAAAGATCCTCAAAGTCATTGATAACTCCACATCCAATTGCTAACTAACATTGTAAGAATTATTCCCATGACACCACATTGTTTGTAGCATTAAGTTGAGCCTGTAAAGGGCAGTGCGCTGACATTTGTGGCAATCTTAACACTTTAACAAAGAACGTGTACTAAAAGTAACTTGGAAACCAATGCAGCTCGTCGTTAAAGTGTTAATGTATGCTTAACAGTGCTGATAGTTTGTTCACAACTAATTAATGCTCCATAAGGTTGGAATTTGGCAGTGTCCAAGCCAGCAAGCTCATGCACTGAAGCTGCATCTGAATGGCTATTAATACCCAGTAATTTTACTGTATACTGACCAACAAGAGTGGCAATGAGGAAAATAAAACAGTAATGAAGAGTGTCTGGCTATCCTCTCCATCACATGCCAAGGCAAAGAAATGAAGTCACAAATGCTTCATACCCAGGGTCATGACTTGTTGGCCTAACGAATTTCTAACAACAAGGAACACACACAATATCTGAAACAATAGAAAAAGATACCAAAACACTACATAATAAATAAATTTAAAAAAGAATACCATTACACAATTATTAGGCCTGAAGGTGCACGTTACTATACCTTTGTCAACAGTTGATGCCGTTACTTCTCGTGTCAGCTCACTCGATCCAACTGCGGTGCTGGCAGACACTCGGAAACCGTACTGGAAGTAGAGGCTAAGATTGGCCACCAAGTAGCTGTGCACTGAAGGCTCTATATCCACATTCTGGTTCTCCACCTTTAAATGAAATTATCACAGTAAGTAAAGTCAAGCCATATAGTTCAACTGTAATTTAGTATCTTTAAATACAATGATCATAGGGGACCTTGCTTTTCCTATTTCTGAACTGAGCAGCTGCTGAGAGGGAAACACCTAAGTATTATACAACATAGAACGCCAGCCTCCGCAGCTTGCACTGTCTTCAGTGTCTTCTTAAACTGGCTATGCTAGTGTACAGGTTTTTGCATGGTGACATTGGTGAGGCCCCAAATACCTCAGTGCATACTGTGTTGGTGTGTCATCATCTCGAAAAGGCCCTTCCTTGAGGTCGGAGGACAGAGGTAATCTGCATGTGCGAAAGTCAAAAACTTGCTTCGGGGACCGTTCCTTCGCAGTCGCCAGACCTAGGTGCTGGAATAACATTCCAGCTTCGATATGCTCATCGACTACGGTGGACACCTTCAAGATGAGACTCAAAACTCACTTCTTTAAAATCGCTTATCCTGACTAGTCGTTAGGTTGTTAAGCGCCCTTGTAACGACATGTGCTGTGTTACAGTGCTGTAGAAATTGTCGTGTTCATCATCATCATCATCATCATCATCATCATCATCATCGTCATCATCATCATCATCATCACCACCACCACCACCACCACCACCACCACCACCACCATCATCAACATCATCATCATCAATATCATCGGTGAGGAAACTACTCCTCCATGGGTTGAAAAAGAAAACACAAGGATGGAATGAGCCTGCTTGCATGCTTTGCCACAATAAGTGAAGGCACGGAATCAATACGGGTGACCAAATTACATTCATAATTACATGTGCAGAACATATTGTTATGACTAGTTCATATCTATAATTATAATCCACAAAACTAATGCTCATTGAAAGCCTAATTGTTTATGGCTTTTGTTCTTTTGTTCTGCAACTAACAGTCCGCTACCTGGCCACTGGTGATATCACGGACATAAACAGTGTACTTGGTGATGATTCCGTTGGCATGGAGCGGTGGTTTCCAGGACACAAGGACTCGATCTGATCCAGCAGCAATGGCCTTGATATCAGATGGCATACCTGGAACTGAGAAACACATATCTCTGTTATGCAAATGTTTTCTAACACATTTCACCTATCAACAACAAAAAACAAACAAGAAATAATGGCATGTACTTCTGTATGCACATGTCAGGTCATTTATATAGCACCTTTTCAATCTCATTTTTGAAAGACAACTTGTTATCAAGTCACTTTTTAGGCTGTTTCCCAAACAGAAGATGCATAAAAATGGTATATATATTTTACTTTCCTTGAAGGCAAATTCACAAATTCATTGTACAAAAACAGGCTATAATAATTTGTCCATTATAACACATTTTGTGCTAGAAACTATTGACAAATACATAAGACAAATCACTACAGAAATACAGAAAGAAGTTAATGGAAAATTCAAAAGCTGAATTTCTAAGACTTAAATATTAACTACAGGACTTATATTCTTGTGTGTTTAGAAAAGCTGTCTGCTTCGTCACCCTAGTGGTTACACAAGAAAATTGCATGCCATCAAAATAAGTTTTAAGGTAGTGGCTTACTGTCTTCATGGGTCATGACATAAAGTGGGGGACTGGCAGCCCCCTCTCCCATCCGTGTGAACGCCATCACCTGAATGCTGTAGTTGGTGTACTTGCGAAGACCGGGCAACGTCACGCTCAGTTTGTTAGTCACAAGCGACATGGCATCCGTTTCATCTTGAGATGTAAAGCAATCACACAAATTTATGGTAGATCAGCATTTCATGCATATTATGTATTTATGTATTTTTGACGGTGAATAAGCTAGTCTCCCTGACGTGGTTTTTGTAAAATCAGTAATTCTGATAGAAAGTCAGGAACCAGAAGTGAAGGAAATCAAACAAATTCTAATAAACATTGGCTACATATACCAGAGTCAATAACACACTCAAAATACCTTGAAGGTGGAATAGGAAGAGGGAAATGAGACCGCATAGGATAGGACTTGTAGATACAGGTCACCGATCCATTATGAACCTCCAGCTGAGGCTCACTCAGGAAAGAAAATGAGGTAGGCTTTATATGTCAGATGAAAGAAGGCATATAAGAAATCAAGAACCTGATTCCTTTAGCAAGACTATCATTGGGACAATCACAGAAGTAATTTACGAGTGATGGGACTTGTTACAGCTATTTTTAGGTAACAGTAATCAATGGTGCTAACACAACAAATGGGTCAGGATTCAGTTCCACATTACCAAACAGAAGCAGTGGGAGGCAAGCGAGAAGATGTTCACCTGTAAGCTAGACCAGCACAGGGACGAAGTGAAGTATGAAGCACAACCAACACCAAACACAAAAGACATGCATGTGCTGGTTGCTGAAGTGCATGCATCCACTGATGCATTGTGCAAACAACAGGTGCAGTAAGGCTATTATTACAATACTTATTAAGCACCATTATCTAAGTGATCAAGCATCACTTGATTGTGAGCAATTGTGAGTGAAGGACTTGCTCAAGGTCCCTACACAGTAACCAACTCAGGCAAGGCTCAAACCCATACTTTCTATGTAATAAGGCAAACGCTCAATCAATCAGTTACCATGAAATAAATAAGAATGTGTATCATAAAGCAGAGTGTACAAGAGTATTCTAATGATGGCACAAGCCACGCTGTAAGTAGAAAGTCGAATTAGAGGTAAGAAAGTCAAGAACTTTTCCGCTTGCGGGTCGACTCACAAGCAAAGTGAGACTACACCAGAGGTTTCCAAACTGTGGTCCGCGGACCATGAGGGGTCCGCGAAGGATATGGCGGGGTCCACGAGAGCGTTCTTTAAATATTCATCAATGATTGACACTGCATGGTTTTAACATTGTAACCGAAATTGTAATCTAAAACTTATATAGCGCCACTCAGGTCAGCATTAACAGCCTGTGTTTTAAAATTCACACACTACTTATAAGCAAGCTTGTATTGTGGAAATAGTCTGCCTGTAATTTTGTTTAAATTTTAAATGATAAATTTAACGTTTTAAATGCTTGGGTCTGCGAGCTATGTCTAGAAAAACTAAGGGGTCTCTGGTCCAAAAAGTTTGAAAACCTCTGGACTACACAATGCCATAGCTACGTCGGATTGTGATCTATGTTACAGAAATTCTAAAGATGTGGGGTGGGTAACTCTCTATATGGAATGGATAGTCAAGGCACAATAGCTGGAAGCAATGAGATGGGATGGGCCCAAACAAAAACCAGACCTGGCCAGAAAAAGCTTATGTTTTCAGGATATTGTTCAAATCAATTCATTGAAAACAATACTCCCTTTATAAATGCTAAAACAAAAGCAAATATCATAATATTATACTTATATTACAACAAAAGCTTTATTTACAATGCAAAATACAATCGACTATACTGCAGCATTTCGAATGAATACCCACAGTCCATCCTTCCTGTGTTTTCATATATATATATATATATATATATATATACACACATATATATATATATATATGCAAAAATATCCAGTACAAAACTACTTAAAGGAATATATATCATAATGAAAATCACATGTATTTATAATAAACCTCAGCTCCGGCCTCATAAATTCACAAAAGGCATCATAAAGAATCTTCATGCATGGTTTATGGTCTGTTGCAACATCTGGTTAAACATTAAGGTTACATTATAATGTAGTTTTAAAACTGTACCAACAAGAAGTGTCAACCAAAACCACAACAGAAAAACAGTCAACTATATATATATATATATATATATATATATATATATATATATATATATATATATATATATATATATATATATATATATATAAATATGTGAAATAAGTATGCATGAAATATGTATGTTTGACAATATATTTAATTTTATATATATATGCATATGACAAGTATTGGAAATATATATATATATATATATATATATATACATATATATATATATATATATACATATATATATATATATATATATTCTTTTATTGATAGAGAAAAAACTGGTTGTCACACCACAACCAGGTAGATCTAATAGGGACAATGTCTGAAAAATAACCTGTCAAAGGACTCTGGCATATAGAACTCTAGATATAAATAAAGCAACATTTAAAACTGACATATACAAGTGTACTGCACTACATCAACGTAACATACATTTAAGCATTTTGATTTATTTATGCTGATGAGGTTTTTTCTCTACCAATTAACGAATATATATATATATATATATATACAGGGCTGTAGTGGTAAAATTAGAGGTGAGTATACGCTACCGGTTAGTTTTTCGAAACTAATTAGAGGTGCGTATACGCTAATGGTTAGTTTTCCGAAACTACTTAGAAATTAGTACAAATATTTTGTGAGGTGAGTATACGGTCTCTAGAGGTGAGTATACGCTGTATACCCGCGTATACCCTCGACTACAGCCCTGTATATATATATATATATATATATATATATATCCATCAGGCTTCGAAGCCTTGACATCCCTGACACTATCTGTGGCTGGTGTTAACTCAAGATATGACACATAACTTTATTACATGTCATTAATAATTAATAAATAGTTCAATGACAACAGTATTTCAGACTCTGAAATAAAATTCTCTACACATATGAATCTATCAATGACATTTGTAACTCAAAACTGTCAATGGAATCTTTACGTGCTCTCTGAACAATGCTTTTGAAACCAAAGTATCTTATCCACGTCAGTAGACATGACTGGGCATGTCTAAGACATGTCTAAGACTGATGTCGTGCATCTGGGGATAAACACTGTTACACACAAGCATGAGTTTCCAAAAAACCTGCTGACTCATGTTATAACATCAGTGACTGGTTATCGTACAGGGGTCTACATGGGACAGAAGCAAACAGAGGGCATAAAATGCACCAGGCCACCTGATCACTGCTCTCCCTAGGTAAAAAACTAACCCAGTAACCAAAATCTAACACACACACACACACAAACACACACACACATATGCGCGTATTTATTTCGCTGTATATGTATGTTTACAATATAATATCCATACAGCAGAAAAGCTGTCAAGGCCAGAACTAAAACATATTTGTTGAAACTGACTGGCAAGTATATAATACATACGTGTCCACGTGTGCACTCATGCACACACACACACACACACACACACACACACACACACACACACACACACACACACACACACACACACACACACACACACACACACACACACACACACACACACACACACACACACACACACACACACACACACACACACACACACACACACACACACACACACACACACACACACACACACACACACACACACACACACACACACACACACACACACACACACACACACACACACACACACACACACACACACACACACACACACACACACACACTCACATGCACTGTATATAGAATATATAGAATATATATGTATATATATATTATATATATATAATGAGTGCACACACACACACTCACACGCACTGCATATAGATTATATACAATATATATGTATATAATATATACATTACATGCACACTCACACACAGAGGTATGCATACCCATTGAGGCACACACAACTAGAGAGACAGAGAGACGTGCAATCTGCGTTTCTGTGTTAATACCTGTCATGGTTGAACACTGAATACTTCAATGATCTTCTCAAACACACCAATCACATGTTGTGACAGTAACACTTAACACTCATTTGAAGATGAATCTCAATGATTTACTTTTTATCCTGCTTGTTGTGTCCTTGTTCACAGGGCCTGCCAAGATCAGGGCAGGTGAGCCAAGCACCAATGGTCCCAATTCTCTTGCTCAAAACTTACGAAATCTTTCTGACTTCAGGGTTTTCAAAGACACAGCAGGACTTGTGAACCAGAAATTATGAAGCTTTACATACATGTATATCACAAAAATTGACAAGTAAAGTAGGGGTCAGCCGGGTAGATATTTTCAACCGAGTACCGAATCCGAGTATTTGGATATACTATTTGCCGGATCCGGGTACGAACCAAGTACCATTTGTTCCACATGCGAAGCTTCACATTTTCATGTAATGAAAAATTATCAAAGTAAATTTCTGTACTTGTAATAGCTGACTAATACATGTTGAATTATCGAAATAAATAATCAGGGAAATGGACTTGACTTCCGTTGTGGATTTGTACTTTTCTTCTTCAAAATGATTATGCTAGATGAAGCTCAAGGCTGATATTATGAGTCTACAAATTCCGGCATGTGAGGCAGACAAGCAACTATTTGTGTGTACAGTATTTGCCGAGGCGAATACTTCCGAATAGTGCCGAAAAACGGGATATTCGGCCACGGCAAATGTCCGAGGCGATTTCCGGCTGACCCCTAAAGTAAAGCAATAAATAAAGACTTCATTCAGCTGAAAAAAGCAATCAAAAGACTGAGACCTCATCCAGTCAGAGACATACAATCACTAATTCAATCATTCTGCACATCCAAAACAACAATCAACAAAAGCTTTATACAAACACATGATGTCAACTCATCAGCCACCTGGGAGAAAGCCCCAGGACACTTGGTTTGTATCACCAGGAATATTATAATAACCAAGTCATAAAGGTCAAAAGTGCATGGGATTAAATTCTAGCAAATCATCTCTGGAACACAATACAGAACTCTGGATTGCTCTAAAACGTGCAATTGGCACCCTGTTCTCACCTTCATCATCTCTAACCAGTTTGTAGATGATCTTGTAACCCTGGAGTATTCCATGGAGTGTGTAGAGTGGTGGAGGAGACCAGGCTACCATCAGACTTTGAGAACTCAAAGCCAAGGCCTGGATTCCCTCAGGACATTGACTTGGCACTAGAATATTCAACAACGGAAATACATTTATACCAAGATATATTAATAAGTCATGTTATTTTCGCTATTATGTCACTTGTAACGTTCAAACAGCTCCAAAAATGATACTATTAATAGCGATAATTTATGTAACAGCATAGAAAATTCGTTTTCTGATTAAGACTTTTAGGATACAGATAAGTTAAGATAAGTTAAGATAGTCAATAGGCAAAACAACTTGGAAGACAGATGTTATGAAGAAGTTTGCTGTAGAAAACATTGATGTAAATAAGATTCAGTGTCTTTGCAAAGTTCTTAAAACACTCTATATAAGTGTTCAGATATATATATATATATATACATACATCTACCTCACAAAAATTGACAAGTAAAGCAATAAATAAAGAAGACTTCATTCAGCTCAAAAAAGCAATCAAAAGACTGAGACCTCATCTAGTCATAGACATACAATCACTAATTCAATCATTCTGCATATCCGACACAACAATCAACAAAAGCTTTATGCATCATCTCCAACCTTTTTAGCACATCAGTCATATTCTGCAACACGCTCACTTCCCACACAAAGACGTCTTTTACGTTGTAAACACACACAATTATAATAATCGACCAACCAAGGCAGGGACAAAGAAGCACCCACATCGTCACGTTTGAGTGAATATTGGCAGTTGAAATAGTATATGTTGGGAAACGAACCAAGGCTGACAAAACAGTAGAAATAATGCATGGGTACAACTGATAGGAAAGGTTCCCACTGTTCACGCAGGCGCTAGGCTTGAAAGACGTTGAGGACCGAGACAAAAGCAAGGAGGAGGCTTAAGAAGGACTTAGCCTGTACTGTTCTCAACATTCGATGGATGGAGAGGCTCTGGGCTAGTTGAGGGCTTATTGCCATAGCGTGTTAGTCACTGATCCGATAAGTTGTGTGCACACTCAATAAAACAGTGGAAAGAAAGCAATGAGAGAGACTGTTTAACGGTTTCCCTGAACTGCAAATTTCGTGGGAAACCCATGTATGCAGAGCAAGTGGGCGGAAGGAGGTGCTTATAGGAAGATTGGTGGTAAATTAGGTCAAGTCACACCAGGGCAGTTTAGTACGCCCAAAAATGACTAATTAAGCCTCGTTACAGTAAAGACTCACAGCAAGACAATTTTTATAGCACCATAGCCCTGCTAGGCCAATTAAAAGGCACTGAACATGGAGTTAGCTTATCAAATGGAGCACTTTCTCACACACTTCCCCGTATTTGTCTTAACACTCCAACTCAAAACACTTGTTCACTGCTCTGTTCTTAGGCAGGTGCAGGAATCACTCAGCCTCTGTTAAGTATTTTTACAGCCTTGTATTAATAATAATACTTTATTACTAAAACAAGACCAGTTCCTGAAAGGAAGGCGATAGTTAATATGCACTGAAGACAGGCTTAAACTCTACGTCTGAAATTATTGGGATACAGCCTAGAACGAGTTTCGGAAAATGTCTGAGCTATACTAGCTACCGAAAATTCCCAAGCGATAACAAACTCTTACCATCTTCAAGAGTCAATGCCACTATGTCATCAGATCTTGGTCCAGCACCAGCAGCATTAAAAGCCTGGATGTGAACAGTATACTGGGTGAATTTCTCCAGGTTATCCAGGTCACATGATGTCTGTGACCGCTTCGTAAGGTAAATATACGGTGCGGACGTATTATTCTTTTTGTAGCCCACATAATAACCGATTATTCTGCCATTTGTGAACTCATCTGAGGGAGGCTACAATATTTAAAATAACACTTCAAACTGTCTTTGTTTACATTACATTCTACAAATCTTAAATTAAACAGCCCCTGATCAAAATTAGTTAAGCATTAATTGCAGAATTGCTACAGAAAAAGTTTTCACATGTTACATGTACAGTTGTACACACCAATAAATCACTCAAAGCTTAAGCATTTTGCACAACTATTAATAATCGATTCAATCGGTAAATTTATATGGTGTCCTTAACAGCTTCATTGACTGATTGATTGGTTAATTTTTGATTGATTCATTGCAATCATACAGTGTCTCTCCAAGCATTATCTACGTAGAAGCTTCTACGTAGATGGGCACTCCAAGCCCATCTTTGGCAAAATGGAACATTTTTTAAGAGTTGATAAAAAGTGCATTTAGAATGTACATCAAGAGGATGGTCATACCAGGCAAATAGCCAAACTGCACAGTTGAATGCATGTCAAGGGAACAACAAGTTTGCAAGGGGTTATGAAGCAAATGGATTTGCAGCCATCCAACCATAAGAAAGGATAAAGCAAGCTGACGCTGCCATATCCAAACAGAGCTTCAAGTTCTAAAGAAATCAAAAAATTAGGTAAATAAGTAGTTAGGTAGGTAGATAGGAACATAGGGGGAGGGTAACTATGTGAAATCTGTTACCTTCCAAATTATTCTCAATGACTGTGACCCAGTAGCTGTGACTGTGATATCAGTTGGAGGAGCTGATGGCTCTAAATATAAACCATAAGTCATTAAAAACACATTAAACTTGAAAGAAAGTTTATGAACTTACCATTATATCTACGTGACGTTCAATTATTTACCATTCATTTATAAATCAATCCTGTTATTATCATCATTTCAATATGACTTCAGCAAATAATTATTGCCATTTCTCGGCCGCTATTCATTCTTATCTGACCTGAAGGCTTTTGCAACACTGTTATTTTAATACACAACGCATCAATCAATACTCATTTTGTAGTCACAGTCAGAAATCACAGTCAATTAAGAAGAGTCAGTCAGGACGTAACGAGGTCTACCAACCTGCTTCTGCTGTAGTGAAGTTGATTGTTGCGCTGGGTCTTCCTCTACCAACTTCGTTTATGGCAATCACCCTTGCTTGATACGTCACTGCCGGACTCAACCCAGCTACTACGACAGACTGTTCAGCCCCATTGACCTCTACATTATAGTCGTCCCATGCACTTGTCTCATTCTTCACCTGGACCAGGTATGACGTAACAGGAGCGTTACCATCAAATCCAACTGCCCAGCTCAGCTTGTGGCTGTGGCTGCCTCGCTCTGACACTGCCAGATCTCTGGGAGGGTCAGGTCGCTCCACAACAACGAGCTGAAGGGTCACAATGTCATCCCCAAATGCATTCTGGGCTGTGCAAACATAGAACCCGGTGTCATCTCTCATCAAGGGACGTATAAGAAGTCTTGATCCACGGCCATTGTCTGTGTTGAAAAAAATCGTCTGCATCCTGCACAGACAGATAGGAACTTATTTTCTTTGGTCATTCATTCAGTATTGCCATCCATTCACTCAGCATTATGAGTCAGGATAGTGGATACGGATTAAGCATTTCTGAGAAGTACAAGAATATGTAAGTATCTAAGTGTGCATGTAAGTGTGTGTGTATGTGTGTGTGTGTGTAGGTGCATGTGTTTAGGTGTGTGTGTGGGGGGGTATGTATGAATCGAGACTTTTGCAAGCACATTTTTAAGAATGCCTCAAAAGCATTGTTAACATGGCTGTTCAAGGGATTTAAACATATTAACATAACATGAAAAAGTCACTTAAACAGACTTTGAAAACATAACTTCAGCAGAATTAACGAGTAATGCAACGTACAGTTTAGCACAATAAATGAATATACTACTACTACTAATTCATTGAAAAATGAGCAGGGTCGAGGCCATATACCGGTACGGTCACTATAGAAAATCACGTACATTTACATTTACTGCTGTAAATCAATGTGATGCAATTTTATAGAACAATAATTAATAAATATGCATGGCCACGTGTTAATAAGGGGTACCTTGAAAACATTTAATTACCACTGGTTTCTTCATTTCATCAGCTATGCATTTGTTAGAACACCTAGATAGTCAACCATTCATTAGTTCTTCATTCATATACTCAAATCAATCAATAAATAAATGCTAAGTGAAGATGTTGGTGAATCAGGAATGTCACAGTGGTGTACATATCATGAGAGTTTACCTGGACTTGTCCTGCCAATCCTCATAGTTGTAACTCCAAGCAATCGAAATCGGTAGATCACCCTCGGCAACACATTCCAACACAACACTTTCATCAAGTCGGGCGGTATGGTTCTTTTCGGAAACTTCGAAACGAGCAGGAACTGGGAAAGACCAAACATGACCCAAGATATAACTGCATTGCAATCTAATCAAATCGATAAATTTATATAGCACCATTTTTGATTGCACATGGCATCAATCAATGGTTGCTCGTACGGAAAATCGCATTCAACCACAACACAGAAGGTGTCGATTGATTGCACAGCAAAATTGAAAGCAGTCCATCCCAACATTTACTGCATTTGTCATCCCAACAGAATCAACCGATATGCTCCAAATGTGTTAGTTTAAGGCAATCAATTTATCCCGAGGACGCGTGACACTTGCCCCCCTTTCAATGAAGTCGCCCAAGGCATGGGTGGCCGTGTTTTTAAAGAAAATATGATCAGTCAAACATGAACTGTTGGCAGAAATAACAAAACACTCCGGATTGTCACAATTAAATATTAATAAAGTTGGAAACGAAAGCAATTCTAACAATGAAGCGTGCCAATTTCAATTCATGTGAGACAAACGATGGCCAAGGCGCCACAGAGAACATGTTATTACAAGACAATTGGAATCGTAGACTGATAAGCAGAGTGGAAAAAGACATTAAAAGGGGACAATTGGTCAGCCAAATTTGAAAGGTTCACGATGGATACAATTGATAAATCAACAGCTACAGAGAAATTTACCATAGTTAGTATAATAATCATCCTCAATGCCATAATCATAACGATATTAACATCAATACGCAAACATTTACTACACCTCATCACCAACGTCCAAATCATTATCACAACATCACCAGGATTACTTATATTACAATGACACCAAGATTATTCACTTGGAGGCTTTTGAGGTTTTTAGACACAAGATGTACAGCAGTGTACATCTTCTGCTTCATACGGTCCTTTTCCTTAGCTTTCTGTGGCATAACTCTTTTATAACTGGACACAACCCATTCTCTTTAAAACTCATTTTTGGCAAATACACTTCCAAACACCTTTTTCCTGCCCCATAAGAAAATTTGAATCGAATACTTCTGCTTCATACGTACGGTCCTTTCCTTAGTTTTCTGTGGCATAATTGCCTTAATGGACGCAAATCTACTCTCTTTAAAACTTATTCTGGCAGAACACCTTTTTGTTACCCCATAAGAAAATAGGAATCGAATACTTAACCAAAAATTTTTGATTCTAAACCGAGGCTTTGAAACAAATCACAGACAACTATTAAGATACAAGCACTGTAACGTAAAGGTAATCTTTCAGACAATAAACATACTGTGCACTGTCAGTTGAATAACTTTACTGAGGTCTGGTCCAACTCCATTGCTTGCTTGACACAGGTAGTATCCACGATCGGCCCGCTCTGCCCTCTGAATCCAAAGACTTCCATTTGCCAACTGCTGAATACGCCCATCGTCAGACCCATCCAATGCTAAGGCCTTGTAATAACCACGTTGTCCATCTAAGAAAAACCCACAATTTCAGGTTCATCATGACCACAGCTAGCAACATCTACAAGGGTATTTTTCTAAATCCCAAGGCATCTTCATATATATAATCTCTGTACATCCCAAAGTACTTTCATATATAACATCTGTAAACCTCAAGGTACTGTCATATATAATCTCCGTAAATCCCAAGGTACTTTCTTATAAAATCTCTGCAAATGTCCACAACAGTCACACATATGAAGGTAAAGAAAACATGGGCAGTATTACTCATAATGCATATAATTGCATGATCACTGTATCCACTTATGCAATGCTGTAAGGATGACACTAGTACGGTACTGTAACACACGAGACAACACTTTTTCACATACACACAGACTGGCATTGAATCATAACACGCTACTTGTAGAAATGAGTTTACATTATTATTTATTGAAAAACTGTGTAACAGCATTATACTTTTTTTACATCATTTAAGAATTCAAGGCAATTTTAACTCTTTACAAGTAGACAAAGTGACACATAAGTTTGACATATAAGCAAACAATAGTTTAAATTAATTTTCAGTAAAAAACATGACGAAGAGCATTATGTTTTACCACTGTATAAAAGCCACACGAGAATTTTTATTGTGATTCAACCACCTGCTGTCACGGTCTGTGTTACTTCAAGCAAACAATAATCAACTCTGAAGTTACAATAAGAACATTCAAGAAAGAAAAACAACAATAGGTGGGATACATAAACCATTGTCACTGAAAAGCCTTGTTCGTGATACACTGAATAGGGGCTGAAACCAATTTATGAGCTGAATGAATACTTAAGACTTGGGCAGACCTTTTGTAAAGAGATCTGCAAAAGATATCTTGGGCCCAAACTGCTTGGCACACGACTGTTCTAAAGATAGCTTAGAGGCAGGCATCTGCTTGCTCTAAAGATCCACAAACAAGCAGAGATGGTACCAAATCACACCTTTAACTAGCTCCTACTCACAGTAGGGGACGGTGTAATTTGTGGTAAGCTCACACTGTGACAGTTCACAGCACTAATTGTAACTCTTTGTGCACCTCTGCATGTTTTTCTGCAGAAATTTATTGCTGGAAAACAGCTAATAGGTACCAGTACTATAACAGAGCTTAGAAAGAACATAAGGAGGTTAAGTATGACAAAGTAGATTTACAGATTTTAGTTAGATTCACACATCAAATGAGTCAAATTGTTTGAAAGATGCAAAGATTATGCACAGATTCTTATGTTTGCAAATGTAAATATAATCATTATAATGTTTAATTTTATTTTTCTACTGCCACTGCTGCTACTACTACTGTGTTATATATGATAATATATATATACATATTTTAAACTGTAAAGTAGAGATTAGGAACATTTCAAATGAGCTTATATGAGAATTAAAATATTGCACACAAGGACATAGCCAGACTTAAATTCAAGAGGGGCAACTCCGGGAGACATCCAGGTGTAGTAGGGGTGCGGAGGTATAACCGACAGAAATTTTTTGAAATCTGACAAAGCAAGAGGAGACAACTGCCTCCTCTTGCCTCAATGTGGCTATGCCTATGATTGCATGTTGACATGCAAATCTAAGGCATGGCTACTCAACACCCTAAACCAGTGTCTGCGACTGGCAGGACTCAATAAAAATCACAAAATTTCCAGGATGCACTGGGATTCAAACCCTGAGTGCTGTGCTGCCACCGTGCCACTGTGTGCATTCGATATAGTTGCCATAGAAGAATCCAGGTTATCAGACTGGATCAGACAATCGCTCTTGACAACAACCCCAGCATCCAAGCGTTCTTCATCTGTTTAACTTGTCAACATCGATCAGTGGTCGCTACTGCACACACTGCAGCCACAGTCGCACTCTGTTTGACGAGTGTCATTAAGAGAAGAAAACAGACGCCGGCGACCAAGACTAAGAAGAAGGCAAACCAGGAAGAGAGAACTTCCAATATTTGCAAAGTAGATGAATGCTGGATCCTCAATGAGCCTCAGGTGCCCGGCCCTCGACAGTGGCAATGATAAAACGAAGACTCGAGGGCATTTATGACACTGATAAAAGGTGCCCATGGCTTTTGTTGCACTGATAAAACTGTGAAGAAGCTGGATAAAAATCTCCACTGGGTAAATAATTATAAGCAGCAGGGCACTGAGTCTCCAGGAATAAACCTTGCTCTTGTGGGGAGAGGGGACAAAGTCTACTCTGTTATTACACCTGTACAAGCACTACTTCACACAGGTGAAATGGAGAGTAAACTATCTGCCTAGCATCACCAGTTTGGCCCAAACTTATTAAATACAGCTCCATCAATAATGAATATACGGTTTATCAAAATATGTAAGCAAAATTCCATTATGAAAGAGAAAGATACAGTTTAATAACGAGAAAGACATAGATCTTGAGGACTCATGGACAAGTGCCAGTGAGAAGGACACAAAGGGAGACAGTGAAAGTGCCGTGAAAAAGATCAAAACAAATGCAATCTGGAAAAAAATGAATTTTTATCAAAAACACAACAAAGGCAAATCAATATAGAAGATGTGCACATCAAATCAGAATACACAAATTAGGGAAAGCACTAATACTAAGCGATATAACTGGTTGAAATGTGGAGGCACTTAACACAAATACATCATTAGATAAATTATATGTATTACACTATGCCTAACATATAAGATAGCTAGCCTCAACAAACAACAATGAGGGCGCAAAAGTCCTGGGGGCTGACGTATTTTGCACCATTGACTGTCCCATCATGCAGGTCATAGCCAGGCCCTACTTATGGTCCCAATTAACTAACAGGTAGCCAGTCTTCTGAATGGTCTTATCAGAAAAAAGAGACAGGACATCTGTCAACTTGTACTGTCAGCTAAAGTTATTATGGGTGTCTCTATTGACCATCAGAGAATAAGATGTCAAAAGGGCAGCAAGCCAACAGTTAGGCGAACTGGGCAAACAATCACAAAGAAGAATTCCAAGTCTATTTCACGGGTCACAAGTCTCACTGACACCACTTCGCTCACTGTTACTTACAAATATATTTACACATATAATCCAAAGTGACATATTTACACAAATATATACTCAAATAAAAGATCAACTCTATCCATTCTAGATATTATTTTGAATGTTACACTGTTCTTAAACTCTTAAACTTTCCCTTGGATTTACTCCATTTGGTACCAACCAATATAGATATATATATATATATATATATATGTATACATACATACATACATAAATACATGGTCTGTATATTATACATAGAAATACATATGCAGCTGTATACATAATATATATATATATATATATATATATATATATATGATTTATACATATAAATATATGGATTTACTAAATAACTTTGGTACCAAAGAATATATATATATATCCTTTGTATGTTACACATAGAAATACATATGCAGCTATATACATAAAATATATATTATATGACAAACTTTTAACAGCAGGGCTTTGTTTCATCTTCGCTTTGTAATTATGAATAATTAATGATAGGTCTAACTCACCAACATCTTTTTTCCAGGTGTTTGTTGGAACCGGATCTCCATCGGTCTGGCAGTCGATGACAACGCTCTGACCAAGGACAACAAAGGAATTCTCCGGTTCATAGACCCACCGAGGTGGAACTGGAAGATCAGCAACAGAAGGATTCTAGTTTCCACACAGTGAAATTGCTACTAAATTAAACCAAATGTAGTTCAAATTTGGAATACCAGCAAGAATGTAATAGAACATCTGAGTGTCAATACTGCTCTGTACCATAATGGCCACACTTATATTATACATGCTTAAGAATATACACATAGTAGAGCTGAGCAAAAGAAGCAAAATTTAACGTTAAAAATTTTTAATCAAAACAGAACAGAACAGAACAAACTGAATTCAGACCAAATAAGAACAGAGTAAAACAGATTTAAATGTTTACGATATAACTTGATCGCAACAAAGACAACCCTATAAATAGCTACCATCAACGTGAAGCAGTGCAGTGTGGTTGGCAGAGGCAGCTGCGTTACGTGCTAAACACGTGTAGTTTCCACTGTGATTTGGATCCACATAGCTGATCGAAAGAAGGCTTGAATAGGCACCAGTCTTCTGCAAAATTAAAAAGTACCATAAATCTTAATACTTTAAGGACGAGCATGTGCTAAAGTGCATGGAAAACTAATCCCTCTCGCTGTTAAATGGTTAAATCCAGTCAACTACAGCCAATTTCTCAATCACTTAAAATAGCACAAACCAAATATTTAATCTTAGAAAAAGCGGTACAGCAGTAAATGATTACAAAGGACAATCAATCTAAGGATCTGAAGCTTTAAACAGAGCAGAAGCTGCAGAAAGCTATTCCAGTTGTTAGCTCCTTCATAAAATGAATGACTAGCACTCTGGCAATCCAAGTGAAATTCCATACATGGGCTCATTCTTAAATGAATTTCTGCCTGCCTTCCATTGCATGTTGCTTTCCACACACAACTAAAGACTCATCATTTGCTGGCCACCTGAACCTCTGAGAAATATTTTTAGCAAGCACAACACACATGTCGGATAAACAGCAATCATCAAGGTGTGTACCTGTATATTGATTCCGAGATCTTGCGGAATTTCAGCCCCATCTTTCAGCCAGATGACAACCATAGGTAAATCTCCACTGCTCATGGCACATGAAACAGACACACGATCACCTTGCTTACGCCGAGGGAAAAGAAACGGATCAATCCTAGGAGGATCTACGTAAGCAAGATACAAAAAATTATCATATAGAAATACTCAAAGAACTGGATGCTGATACAGCAACATTCTTTTATCTATTCACTGATGAACTCACTCAAATGCCCACATGCACAGGTGTTCAAGGTACATTCAAAGGTATTTTTCAATAGCTGAACTATGTCTGGGATCCATGTACCCAATTGTGTTGTGTTATAGAATGGGTATAATATTACTGGTATATAGTGTGCTATAAGGAGAGGTTGGTGTATGCATAATGGTACAATGTTACCAGTACATAGCATGTTATACAGAGGGTTTGGTGTATGCACTAAGCTGAAATACATTCACCCAAGTATGCACCAAGATTAAGGACATGAGCTGGACCGTGTTCTGGACTCACTTTTGTTTACTTGTTCTGGAGTAACTCCGAGGAATATCCTCATTTATTCAATCACTCTAACTTTGATGAACCATTGTTTTAATCTGGGAAGGTCACTGACAGATATGTGTAAGACTTATGACACTATCACATAAGGTCTTGACAATAGACTGGTCAGGCATTCGTCCACATGTTCATTTATTAACAAACCAAACGAATTCCTATACTGAGTCAAACACGACTCCTGTATAATAGGTTATACACAAGCAAAAGCAACTGAACACGAAGTTAGAGAATTTATACCTTTTACTGATCAATTACATTGATTGCATCTTTACTGAGTCACTTGTAATATTGTAATTGTAAATTTATGTAGCACCACTTCAAGATAGACTCATCAGAGGTGCTCCTGACCCAACACAATGAATCCACAATCAAACAGAATCGTCTGCAAGCGCTTGCGGAACACAGGTAAAGGAAGGCTGAGGAGGCTGTACTCAGGGTGGATAGCAGTCCCTTGCGCATGGACTGCTATCCACCAGCGCTGTGCATTCTTTGTGGCTGGCCCTGTGACCTGGAATGGGCTCCCTGTATGCACTGCTTTTAACGCCAATAGGTCACTCTGTCCAGTTCCTTAAGACTGTCCTGTTTGACCGGGGTTGGGCTGGGCGCACTCCTGAGTAGTTAATCTTTAAGGAGTGCCAAGGTTTCTTGCTTATCACAAAATAAACATTTTGTTCCAGGCTTGGCTCACACAACAAAGAACCCTTGAGAACAAGCAAACGTGAGCAAAGAACAAGAAGCCTCGATTAATGACACATCTTTAGACAACAATGCTGTTTACCCAAGGCACTTAACTTACCCATTATGTGAACGTAGACGGAGCGGTTCATTCCACGGCCATTGGCATTGCGGGCGTCACACAAGTAAGTGCCTGCATCATACGATCGATCGATTGCTTCAATCGTCAATGATCCGTCTGCCTCAACGTGCTGTCGGTGATTGATCGGAAGCTGTGTGTTACCTGTCAAGAAAGCAAGGTGTCAGATGAAAGTCATCTGCAGTGACAGTTCGGAAAGGATGAGCTTGACCACAAGGACAAAGAGAGGTACTGGCTAATGGAAACAATTGGGCAGTTGCTAGTATGCATCTTAACAGCTTCAACTACAACAACATAATTAACGGTAATAAATACTTGTATTTCTCTCCACACTTCCTTACTTGAGTGTTACTTTTAATCATAAGAAACTTGAATGTACAATAAAATCGACCGTCATAGAGAATACATATTTTTCTTTAATTAAAATGTTTATATCACCAGGAACTTAACTCAATACCTTTATAGTCTTCCCATCCTGATCTACCTACATGTAGTGATGTCCTGAGTCTGTGATAACGGCTTCTGATTGTGATGATTAAGTAGATGGCTATGATTCAAACAATAACTAGTAAAATACAATGACGATAGCACAACAAGAATTCTTTGTGCATAGATCTATCGGTACTTGAATCATATTCAGCTCAATTTTCAGATTTTATGGCAAGCTAAAAGAGGGACTCGTAGCTGAAATCAGTAAGAACCTTCATCTACACAAATTAAACACTACTTACCTTTAAACCAGGTTATACGGTGCACAGGATAACCAATAACATGGCATGGAAGGATCACATGTTCATTGGCAACTGCAGTCACATTGGTCATCGGTCGGATGTAAGGAATACCTAACAAATTCAGACAAAACTACATCAGGTAGTTCAAGCTCTCTGAACTTTTCAATATTAAGTAATAATTCCTTAAATGAAATATTACACAACTACTCAACTAGGTATTTTTTGTAAGCATTTATATATTAAAATAAGTAAATGGTTGATTGCAATGATTGAACCACACCCTCTGAAACCATCTACAGCTTCTGCTTTCCAAACTCATAGCAAATTTCTCTTCCACTCAATACCACTCCAGTTTCTCCAGCTGTCAGTGTGTCTAGTCACAATAACAGTAAGAATTGCATAACAATAACGTTAATCAACTGGTGATCATAAAACATGTCTTACCGTAAATATTCAGCTGGCTCTCTTGATAGTCATTCCAAACACTGTTCTCTGCAATGCACCTGTAAGTCCCTCCATCTTCCAGCATCACACTAGTGATGTTCACGTGACCGACCACATCGCCTGCAGACGTCACGAAGCTACCAACTGTGACACGTGCACTGCTGATTACTGGAATACCATCAACTGTCCAGTGAAAAGCTGGTGGTGGGCTGCCAGTTGTGGCACAGCGGAGGGACACTCTTTGACCCACTTGGGTATATTCTGCCTCTGAGTGTTGAAAGATGATAGGCTTAGCAGCTAAAATGATGGCCAAAATCGATTAGTTACTCTGTTTTAGGATCACTGACTCAACCATGAATGAATGCATTCACAAATGAACACACCCACACCAATCAATCAATCAATCAATCAATCAATCAATCAATCAATCAATCAATCAATCAATCAATCAATCCATCAATCAACCAACCAACCAACCAATCAATCAATCAATCAATCAATCCATAAGGAACAAATCTACCAATACAAGCTTGTAGGCCCACATTGAAAATCAAGCCTATATCAAGCTGTGAAAATTTGGTAAAACTATACAAATTGGCTGAACATTCTACAATCTGTTGCTCTATATAACCGTGAATCAATTTATTATTAAAACACAGCAACCAAGTCTCCAAAAGTAGCTTACCTCCAAGCAGAAGCTGTCCACATCCCTGGACACTGTCAAAGTCGTTAGCAACCATACACTGGTACATGCCAACATCCTGCCGCTGCACACTGTTGATATGCAGCAGGGTACCATTGGCAGCAATGGAGACTCGCATAGCATCATTTACAATAGTCAATCCATCTTTGTACCATTCAATGACCTTAACTGGATGACCTGAGATGATGCACTTGAATGTTGCCCGAACACTCATGTCAACAGTCAGTTCTGATGGATCCAGATAGGCAACAAGAGGCTCTGAAAATTAAGGAGCACGAGAAGAAGGTAAGAAAACTATACATCCATTACATTTAATACATGCAATTATGGCAGCTGTAATGTAAATCTCTTAAATTTCTCAGTGCCACACAAAAGCATGTCAGGGCAACCAGCTTATTCGCCGGCTCTATATCAAATATCGAACTTATAGAGTTAAACTTAACTGCATGAAATGATGGCAACTTATAGAGTTAAACTTAACTGCATGAAATGATGGCAACTTAACTTAAAACAGAAAAGTACCATCACCAGTAAATAAAGTCTTTAGGATTAATTAAAAGCTTAATGTGCCAGCATTTAGAAAAATTAACACAAATATGACAGTAAGATAGCTTTTCTTTTTATGGGACATGGTAGCCGATTGGTTAAACCACCCGCTTCGTAATGAGTTCGAGCCTCTCCTGTAATGTTACTGTGTAGGGACCTTGAGCAAGTCCTTCACTCACAACTGCTCATCACCATTATTGATCATTAGATAGTGGTGCTAAATAAATTGACACAAACAATAAATAATCTCGAATAATCTAGGAACGTACCAGTCACTTCCAGTCGAACAGTCAATGATGTCTTTCCCAGATGATTTTCCACCATGCAAACGTAGTTTCCACTGTCACCCACAGATACCTCTGAAATGACTAAGTTGCCACCTCTGAGTGAAAAATAGTTCTGGCTGGCAGAAATCGAGATGCCATCTTTTGACCAGAAGTACTGAGGAAGTGGAACAGCATTGGCCACACAGGGAAGCTCAACGAGAGAACCCCGTCTTGCCGTTATGGACGTGATGGTGTTCTTCAAAACAGGACCCGAGTTCACGGAGTCTTGACAGAAAGATATGTTCATAATTAGACAGTATTATTTCAAGGTTTCTAATGGTACAGCAGCTAATCTTTAACATATTTATCTAATCCTTCTATCACCATTGCCCATTCATCACTACAATCAGCATAGGCAAGACTAAAACCACAAGTGCCAGAAGCAAAACTGCATACTACTCAGATATATAAGGGAAAATGCCACATCAAAATCCAACTTGATTGAATGATTTCAATAGCACTTAATACTACGTTAGCATCATTTCAGTGTAACTCATTGGCTCCATTTACAAACAATGCCCCATCTTATATAGGTATGTTAGTACTTATCACCTTTATCAGCTGTTGTTTACTGGAGATCCAAATCTCAGCTCAGTCAGAACAGTCTAAATCACAAAGGCTGGAGCTGTGATACCTCCATTTTTAACCTGCTATTGCCTCTGTAGGCAGTCAACTGTGACAGTGAAAAATGATCTTCACTTTCAAAGCTAGACAGAGGCATTAAGAAAGATCAAAAAGAACATTATGAAAAAAATAGGCCAAAAGAAAACTGAGCAGTGATGAAAAACACGGTGGAGTCAAACCTGTGACATAAGAAGCCAAGCAATGCCTTAGGCTAACCCCATGATGCAGCTCTGATACATGGGCGGCGATCATGGGAGGGGGGTCGAGGGGGACAAGTCCCCCCACCTTTAAGAGTGGGAGGTACACACCATACATTTGTCCCCCACTTTTTGAAGAAACCCCAAAAAAAGGTCATCAAATTTGTTCCCAAAAATGGAGAAAAAATATTTGCGCATGAACGTGAAAAAATTTTTTACCTCTTTTTTAAGCAGATCAGTTCAAAACTCTTTTCACCAGATCAGTTCAACAGTGTCCCCCCCCCACCTGTGAAACAAGATCACCGCCAGTGCATGGATATGAAATGTTAGCTAATTAATTTTCTTGGTATTTGCATATGAGGGCAGGTGGACAATCCCTTTTCATCATCATCGTCGTCGTCGTCGTCATCATCATAATCATAATCATATGATCTTCCCACATCTGGCATATTCACTTTATAGCCTAGTCCTGGTCACCCAGTAGAAACAAGAGTGGACACTTGCCAACAACAATCAGCTGGGCAGGGTCACTTGTTTTCTCTTCACCAGTCAGTAGATTTCGTGTTACACATCTGTAAGGAACGTAACTGTCCGCTGTCGTGACATGTCGCACATGTAACTCACCAGACGTAATCATACTGTATCGTCCATCTACACACAAGCATACACGCAAACGGGAATTTATGTACAAGTAAATGTAAGTTTATTTAACTTAATCTATATAAATAAAGAGAAGAATCTGTCTGTCTGTAACAGCGATCTTTGACTGGGATGCATTTCTACAGTTTTGGACCTTTTCACTCCAAACCTTCACTACTGTCTCGGGGTGGGCATTACACACCCAGTGTGAGGCTTCGCGTCCCCGTTTTCACTGCTTCCGTGGTCTCCCGGCCCAAAACCTCTCCCAAACCCCCACTTTCAAAGAAATTTGAGTCGACCTATTCTCATTCGCCAGATGGCGCCGCCCGAGAAGATTCTGTGTATTTGACCACCAATTCTGTTTCACCGGAATGCATTTCTAAAGATTCGCCAGATGGCGCCGCGTATGGATTTCACTTCACATTAACTTTTGTTGCTTATTCGCTACAGGGATTGAAACTTATACCTAAATTTTTTGCTTATTCGCTACAGGGATTGAAACTTATAACCCCGGGCAATGTCGGGTAAACCAGCTAGTATTAAATAAACTTACTACCCAGTGGTCACATTCATTTCTTGTTGAAAACCAGAAAGTACGCTAGAGAACAAGTACACTTTATGTGCTGTACGAGACCTCTGAGGAAGAAGGATAACAGAAGAATGATAGAGTCTTAGAAAATGCATTATAAATATCACATCTTCAACAAGCACACCTTGCTGATGATATAAAGTGTAACTCTTATAACATGCATTACTACAGTACAAAGTGCTATTGAAGAAGACGAGCAGCCCCATTAAGCTAGCCAGACACGCAGCCATGGTGACTTCATTTTACTTAGCCATGGCATATTGAGGGTGGGTGGACAGTCCTTCCCCTAGCCATTTGATCTTCCCACTGGCAGTGTACAGTCAGTGTACTCATTATATCTGTGTTGGCTAGGGACATAGATGGAGCTGAAATCTTAAAAATTTTCTGGTGGGGATTATAACACATGACCTCTCAGTTGATAGTCCAACATCCAAACCACTAGACTATAATACTTCAAATAATTCATCAATGCTTTCCCATGACTACAGACACTTTCTTCCATTTCCACAAGCTCCATATTCACTACTTTCCCACAGCCATTTCAGTTCTTCTCCCAGGACTCCACGCCACATTTCCACTAATCCTCTGTTCCAAGCAGACGGTTTCCCACCACACATAATCCCATCAGTTTTTCCCATGACTTCTCTCCACATTCCCTCCTTCATCAGCACATGGAATTGCTGCAGATCAGTTTCCATGTTCCCATCACCAGCAAAGCAGCCCCATCTTCAAAGGGCGCCAATTTGACAAGCAATCAAACGTCTCAATGGAACTGAGTCATAGCAGACAATGACAGCCACCTGATCTATCGGGGCTCGTGTGCGCCAACCACAAGCAAGCGCTTGCCTCCTCCTCCTCGCTCCGCTACGGTCGATGAGAAACGCTCGTGGGATGTCACCCCAAGCGAGACATCGATCACCATAGTACATAAGCGTGTCTATGAATGGGACGTGCAGCGCCGCTACCTATCCCACTGGATGCAACAGACAGTGGACAGCCAAAATGCTTTGGTAAATAATACATAACGAAGCACAATGAACTGAATCAGACTTCCCGCGTTTAGCTGGGGTTCCTGAACACGTTACCAGGCCATTCTGCCTCACCTTTTGTCATACACTTCAAAGGTTTATGACTACACTACACATTTATCATATTAATAGAAAGAGGTTTATACAAGATAAACACATAGCGCAATACAGATACAATTACCGTTTTGTCAATATTGTTTCCATAAAGTGAGAACTAATAATCAGATTAAATGTAAACAATTACCACAATTGTGGTAATTAATAGACCCAGCAACAAAGCAAACATGCATATATCAGTTATTTATATTAAAGGCCAACTACCCAATTTTATACATTCAGGTGTTGTACTAACACTTGCAACATAATAATTTTCACAATGTTGATCTGAAACCTAGTTTTTCACATAATTTCTTCATCTCTTCTCATTCTATAATTTATTACTTAAAACAATGGTGAAACGTGACACCAGTTAGTAAAGCAACGAATTACAAAATCGACAATAAAAAATATTTACACTGGCCAAAACTTTGAAATCTCTAAAATGGGAATAAAACTGAATGTAACAGAATTGCAAAAACTACATTAAAGAAATACTTAAACTGGCTAAAACTTAGACATGACAAAACTAAGAAGGAAACTCAATAAAACGGAATAGGCAAACTTTTTAACCTGTAGCAATGGTCCTCCCATTCTGCACCCACGATATGACTACAACATAAGTCTGGAGGTAGTACGGATTGACAGAGCACTGGAGGATAGCAGTGTTGTTTATTGTCACATAAGCATCGTTGACCTGAACATTGTACGACTGATAACGGCTGACCAGAACTGCAGAAAAAGCAATGTTAGCAGAGTTTTTGGACTGATCAAATATATCTTTTGACTTTCAGCAGAATTCATTAACGAAAAACGTATTCAATGATGACTGAACTGGACTGGATTGCATCAGATTGGATCAGATGATTATACAGTCTAATGAAAGAGGAATCATGGAATCAAGGAAGGAATTAAAGGAAGGAATCAATCGACTTTATTGTTCACCATAACGGATCAAACACAATGTTATAACAGGCATGAAATTCCGGAAACAATGGGTAAACCGAAAGGAACATCAAGTTCCGCTGACAGAGTATCCCTAATACAATTTTTCATTACTCATTCTAACTATTACAATAGATCATTATGTGCTACTTAATGCCTTTGTAAGTGATAAATATGGTAAACGTAGTTGTACAGAGAGTAAACATGACATTCAACCAGTTCGTTTGACACGACCACATTGAGCACACGATTCTAAAAGAACCGAAAGAGTAAAGACAGATACTTTAGTTTTATGAGCTCCAGTGCAAATTATATCACATTACTGATTATGATTATATAAATAATGTAAATCTAATTTATTATTCTAATCCAATGACTGCACTGTTATCTTAATGACTAAGACATAAATCAATGGTCACTAAAATCGCAATTAAAAATCATAATCCAATGAAGAAGTCGATAGATGAGGGAGGTGATGACTTATACAATATTTTACAATACAATGCAACTGTTCGTATTGCCCTCCTTCCATAGTTCAGAAGTGCACACGACCATACAACAGAACATCAATGACGCTGGGTCGCTACACAATGGCTAGAGGTAGATTCGAACCTGCGACCCTCCGGTTACAAGGCACAGAATCATAGGAGTAATTTGTGGGGGTACGAGGGGTACCCGCACCCCCACTTTTTGGACTGGGGTTACCGTACCCCACTTTTACACCATGCCAATCAATTTTTTATTACTGAGCCTTCCCAGAAATCGCAGTCTCCACCTTACTTTGTGTGTGTAAGAAATTGGTACCCCCACTTTTTACACCAAAGTTACGCCCCTGCACAGAACATATCTACACCACCGCGTCCCCCTTAAGACAGTTGCTAACATTTATAAGAATGTAGAAAGCAATTTAAATTAACCAAAACTTGGTCTAAATATGAACCTGCTTTGATGTAAACTTCCGTGCTGATAATGACGCCAACTGCATTCTTCGCCCGACACCGAACCCTACCACTATGGATCTTGTCATTGAACAGTTGATCCCGAAACGGCTGGAAGTAGAGCGACCCATTTGCCAGCATTTCTAACAGTCCAGGGACTCTGTCCACTTCCCTCCCACTGGACCACATCCAGTCGATTTCCGGGGCCGGACGTCCAAATGCCGAGCATGGTACTACGACGCCTTTCGTATTGAGGAAAATTATCTCGCGGGCAAAGCCAGACGTAAACATTGGTCCATGTTGTACGATATCCGACGGTTTTCCATTATTTTTGCTCAAAGTCGCCGAGACTACAAAAACTGTCAAAGCAAAACCCAACTTTGTGATCTTGACCTGAAGAATTCTGCTAGGCCTACTTCATATTTATAAATCTAAACTACGTCTAACCAGTGCTCAAAGCGACTCTCCCATGTGTGTGCGTATGCGCGCGCGTCTTTGGGTGAGTCGGTGCGCGCGCGCGACTCGCTGGGAGAAGAGCTACCAAAACTGAGGTATTTACTGAGTATACCTAAGCTTATGGGGTCATTTTTTTACAAATTACAAATCCTGGTTGATTCATGTTTTTCCTAATACATTTTGCTTCTGGTTGTTTTATGCCTAGTTTAGGCCCTACAAACTTTCTGGTCTGCGCGAACAACAGCCTCAGGCCTGGATTAACCGTAGGCCTATACACGGTTCCAGTGGGTCCACAGACCCGGGCCTACTAAACATTTCACAATTAAGGGGCCTAGCATTAGTATGCTACGGAAGCCTACCTTACAGATTTGAACTATTATTTTAGTATTCAAATGTTACATTGTTGACAAGATAATAACTGAAATATTGTATTGTATTGTATTGTATTGTATATGGGCATTTATAAAGCGCCTCTCGCGGTATAGACCAATCGGAGGCGCTATAGTTTTATTGCAAACAAACGATAGTCACTTGCAAACATGGGCGGCGATCATGGGGGGGGGTCGAAGGGGACAAGTTCCCCTCACTTTAAGAGTGGGGGGACACACCATACATTTGACCCCTACTTTTTGAAGAAACCCCAAAGAAAGGTCGTAAAATTTTGTTTAAAAATGGTAAAAAATTTATTGACCTGTCTTTTTGAGCAGATCAGTTCAAAACTCTTTTCACCAGATCGATTCAACAGTGTCCTCCCCCACCTGTGAAACAAGATCGCCGCCAGTGCTTGCAAATGAACAGCCAAGACAATTATGAGATAATTGTGGCCGTTAGCTTCTTTAGACTGTTAGTGTTCCTACGACAGTTTACTCTGCATGCTGAGGCTGCTTATAGTCTCTTCCGCCCATCATCGTCGGGCATCGGCATTTTGAGTCAATTGCCGTCAGTGCCAACCAAACCATCGGCTCTCCAAATGTTGCAAATAACGAAGGAATGCAGTTCACAATCAGGATATCCGAATGTTTGCATTGCTCTGCGTATAGGCCTATATATATCTTACACTTCCTGTGAGGCTGTGTCTAACTGCAGTGCTGAAAGATCGTTAGTCCTCTAAACTTCTAAAACTTTTGACGCTAGGTGGCGCTTCGGCGTGAAACACCAACTCGGTTCGGCTCTGGACTTTTTTGACCGGGCCTGGGTCGGGAGCGCCACTGAGTAGATTTCTTGAAGGGGCGCTATAGAAGTTCATTATAGATAGATAGATAGATAAAATGCCTTAAGATCTACGATGTGGCAAGATAGACTGACAAACCGCAGCTGGGAAGCTGTATAGATGTAGGCCTACCGTAGCTAGCGTATACATATAATTTATACGGTTTATAGGTCTGCTTTCAATGCTTTCACAGACTATATAGCAAGTAGGCCTATATGTATCATACCACTATTCTAATTTCAAACTCTGACCGTATACCATATAGATAGGGCCTATGTTATAGGCCCTATCATATCAATGGACGGCCAATTATAATTGTAATTGTAGGCCTAATCTGGCATTTATGAAGCGCCACTTCGAGAATAAACTCATCAGTGGCGCTCACACAGATCTATTTAGGCATATATCATAGTCTCAGTAGGCCGTATACAACAGGCCTATCAGCCAGTGTTTAATCCATAGTCCCCCTCTTATGGGGGTTGGGGGGTGAAACAAGGTTTGTGGGGACCAACAAGGGCGACGGTTTTTTGGAAATTTCATCCGTGTTCGCAGACCCAAACTTTTTTGGGGAATTTCATCTTCAAAAAAGTTGATGAACATTTTTTGGAGGGGGGCCGAAACATGTATCCTGGGGGAATTTCCCACCCGAAAGGTGTCTACATTAAGACATTGCTGGCCTCTGGGGGAACATAAATCCTGGAAGGGGAAATTCCCCCCCCCCAAGGTGTCTAGATTAAACACTGCCTATCAGCATTCTTTATGCCTATATGATATGCATCATCGATTCAATTAGGTGTAAATTCGTGTAATCCATTAAGGAAACTGTTTCATGGCTTACCCTCGATTATAAAGAATACTGCAGTCGTTCGGCAGAACATTTTTTTCGAGAGCGGATAAATCTGTTAGTCCGTTAAAAGTAAAGCATCTGTGGAAAAATATAAAAAAATCTTAGAGACTCCTAATACAGTTGCCTGCACTATGGCGTTCTTATATATAGGCTAGCGGAGCAGTCGAGCTATATAGTCCTCGGAATCTCTGCCATCCACCGCCGCTAAATCAGGTGAGAATTGTCGGGGGGCGGTTGGGAGGGTTCAACCCCATAGTCCTTTAATAGTTTCAACCCCATAGTCCTTTCATATAGGTTCAACCCCATAGTCCTTTTATAGGTTCAACCTCAAAGTCCTTTTATAGGACTCCCGCAGTTAAGTCTTGATTGCACAACCTAGGGGGGTCGTTTTCAACCCCTCAGTCATATAGGCGCCGACTTTTGCTTTTGTCTCTGGGTGCCTGGGTTCTCCCACCTCCCTTCCCATTCCCACTCTCCTTAGGTATATAGATGAGGCAGGAAAGAAGGCAGAAAAGACTAACAGACAGACACAGACAGACGCACAAACAGATACAGGCCCACGCACGCACACATGCACACAGACATAACGTGTAACATTGACAAAAACCTTCCCATCAATAGTGAGTAACCTACATGAGTGTATACAAGGAGAGCAAAGCTTCAGTGAAAGGATGAATGAGAATGGGATCAAGGTCAGGACATTTTAACACAAATGAACACTATAGTCATATTGAACTCGACACCTGCCATGCATGCACGATAAAAGATTTATTTGAATGTTTGCCCTACTATAATGCAATCCTTTGCCTCTGTAGAGATCAATAGGATATAGGCCTATAGAGGTCTTCCAAATTGTCTTTTATAGCGTGACCTCGTAACCTATAGCCGTGCAAACGTACAGCAGGCCTCATGCAGTGCAAAATTGCTCTGTGGGGGTAACGCAGTGCAAAATTTGTTACTAGGCAACTGGCTATAAACCGCTTTATAGTCAGAATCCCGACCACGTTGCCTGGATCATATATATCTAGGCCGAGTGCGGGCATATCGATATATATGCCTAATCCAGGTCTACGTTCGACAGTAAAAATCCAACGTGGGCTTAAACCAAATCATACATCGGCCTATACGTCTACCTTGATTGATTCGTATTTTCTGCATCTTACCTGACTAATGGACAGGTGCACGCCACCGTAGTACGATGTATCCAGCGTCGCGTTCGGAAACCATGAAACTCGCTGTCGTACGCGATTTCATACAAAACAACGAGCCCTTCAGCCGCCGTCGTGAAAGCGTCGCGTGCCAATGAAGCCACGCCCAACGGCTTGTCAATCACCAGAGCGGCCAGCTGCTTGCGCCGTAAAACGTCATTGGCCACGCCTCTATTAAGGTGTCTAATTTAAGACACGCCTACTTTTCCAGGTATGCGCGTCATCGACGTGCGCGATGTCAAGCCTGCGTGGGATAATCGGGATTGATCGTGCATCCGCGCAGTCTGTAACCCATGGCAACGACGCGACGTAACAAGTTCAGGTTGGGGCGATGTCCTTCAATGCATGGACTGTTTACCTGTCTGGTCTGCCTGAAGGGAGCACGCTTGTAATAGGCCTAAGTACCTCACCTGGACTGAATTAACATTTGTTGTCTGATCATTAGTAAGCTTAATAGGCCTTAATGATCGAAGCTCTTTGGATCTATTTAAAGTAATTTGAATATTAATACAACAATACCACCAGCGACTCAGCGAGTAATAATCATAAGCGTAATTTGTGGGGGCACGAGGGGTACCCGTACCCCCACTTTTTGAACTGGTGTACCGCACCCACACACACACACACACACACACACACACACACACACACACACACACACACACACACACACACACACACACACACACACACACACACACACACACACACACACACACACACACACACACACACACACACACACACACACACACACACACACACACACACACACACACACACACACACACACACACACACACACACACACACACACACACACACACACACACACACACACACACACACACACACACACACACACACACACACACACTTCGAACGATGCCAATCAATATTTTATTATTATGCCTTCTCAGAGATCGCAGTCTCAGCCTTGCTTCGTACATGTCAGAAATTGGTATACGGTGAATGGTACCCCACTTTTTAGACCTAAGTTACGCCCCTGATCATATTTTATAATAATTAATGGAAAACTGGTGTCATACACATAGGCGTAATTTGTGGGGCTATACGAGGGGTACCGCACCCCCACTTTTTAAACAATGCCGATCAGTAGGCCTAGTTTATTATTGTGCCTTCCCAGAGTCTAGAAATTGTCTCCATGCGAAAAGCGAAAGTGGAAAAGAAATTGATGCCCCCCACCTTTTAGACCAAAGTTACGCCCCTGGTCATACACGTGCCATGGTTGCAGAGGCTGAATGTGCTATGTGCATGTGTGCCTATCTTAGCAGTAGCACATTCTAAGCGTGGCTGCATTCGCTGAAGCAGAAAGACCTCGCTGATGGCGAATAGCATAATTAATATATAAATAAGCCGGGGTGCTCGGTAGTCTAGTGGTTAGGGGCCATCCACATATTACGTACGCACTTAGGGGGGGAGGGGGGTCGGATTTTGGCGATTTTGCGAACGGGTGCGAACGGAGGGGGGAGGTAACAAAATGTGTACGTACCCAAAATAAATTTCTAATTATGACGTCCACATTAGCCTATTTATAACTCTGTATTATCCTATAGTCGTCCCATGGCATTTTATTACATTATATAAAAGCCATGTGCAGTTATTCTGTGCTGTGAACAACACCTATAATTTGTCTATATTGGCCCTTCAATAATCTGGCCTAAAGTGCAGACAGGCTGCCTGGAGACACTTTCTGCAGCTGGTCATCGGGGGGGGGGGGGGTGCGTCAAATGTACGTACTCAGGGGGGGGGGGGTGGTGGAAGAAAGTACGCTTGCGAACAGGGAGGGAGGGGGTCCAATTTTCCCGGATTTTTGTGTACGTAATATATGGATGGCCCCTTAGCACGCTGGACTGTCAATCGAGATGTTGGGGGTTCAAATCCCCGCCAGGGCAGAAATTTGGTTCGAGATTTGTTCCACTTGCACCCCCTAGCCAACTCAGCTACGATGAGTACACTGACCGTACACTGTCAGTGGGAAGATGACACGGCGAGGGAGAGGACTGGCCACCAGCCCTCATATGCCGAGGCTAAGAAAACGAAGTCGCTAACACTTCATACCCATGGCTGCCTCAGGGCTAGCTTAAGGGACTGCTCTTCTTCTTCTTCTTCTAAGCCCAGGCGTATACTTTACTCGTATGGCTTATGCAACACTCCTATGGTTCCAGACTGCCAGAAGACCCACGCTATTACGCGCGAATACGCGCTGAAATCTAAAAGGCCTATACACAAAATTACACACTGGTGGCGATCTTGTTTGACAGGCAGTCTTGTTGTCCTCGAGACCAAGGTCTTGGTCTCGAGTTCGTTTTTAAAAGTCTTGGTCTTGGTCTTGAGACCAAAGGTCTTGGTCTTGGTCTTGAGGTTCAAAGTCTTGGTCTTGGTTTTGCAAGACCAAGACCAAGACTTTTGTCAATATGAACAGTCATTAATTTTAACAAACGGCAAGAATTTTAAAAATGTATCCAATAATTACTCATACAGTTATTGCTTTAGTATTTACACGGTGTGAATGAGGCTTCACTTTTGTTTTGTACAATTATTTTGACTTCCGGTGATTTACCATGGAATGATTTCAAAACAGACTCATGATTAATTTGTACATTTACATCCAGTTCTTGAAAAGCTGCTTTGTGTGCCAGCGATTTCAGCACTTGTAGACCGTGTATTTTTCACATGGTAAAATTTTTTAGGCCCACAGGTCTCTTGGTCAGAAAATTCTGAGCAAATTGGTTTTTATAAAATTCAACAGGCATTTAGAATAACATTTCGCATGAAGGACTTTTGTAAATACGAATTCGGAATTCTCTGCAGTCTCCATTTAGAGTTGTTTTGCTTGAAAAAAAGAAAAAACTCATATTTTCATTTAAATAACGAGTAGTCCGACTGGACGATTTTAAGTAAGGAATTGATGTCTGGATACGGCTGTGATTTTTTGGGTCTTGGTCTCGTTCTTGAGGTTCAAGGTCTTGGTCTTGGTCTTGAGGTTCAAGGTCTTGGTCTTGGTCTTGAGGTTCAAGGTCTTGGTCTTGGTCTTGAGGTTCAAGGTCTTGGTCTTGGTCTTGAGGTTTAAGGTCTTGACAACAAGACTGTTGACAGGTGGGAGGATACGGGACACTTTTGAACTGATCTGGTCAAAACAGAGGTGAAAAGCCTTGTGCCCCTCGACCAAGGGCGGCGATCTAGGGGGTCGAGGGGGACATGACCTCCCACCTTTAACAGTGGGGGGACACGCCATACATTCACACCGTGTAAATATTACAGAAATTGTATTAGTAATCATTGGATAAATTTTTAAAATTCTTGCCTTTTGTTAAATGACTGTTCATATTGACAAAAGTCTTGGTCTTGGTCTTGCAAGACCAAGACCAAGACCTTGAACCTCAAGACCAAGACCAAGACTTTTGGTCTCAAGACCAAGACCAAGACTTTTGGTCTCAAGATCAAGACGAAGACTTTTAAAAATGAACTCGAGTGCTGCGAGTGCACTCGAGACCAAGACCTTGGTCTCAAGGACAACAAGACTGGTATTCACTCCAGGAATGGTAAGGAAAGGTGATTTGAAAAGTCAACAATGTGTTCATTGTGTAAAATGAATAGTTAAGTGTATACTGGGGATCACGGTGGTGTAGTGGTATATTCGGTGCCTTGTAACCGGAGGGTCGCAGGTTCAAATCTGCCTCAAGCCACTGTGTAGCGACCCAGTGCCATCGATGTTCTGTTGTATGGTCGTGTGCACTTCTGAACTTTGTAAGAAGGGCAATATCAAAATACAGGTGTATTTTTTTATCAATCAATCAATGTGTTTATTGCATCAAATGACAACCAAGTACAAATCCTTTTTACAAACCGAAAGCCAATGGTAATTATTATAAAAGTAATATTAAATTCAGGACTAAAAAGAAAAGAGCACTTAATATGTGGTCTGGATTCAGAATATTACCAATTGATCCTCGAGCTTGTATGCAATTTAATTTCTGACATGATTGACATCAGAGGCAATAGGTATCCCAAAGGGATGGAAGTCCCGCTTGGCGGGAATACCCTTCTTGATCTAATTACATAAAGTTATATGGCTAGCTAATTTGATCACCCTTCAGGTTCACAGTTAACCTAAGTTTCGTATAAAACAAATCCGGTAGACTAGAGGGGCAAATCATAAAATTTTGTCTTAATTATCCTTAACGAACACACTTAATTACAGCACACTTGTGCTAGTCTCCAGTGCTATTGTATTGTATTGTATACAATGATAACAAAGTTTTCATAAGAGAGATTCAATTTCTCTATGAAAGTGTCAGCAGTCCACAGGTTACCTGAAACATTTTACATTACAACAAATTAGGGTAATTACAGCTTTGTCAAATTCGTACTATATCATGTAGTAGGTTTCCAGTACACAGTAGCAAAGTAAAAATGCACAATAAGAGCATAAGCTGATTGCGTTATACACTGCCAATCTTTGCCATGCAGTTAATCAGCAGTTAACTGCATGCCCAGAGACCACCACGAGGAGGTGTTGGCAACGGTCTCCGTAGTTCGTTCATCACCCCTAATTTCACTGTCACTAAACTGAGTAGCCCCAAATTCCCAATTTCACGCAATTCTAAATTTAGAAATTTTGAATTTTTAAAATATTCTCTCAGTGAGAAAGACAGGTCTTGACAGAGACGGTTGTTATAAGACACACTAAGACAAACAAAGACAAGACCATACACAGACAAAACTGACATGCCGGATTCCTCAAGGCACAGCATCAGAAAAAGAACATGCAAAGCAGCACAAGACACATGTAAAAAAGGGCAACATCACGGAAAAATTCATCAGTAGTGTTCCCAACCCAACAAGGAGAACCCTCATTCAAACAGAATAGATTTTAAGTGCTTGCAGAACAAAGGAGACAGGCTGACTAGCTCAGCTCTAGTTTTATAAGGAAGGTTCTTTCAGGCCAAAGGACCGACGAAAGCAAAGATTCTGAACTGACTTGTAGAGAAATGAGCCAGAAGGGACAAGAAGAACACCCTGATTGGCCGAACCGTGGAGACCGAAATACAATCTCGGAGTCCCAAGCCGAACCAAGAGACGCGTGGCCAGGAGATAAACAGTGAGCCACGATAAGATGGGGAAATTCTCACCAAACAGATATGAGAGGAAGGCACAAGCAGGGAACTGGCTGAAAGGAGGACAACAGAAAGATGAGACACCTCTCGTACCAGCCTATGACAAACAAGCAGTCAGAGGAGAAAGGTTTTCATTCACAGTTCTTAAGAGTGTTCAGCTGCCGTTGCTGATTGTTCATGAGTTGCACTTCTACTGTGTGAATAATTTAGTGTGCCTCTTTTCTCTCCAACTGGATTCTTCCAGTCAGTGATATTGAATTAACAGAGGGTGCGGACACAGGGTCATAAAGATACAAACACAGAAGTAAGACAAGGAAGCATATGTGTACACTGAGAAACTGAGAAATGGAGTTTTCACCAAAGCTACATAGCAAAAAACAAATGAAATGACTTCAAGATCTGACAATGAATGAACTGCCCAAATGCCAAAAATGCCAAAAAGAGAATACATGTAAGTGATGCATTTGGTCATCGCCCATCTCAAGCAAGTCTTTTACAACTATCTACACATGTTCAATGCACAAGTGAGTTTACATCAGGGCTGTAGTGGTAAAATTTGAGGTGAGTACAGTACGCTACCGGTGAGCAGCGGCGTCACTAGGGCTGGTGTGACCCTAAAAAATGTGAAGACCTTTTTTTAGGAAAAAATTTCTGACTTTTTATCAATTCTCAGAAAATTTTCACACTTTTACGATTTCGTCGTCTCTGAAAAAGTTGATGACCTTTTTTTAGTCATTCGCCCTAAAAACCTTTCAAAACCTCTTTTTTCAAAAAATTTAATTGCTAGAGGTTTATACGCTGTATACCCGCGTATACCCTCCTCTAGAGCCCTGAGTATACGCTCTCAAATTTCTCTAGAGGTGAGTATATGCTGTATACCCGCGTATACCCTCGACTACAGCCCTGGTTTACATACTCAACGTTCAAATCAATGCTCAAGTCAGTCTATATATTCAATGTTCAATTGAGTCTTTAGTCAAGCAGTCCATTCAAAATGCATCAGAGTCAACTCACTGTTTAGAAAAGTCCATGAAATCAGCAACTGCCAACAATGACAGTGTACAGAAACTAGGCAAACCTCACTCACTCACTCTACTCACTTTGAGAACCTTGTCCAAGATCGACTGAGCCACAGAAGGCACAGGTTTACACAAGTCAACAGCAAACCAAGCATCACAGCACCGAGTTCAAACCCTAGTGGTAACAACAACGCAGGTATACAGCGTATGCTCACCTAACAAAATATTTTCTTAGTATACTCATCTCTGGAGAGCGTGTACTCACCTCCAGAACGTACTCTGACATATTTTCAAATTCTGTAGAGTGTAGACTATAACTTAAACAAAATTTCAGTTTGAAATTTAATAATTTCTGTGTGCTTGGCCTGGATGCAAAAACATTAATTATTAAATAAATTTTAACATAGTTGATGCATCAGAAATTGAGGAATTCCGTCATTTCAATAGTTTAAACACTCGCTAATCGTTTCCATATTTCAAAATATTTTCTTCCTTGGGACCAGGGCCTACTATCCCCCCCTGTAAGGTGGAAGCAATCTCCCCCTACTGTAACCCCTTTCCTCTACCTCCCCCTTTCCTTCCTTCCCCTACCTTCCCCCACCCCATGCCCCCTTCCCCTTCCCACCCCTTATTCCCTCTCCACTCCCTTTCTTCCTTCATGTATTGTATTGTATTGTATTGTATGTAAACATTTATAAAGCGCTCTCAAAGTGTTCGCTAATCAGAGGCGCTCCCAGTGAGAAAGATCCATTGAATGTACTATTCCCTTCAATCCCCTCCCGTGGAAGTGGAGGTCCGGGGGTCCTCCCCCGGAAAAGTTTGGATTTCTACATTGCCGTATATGAGTTTTAGCGCATTTTTTTAAGAAAGAAAACTGGTTTTGGAAAACTGTATAACAGTGTGTATTTTAGTTCAACTGAACTGTTGAATAATAATTTCTGCAGGACTCCCAGTGCACTGTAAAAATTTTATGGGTCAGGTTGTAAAAAAAATAGGGGACAAAAATTCCAAAATATGGGACACATGTTAAAATATATTGGGCAATATGGGACACTGTTCAGCAGATATATGGGTATTTTAGAGATTGCATTATTTCTGGTGTAATGCAGCGGTAACATGTAGGCTCCATCCCTGCCTGCTACAGTGTTATCCAGCCAACAATTATTTTGCAGGAATATTTCAAGACCCCATAATCCCATTTTCACTGCACTACACGACAACAGTTGTATCACTGACCAACTAGATTTTTTAATCAACAGGATTATGAATATGAACGCTTTTCTTCAATTTATAGATCTCACTTCAGGTCATGCTGCACTAAAAGTGAACCAAGGTATATTCCAGTAATGTTTAAAGAAGCAGTATGTAATAACATTTTTCTGACAGAACAGAAAATTTCTATCAACTTATTAGGAACTTACAATTGTAGACAAACATTAACAAGAATATAAAATAATAACATTAATACCATAATACATTAACTTTACAGTGTAGAGACTCAATTACAGTCAACAGCCGATACGTTGCAACGGTTGAGTCAGTAAGTCATTGAACAGCAACATCCATTTCATTAGGGGGGAACTTCCCCCTCTGGCACAAATTGGAAGCAGTCTGATTCCTTCCCCCATACGTAGTAGGCCCTACTTGGGAGGGGGACACATCCCCAGTGTTTTGGAAAACTAACCTGTAGCGTGTACTCACCTCTAATTTTACCACAACAGCCCTGGGATACAGCTCTATCTATAAAGACAAACAAGACTGGATTAAATGCAGTAGCAGCAAGACGAAACAGCAGAACTTGATCTATACCTATATTATGATGCTGATGATAGGAAGACAAGGCGCAACAGACGTTCGAAAAACAGAATGCAAAAAAAATTATAAGCAAAAATGACAATATAGAAATCAATGGCAAGACAGCAATTACTTGCACTAGAGAAGTCATAAGCATTAGAGAAGTCACAAAGTATTATTTTGTAATTCTAAAAGCTACAGGATTACCATATCACAAAACATAATCAAACTGAAAATGCCACAGGATTGGAACGTGAGGTAAAAACAACTCAAGCAAAGATCTTAAAAGTGTAAAACCGAAAACATAAAAAGAAGAAACAACCCTAAGTGCTGTTCAGATCGCAAACAATTCCCATATCGAGATGTGCACTTGAATCAAAAGCCAACCTGTTAGAAGTATGTAGCGATTGGTAGGCCTATCCAATGCGTCATCAAAAGAAACCTGTACTATGATTTACAAACAGCAGATTAAAGAAATTACACAATTATCATAACAGCCAGCCACCCTTAGTCTAAAAAAAAATTGTGTTGACATGGTCTTCACCCACACAGCTCTCAAACTAACCCAGTCAGAAAACAATACCTAACTGAAAATGTCACAGAACAGGAACACAAGGTTAAAACAGTTTCAATAAAGACCTACAAATCTAACCCAATCAGAAAACATTACCTAACTGAAAATGTCACAGAACAGGTATACAAGGTTAAAACTAGCAGCTTAAAACAGCTTACTGGCCCATCAAAATGGAATTCACTTCCTCTGGACATCCGTTTGGTGCCATGTTTATCACTATTTAAAAAAAAATGCTACGACAGTTTCTATGTCTAAAATGATTGCGCTTGGCACAGTTGGCAATTAATTGTGCGCACATTGATATAATTAATTTTGTAAGCTCATGTTTGTTGACATGGACTGACTAGTTAAGTAAGCATACATATAATCCTCTTGAATGGGTTGTGCTTTTGTGTGTGTGTGTTTATTTTACCAAGTTCTTTTCTGTAATCCTGCTTACAGTAATGGGTGCTCGGCTGAGCCATGCTGATCATCTGATGCATTTTCTGTTCGGTTTTTGTTTTGTTTGTTTGTTTGTATTTCCTTGTATTTTCAACTAGTCCTCTACTTTTCATTCAAACTATAACTCAAGGACATTATTTCCGGGGCCTGGTTTAGTCCCAATCATTTTTTAATTTTCTTTTCTTTTTTGTTGCCATCTTATTACTAAGTAACAAATTGGCAGCCCTAATTAAGCGGGACCTATGTCCCTATTGGGCTTTCCCTCCTGTATCCCGAAAGCGTTAATTCCCATTGATGCCGACTGTACTTTTTGTATTGAATTCGGATCAATAAAGTTGAGTTGAATTGAATTGAAAACAGCTTCAACAAAGAGCTATCAATCTAACCCAATCAGAAAACATTATCTAACTGAAAATGTCACAGGACACACATACAAGATTAAAACAGTTTCAGAAAACAGCTACAAATCTAACCCAGTCAGAAAACAATACCTAACTGAAAATGTACAGGACATGCATACAAGGTTAAAACAGTTTCAACAAACAGCTACAAATCTAACCCAGTCAGAAAACAAAACCTAACTGAAAATGTACAGGACATGCATACAAGGTTAAAACAGTTTCAACAAAGAGCAACAAATCTAACCCAGTCAGAAAACAAAAAACCTAACTGAAAATGTACAGGACATGCATACAAGGCTAAAACAGTTTCAACAAACAGCTACAAATCTAACCAAGTCAGAAAACAAAACCTAACTGAAAATGTCACAGGACATGCATACAAGGTTAAACAGTTTCAACAAAGAGCTACAAATCTAACCCAGTCAGAAAACAATACCTAACTGAAAATGTACAGGACATGCATACAAGGTTAAAACAGTTTCAACAAAGAGCTACAAATCTAACCCAGTCAGAAAACAAAAAACCTAACTGAAAATGTCACAGGACATGCATACAAGGTTAAAACAGTTTCAGCAAAGAGCTACAAATCTAACCCAGTCAGAAAACAAAACCTAACTGAAAATGTACAGGACATGCATACAAGGTTAAAACAGTTTCAACAAAGAGCTACAAATCTAACCCAGTCAGAAAACAAAAAACCTAACTGAAAATGTACAGGACATGCATACAAGGTTAAAACAGTTTCAGCAAAGAGCTACAAATCTAACCCAGTCAGAAAACAAAACCTAACTGAAAATGTCACAGGACATGCATACAAGGTTAAACAGTTTCAACAAAGAGCTACAAATCTAACCCAGTCAGAAAACAATACCTAACTGAAAATGTACAGGACATGCATACAAGATTAAAACAGTTTCAACAAAGAGCTACAAATCTAACCCAGTCAGAAAACAAAACTTAACTGAAAATGTACAGGACATGCATACAAGGCTAAAACAGTTTCAACAAAGAGCTACAAATCTAACCCAGCCAGAAAACAAAACCTAACTGAAAATGTCACAGGACATGCATACAAGGTTACACAGTTTCAACAAAGAGCTACAAATCTAACCCAGTCCGAAAACAATACCTAACTGAAAATGTACAGGACATGCATACAGGTTAAAACAGTTTCAACAAAGAGCTACAAATCTAACCCAGTCAGAAAACAATACCCTAACTGAAAATGTGACAGGACATGCATACAAGGTTAAAGCAGTTAACACAAAGAGCTACAAATCTAACCCAGTCAGAAAACATTATCTAACTGAAAATGTCACAGGACATGCATACAAGGTTAAAACAGTTTCAACAAAGAGCTACAAATCTAACCCAGTCAGAAAACAATACCCAAACTGAAAATGTACAGGACATGCATACAAGGTTAAAACAGTTTCAACAAAGAGCTACAAATCTAACCCAGTCAGAAAACAAAACCTAACTGAAAATGTACAGGACATGCATACAAGGTCAAAACAGCTTCAACAAAGAGCTACAAATCTAACCCAGTCAGAAAACAAAACCTAACTGAAAATGTACAGGACATGCATACAAGGTTAAAACAGTTTCAACAAAGAGCTACAAATCTAACCCAGTCAGAAAACAAAACCTAACTGAAAATGTACAGGACATGCATACAAGGTCAAAACAGCTTCAACAAAGAGCTACAAATCTAACCCAGTCAGAAAACAATACCCAAACTGAAAATGTACAGGACATGCATACAAGGTTAAAACAGTTTCAACAAAGAGCTACAAATCTAACCAAGTCAGAAAACAAAACCTAACTGAAAATGTCACAGGACATGCATACAGGTTAAAACAGTTTCAACAAAGAGCTACAAATCTAACCCAGTCAGAAAACAATACCTAACTGAAAATGTCATACGACACGCATACAAGGTTAAAACAGTTTCAACAAAGAGCTACAAATCTAACCCAGTCAGAAAACAAAACCTAACTGAAAATGTCACAGGACATGCATACAAGGTTAAAACAGCTTAAACAAACAGCTACAAATCTAACCCAGTCAGAAAACAATACCTAACTGAAAATGTCACAGAACATGCATACAAGGCTAAAACAGTTTCAACAAAGAGCTACAAATCTAACCCAGTTAGAAAACAAAACCTAACTGAAAATGTCACAGGACATGCATACAAGGTTAAAACAGTTTCAACAAAGAGCTACAAATCTAACCCAGTCAGAAAACAATACCTAACTGAAAATGTCACAGGACATGCATACAAGATTAAAACAGTTTCAGCAAAGAGCTACAAATCTAACCCAGTCAGAAAACAAAACCTAACTGAAAATGTACAGGACATGCATACAAGGTTAAAACACTTTCAAAAAGAGCTACAAATCTAACCCAATCAGAAAACATTACCTAACTGAAAATGTCACAGGACATGCATACAAGGTTAAAACAGTTTCAACAAAGAGCTACAAATCTAACCCAGTCAGAAAACAAAACCTAACTGAAAATGTACAGGACATGCATACAAGGTTAAAACAGTTTCAACAAAGAGCTACAAATCTAACCCAGTCAGAAAACAAAAAACCTAACTGAAAATGTACAGGACATGCAGACAAGGCTAAAACAGTTTCAACAAAGAGCTACAAATCTAACCCAGTCAGAAAACAAAACCTAACTGAAAATGTACAGGACATGCATACAAGGTTAAAACAGTTTCAACAAAGAGCTACAAATCTAACCCAGTCAGAAAACAAAACCTAACTGAAAATGTACAGGACATGCATACAAGGTTAAAACAGTTTCAACAAAGAGCTACAAATCTAACCCAGTCAGAAAACAAAAAACCTAACTGAAAATGTACAGGACATGCATACAAGGTTAAAACAGTTTCAACAAAGAGCTACAAATCTAACCCAGTCAGAAAACAAAACCTAACTGAAAATGTACAGGACATGCAGACAAGGCTAAAACAGTTTCAACAAAGAGCTACAAATCTAACCCAGCCAGAAAACAAAACCTAACTGAAAATGTCACAGGACATGCATACAAGGTTACACAGTTTCAACAAAAGAGCTACAAATCTAACCCAGTCAGAAAACAATACCTAACTGAAAATGTACAGGACATGCATACAGGTTAAAACAGTTTCAACAAAGAGCTACAAATCTAACCCAGTCAGAAAACAAAACCTAACTGAAAATGTCACAGGACATGCATACAAGGTTACACAGTTTCAACAAAGAGCTACAAATCTAACCCAGTCAGAAAACAATACCTAACTGAAAATGTCACAGGACATGCATACAAGATTAAAACAGTTTCAGCAAAGAGCTACAAATCTAACCCAGTCAGAAAACAATACCCTAACTGAAAATGTCACAGGACATGCATACAAGGTTAAAGCAGTTAACACAAAGAGCTACAAATCTAACCCAGTCAGAAAACATTATCTAACTGAAAATGTCACAGGACATGCATACAAGGTTAAAACAGTTTCAACAAAGAGCTACAAATCTAACCCAGTCAGAAAACAAAACTTAACTGAAAATGTACAGGACATGCATACAAGGTTAAAACAGTTTCAACAAAGAGCTACAAATCTAAGCAAGTCAGAAAACAAAAACCTAACTGAAAATGTCACAGGACATGCATACAAGGTTAAAACAGTTTCAACAAAGAGCTACAAATCTAACCCAGTGAGAAAAAACCCAACTGAAAATGTCACAGGACATGCATACAAGGTTAAAACAGTTTCAACAAAGAGCTACAAATCTAACCCAGTCAGAAAACAATACGTAACTGAAAATGTACAGGACATGCATACAAGGTTAAAACAGTTTCAACAAAGAGCTACAAATCTAACCCAGTCAGAAAAAAAACCTAACTGAAAATGTACAGGACATGCATACAAGGTTAAAACAGTTTCAGCAAAGAGCTACAAATCTAACCCAGTGAGAAAACAAAACCTAACTGAAAATGTACAGGACATGCATACAAGGTTAAAACAGTTTCAACAAACAGCTACAAATCTAACCCAGTCAGAAAACAAAAAACCTAACTGAAAATGTACAGGACATGCATACAAGGTTAAAACAGTTTCAACAAAGAGCTACAAATCTAACCCAGTCAGAAAACAAAAAACCTAACTGAAAATGTACAGGACATGCATACAAGGCTAAAACAGTTTCAACAAAGAGCTACAAATCTAACCCAGTCAGAAAACAAAACCTAACTGAAAATGTCACAGGACATGCATACAAGGTTAAAACAGTTTCAACAAAGAACTACAAATCTAACCCAGTCAGAAAACAATACCTAACTGAAAATGTCACAGGACATGCATACAAGGTTAAAACAGTTTCAACAAAGAGCTACAAATCTAACCCAGTCAGAAAACAAAACCTAACTGAAAATGTACAGGACATGCATACAAGGTTAAAACAGTTTCAACAAAGAGCTAGAAATCTAACCCAGTCAGAAAACAATACCTAACTGAAAATGTCACAGGACATGCATACAAGGTTAAAACAGTTTCAACAAAGAGCTACAAATCTAACCCGGTCAGAAAACGAAAAACCTAACTGAAAATGTACAGGATAAAACAGTTTCAACAAAGAGCTACAAATCTAACCCAGTCAGAAAACATTATCTAACTAAAAATGTCACAGGCCAGAAACAGAAGGTTAAAACAACTCAAAGAACTTAAAAGGGCAAAACCGAAAACACCAAAACAAGAAACAAACCTAACATTCAGCACTATTCAGGTCCAAAAATCACCTCCATTTCTTTATTCATTCATTTCTACACAGGCTTCCTCCACTACTTCACTTCTGCACACCTCTCCATTTACTTTTACATCACAAAACTTCATTCTTCTCCCTCTGAAGATCACTCCATTCTTTCGAGATATTTTTCAAAAGCACTTCCAATCTTAACATCAAAACATTTGACAAAAATTCACTGATATTCGTCGAGTGTTTGGTGTTTCCATTGGTAGGAGCTGCCAGCCATTGATTGATGTTGACCTTCTCTCCTCCGCTTGCACTGTCCTCCGCTGCTTTCCACTCACGACTGAAAACCGAACTCTTCAAGATATCCTATCCTGATTCCTTTCCTGCGCCACGTCACAACCGCCATCATCACCAATTACCACCGTAGCACCCTGCTGTCTCCCTTTTATAGAGATAACGAGGCTGAGAGGTTTTGTGAGTTAGAAGAATGAAACCAGGTGATTTAGAAGGTGATGCACAAAGACATGCAAAAGTTAAAGAATTGAGAAGGAAGGAGATTATGTTGAAGTGAGAGAAATGGCGAATATTTGTAAAGGTGAATTTAACAAAGGGGAGGCGGTATGAATGTGGAAAGAGATGAGACAGCAGGGTGTGTAATGAGATCAAATTAATGAGATTACTTATAGTTAATGGGGATTGGACAGCATAAAAGGGTAGATAACACACTGTATAAGAGATGATAGTGGGAAAGTTGAAGACAACAAAGGGTGAATTGTGTTAAAGGGAGAGAACAGAGGAGAGGAGATCATGTGCAAGTGGAAGCTGAAAGAGTGCAAACATTGTGAAAGCAGAATAGACTCAGTGACACTGTGATATAGTTGTCAAAAGCAGAGCGCTGCCATATATGCCGTTCCTCTAAATCCAGCAAATTAAAATGTGGCAAAAAAACTGAACATTAAAAATGTTTATTTTAATTTACGTTGGCACTATAGTAATCTATTCACGTGAATAGGCTGGTGCCCTGCGCTTGGTCTTCGAGTGGCACTTTAGAAATTTAGAGTTTAAGATTACGAATCAAAAGGTGCACTTAGACCAACTCGCCTTGGTTGGCTCCAGATACCTTTGCTACAAAATGCCATTCACTTGATATCCAAAATATTATAGATCAGACAGAACACACAAGGTCTGAACCATTCATTTTCACACCAGTGCAATTCTTACCCTGTAGATCCTTGTAGGAGATGGTGCTACACCTTGGGCAAGCTGTAACCAGTGCTATTTTTCTAGAAAAAAAGGTTCCGGAACGAAACAATAGGTTCCGGAACGGAACAATAATTACGCGGACTAAAATTCCGAGAAAAACGGGATTAGGGATTGGTAGGGGTCTCAATAAACACTGAAAACAGTCCAAAACACTGAAATTAAATTAAAATAACTAAATTATTGTTTTTATTATTAAAATAAATAAATTATTTTTAGTAGCTGAAAAAAGGTGCCGGAACGCTGTTCCGGCACGTTCCGGCTGAAAAAAGCACCGGCTGTAACCATATACCTGATGCCTATGAAGGAAATGGTCAGAAGCATTCAGTTGAAGCCTATGTTCTTAGATACCAGCAAACTCAAGTTACAATCATAGCAGAAATCAAAGCCACTAAATGTACCCTATAGACAAAGTCACACACTACTTAACTGGCTCGGAAGGAAGGAAAGGAGAGAATGAAGGAGGAAGCAGGATGGTATCGGATTATTGTGCTTCACAGTCTCTGCGAATTCTTTTTGAAGAACGCACACTCTCTCATGCACTGCATCCAGGCTCTCACGTCTGATGGTCAGATGGTACTGTGATTTCTGTAAAGCCAAGGAACATCCGTCACGGAAGGTCCATACCATGGAAACTGTTCACCGTACCAGCAATTTTACACCTACAAGGTCACACAAGAAACAACTTAGATAGGAACCTTAACATAATTTTTACATCTTCTACTGCTTCTACAATAAACATTTTTCAATTACTTAGTGCAATGTAATTCTTGAGGCATTTTGTGGTAAATTATGGGCAGAAAGCTATAGACACCAACACTCTAGTAATAGCAATAATGCAGACATTTGCATGCTTCATTAAAAATGAGGAACAGCTAGCAGTCATACATCTCACTTGTGACAAAATTTAGGGGTCAGCCGGAAATCGCCTCGGACATTTGCCTCGGTCGAATATCCCGTTTTTCGGCACTATTCGGAAGTATTCACCTCGGCAAATACTGTACACCCAAATAGTTTATCGTCTGCCTCACATGCTGGAATTTGTAGGCTCATAATATCAGCTAAGGTGCCGTTAACCTGCTCTTGGCATGCCGCGGCGAAATAATAGGCCTACTTGTGCAGTTTTTCTGTCAAAAAATATGGAAAACCACTGATTATCACTATACTGACATAGGCCTATATCTAATTTTAAAACTTAATTTAGCGCAGAAATAGTCGCAACATTGCGATTGAATGCAAGGAACCCTGCTGGTCATTAAAATAAAGAACTAACTGGAAGAAAAAATAATTAAAATTAAAGTCTGCATGGTCTCCTCTGTCATCATTATAGTCCGCATTTTCTAGCCCGTGCATCTTTCAACCTAACGCGTTTTAAAAGACGTCTGTTGCATGACAGCACGATCTATGGAATTTGATAGGCCTAATTTTTATGTCAAATCAATTATTTCGGCTTACCTTAATTTCCTCGGCACGACGGGGTTCCGACAGAAAGTGAAGCATCTTCGATGAAAAAGTAACAAAAACTCCTCAAATTCAAGAAATATTAACACAGACCAAAGCGCAATGAAGATAATTTGGGACGTTTAAGCCAATGGTCAATGGGAAGTGATCATCGGATGACGTCGAAAAACAATTAGATAATATTTGATGACGTCAGGTAAGTCTGACATCATTGAAGCGTCATCAAAATATATTTCTTTAAGATCTGCAGCGCTGTTATTGCCAGTCTTGTTGTCCTCGAGACCAAGGTCTTGGTCTCGAGTGCACTCGAGTTCGTTTTTAAAAGTCTTGGTCTTGGTCTTGGTCTTGAGGTTCAAGGTCTTGGTCTTGGTCTTGAGGTTCAAGGTCTTGGTCTTGGTCTTGGTCTTGAGGTTCCAAGTCTTGGTCTTGGTCTCGCAAGACCAAGACCAAGACCGGCTGTCAATATGAATAGTCATTTAACAAAACGCAAGGATTTTAAAAATTTATCCAATAATTAGGCCTACTAATACAATTGCTTTAGTATTTACACGGTGTGAATGAGGCTTTACTGTTGTTTTGGACAATTATTTTGACTTCCGGTTATTTACCATAGAATGATTTCAAAATAGACTCACGATGTGTTCATTTAGGCCTACATCAAGTGCTTGAAAAGCTGCTCTGTGTGCCAATGAATTCAGCACTGTAGAATGTATTTGTCACATGACAGAGTTTTTATGAGGCCCCACAGATCACATCTTGGTCCGAAAATTCTGAGCGAATTGGTTTTTATAAATGCAACAGGCACTTGGAATAACATTTCGCATGAAGGACTTTTGTAAATACGAATTCGAAATTCTCTGCAGTCTGCATTTGGAGTTGTTTTAATTGTTTGAATAAAATAAAAGATTCATGTTTTGATTAAAATAGCGAGTGGTCCGACTTGACAATTTTTCTAGTAATAAATAGAAGTCTGGACATGGTTGTGATTTCTTGGGTATTTTTCTCGGTTTTGGTCTTGAGTTTCAAAGTCTTGGTCTTGGTCTTGGTCTTGAGGTTCAAGGTCTTGGTCTTGGTCTTGGTCTTGAGGTTCAAGGTCTTGGTCTTGGTCTTGAGGACCTCAAGACCAAGACCAAGACCTTGAACCTCAAGTTGAGGTTCAAGGTCTTGGTCTTGAGGTTCAAGGTCTTGGTCTTGGTCTTGGTCTTGAGGTTTAAGGTCTTGACAACAAGACTGGTTATTGCCAGACCTTTAATAATGATAACCATGGGCGGCGATCTAGGGGGGTCGCGGGGGACATGACCCCATCCATGGGCGGCGATCTAGGGGGTCGAGGGGGACAAGACCCCAACCTTTAAGAGTGGGGGGTCACGCCATACATCGGACCCCCCAAATTTTGAAGACACATCAAAAAAGGTCAAGAAGTGCAATTGTGTGTGAGGGCGATAATGAGTTTTGAGTGCCTTTTTGACCAGAAAAGTTGTTTTGAGCAGAAGTGTCCCCCCCCCAAATGTGAAGAAAAAAGTTATGAAATTATGAAATTGTGTAAGAGAAGGAAAAAAGGCCAAAAAAGTTCTGTGGAGACGAATCGCTAAAAAAGTCGTGAGTTATTTTGAAGGCATGGAAAAGTCACGAAAGTATACGTGGCGGACTAAAAAAAAGTCATCAACTTTTTTTTGGAAGATGAGATTGAAAATTTTTGTTGATTTTTGGAAGATGAGATCCGGGAAAAAGTGTACGGACGGAAAAATTTGTACCACTAATGGCTATAGTGACTAAAAAAAGGTCATCGATTGCGTGTGAGGGTTTCACGGCCTTTTTTGAGCAGACGAGGGAAAAAAAAAATTTAGGAGAAGTGTCCCCCCGAAAATTATGAGAAAGTAGGAAGAAATTCATAAGAAAATTTTTCATTTTTGTGGGAGAAGAATTTCAAGAAAAGTCTAAAAAATGTTTGGGGATGACGTTGATAAAAAAGGTAATGATAGTGTATGATAGTGTGGGGAGACCCTTAAACAAAGTTGTAAAAGAGGTGAATGACTGAAAAGGTATCAACTTTTCGGGGAGATGAATTCGGGAAAAGTCAAGAAGTTTCCTAAAAAAGGAAGAAACTTTTTCTCGGAGATGAATTCCTAAAAAAAGGTCATGAAATAGATCACGGCCGACTTGTCCCCCCACCTCTCAGACAAGATCGCCGCCACTGATGATAACTGATATAACAATAATATAATAATAATAATAATAATAATAATAATAATAATAATAATAATAATAATATAATAATAATAATAATAATAATAATAATAATAATAATAATAATAATAATAATAATAATAATAATAATAACAATAATAATTCAATGCATTTCGCTGTTCAACGAGGAGCGCCATCTTCCTCTCATGGACATTGCCACCATACTCTGAGCCCTGCTGAGATGGCGCTTCCTACAATAACAACAAGGAACTTTCTGTAAACGTTTTTTTATTAATAATTATTATTATTATTATCGCTATAGTAATTGCCCGTCATATATGACAGTTGATAAAGAAAAGGAATGGATCAATAGGAACATAGGAAGAGAAAAGAATTTACCAAATCTGTTTGTGCCTTCGTATCTTCCCTCCATCCATCCATCCATCCATCCATCCATCCATCCATCCATCCATCCATCCATCCATCCATCCATCCATCCATCCATCCATCCATCCATCCATCCATCCATCCATCCCTCCCTGTCTATATGACCGCTTGGGTCACTTGTCCCTCCCTCCCTCCCTCCCTCCCTCCCTCCCTCCCTCCCTCCCTCCCTCCCTCCCTCCCTCCCTCCCTCCCTCCCTCCCTCCCTCCCTCCCTCCCTCCCTCCCTCCCTCCCTCCCTCCCTCCGTCTCAATCTGACCGCTGGTTGAGCACATTCCCCATTCCTCCCTCCCTGTCCCTCCCTCCCTCCCTCCGTCCCATCGCTGCCTGTTGACTAGTTTTTCTGGTCACGTGATTACGACATCTGGTCACGTGATTACGACGCCATTTTGAATCTGAGCTCCTGAATTATAGAAATTAACGTTAAAAATAATATTGTTAATTCTAATGAAGTCCTCAATGTTGTTGTAACGTTTAAAAAATATTTTATTTGATGGATTCCGGTGTATCGGCGTGTAGTCCTCAATGTTGTTTTAACGTTTAAAAAAATATTTGATGTGATTGTTTCCGGTGTATCGGCATGGTAAACGACAGTGGGCGGGGCTTAGGTACTTATAATGTCGTCACAGTGGGCGGGGCTTAGTTATTTATAATGTCACACATTCTGACTGCAGCAGCGGCGAGGAGTCGACGTACTGTGTAATTATTTATACTGTTCTTACTCTCAAGACTGCTTCTGCGATATGTGAACGACCTCGCGCACTCCAGAGCTAATAGATAGCTCTTGGCGCTATCTGTTTACCCCATCGACTTATATTAAGGTCTAATAAAGACTAATTTTGACTAATAAAGGTCGATGGTTTACCCCAATGAGATATAATATAAGCTATATACCTCTATGGTTTACCCTTTAATACGCATGCGCATAAGAGAAAATCCACCATTTTGTAAATATGATCGGTGGTGGAATCGATTTCATTATTAAACTTCATTTATATCTATTTTGAATCGCACGTTTTAAACGGGATTTTGAGGGCTGAGATTGAAAATGGGTCTCGAGCCGTTAGAATTTAGCGAATGTTTGACGGACAGTCCATTCTTTCGGGATAAACTCCACATCCACGAAAAGGAGCTCGAGCGAACGAGCAAAGCTATCAAGCAACTCATAAATGAGTGTAAAGAACTTGTATCCGCTGCTGCACGTAAGTTAATATAGATGTTATTTGTGGTAAATGTGGAATTGTGTGCATTAATTAAGGCTATTACAATATATTGTAAGACGATTGGCACAGTCTTAGTTTTTATGATATGGGTTGGGAAATCGAGCATCACATGACAAGATGTATACTAATCGAAGCTTCTGTAAACTGATCATATTAAACTCGCGAGTCTGGGGAAATTTGTTATTATTAGACTTGACCGAAATGCGAGAAGGAGTAGCGGAAACTAATCACGCGTGGAAAATCTCTCAACGTACATGTATTCAGTTCAAACTTCTTTCGCTGATCTATATTATCTTAACTCTGTAATACTGTTATCTCCGTAAGCTATTTACCTTCCAACCACCACTATATTGTTCTTCATCGTTCCATTGCCTCACTGATGCCTGTCATAAGTCAGTACTTGTGTGAAGCTCTGTAACAGATTATTTATATGGATATATATATATATATATATATATAAAATTATATATATCCAAATATATATCCATATATATATATATAATCTGTTACATATATATATAGAGAGAGATTGGCTCAGGTATGTCAACTTGGGTCTGGTTCTGTGTGGTATACCTCAGGGACCTCTACTAAGCCTGTTCTTCTACATCCTGTACACTGCAAACCTGACCGAAATAACTAAGTTTACACTTTAATCCAGTCTTTAATGGTTGAGATATAACGTTTTTACCCATAATTAGTTAAAGGTACCAAAACCCCTAAAGGCCAGAAGAAAGGCCAAAAATATCTGGTGTGAAAGAGTTAATATAATCACAGTAATGATTATGGGAATAACAAGAGTAAAATTACATTCTGGGATGTTGTATTCTTTTTTACTGTGTGCTTTGAGGCTTTACCACAGCTTTTCCAGGATATCATCATTTCATCAAACTATTTACAGGTCTGTAATTGCATTAAAAATTAAAATTCTGTGTTTATATCTGTTTAGAACTGTCAAAAGCTCAGAGGACATTTGCAAAGACACTGACAAACTTCCAGTTTGAATGCATCGAAAATCAAAAAACTGATGATGAAGTTATTATAGGTAAATTTTCATTTATTTACTGTAAATTGGGGTAAAAATAGTTCCGCTTAGCATCCATTTTAATTATTAATATTAACAGCATGTGTATGTGTTTCATCTGAAGTTTTATAAAGCACCTGTTGCACATAGGGTCGTAGAGTTACTTCTGCAAGCTAAGGCACGATAACAATAAACAATTGGACAAACTATATTTAGGATGAGTTTGCTGGTTTGCATTTTACTGGAAGATGTGTAGTGACATTATTGTTTGTCTTTTACTTAAGAAAAATCTTTTGCGGAATTTGGAAGAATGCTGTCAAGTGTCGAGGATGCAAGAGAAACAATGGTAAGTATGCAGTTGATAAGTAGATGGTGTGTTATATTTTGGGCTTTAGTGCTAAACAAAACCTTTATCTCTTACAGATCATATTTCCTGCATAGGCTCCTGTGAGGTCGATCCTTCTGCTGATACTGTGACCAAGTTTGTCGTGGTTGTGCCTAGCAGTTTTACTTAGCAGTGCTGTCAGTGATTTTAGAGTCTGTGTAATCCCGTTGCAGTTGTGTCAACGGGAATTATTGTAATAAACGAATATTGATTGATTGATTGATTGATGTCTGGTGCATTCTTGTATTGACTTTGGACAAGTTATAGGAATAGATTGGATCAGATAGATGTTCAGATAGATCTTGAAATCTGAAGTAAAGTTATGTTAAGTTTAGCTGCCTTAGGTTGAAAGATATTGGACAGAAATGCAAACACAATGAAAATACGTCTTATGTTGTGCATGCTGGTGGCCCAACTGTTACTAGCACTGTATTGAAATTATCCTAAAATCAAATCAATTTACCAAACTAGACAGGACTGATATGTTGTTGGCAGTTCAGTCTGATCTGACATAATTACACTGATGAACTGGTACAGTTTTACAGTCTGGGCCAAAGGCCAAACAGGATAGATACACTGTTGATGAGTCAGTATCATCTGAATGTTTGCTTTGATGAATTCGATGTAGTTTTGTGGCCACACAGGGGTAATATTTTGTGAGTCAGTCTTATCTGTCTGTTTATGCTGAGCTGTGTAGTTTTACAGCTGTTGTTATGGACCATGGCTTATATGACAGACTATCTGCATTAATGAGCTTGTGAAACTTTACTACTTTTGTTATGGGCACATGTCTGTATGACATAGTGTCTGCATTGATGAACTTATGTACTTGAAAAACATTTGTGTCAAGCCAGTGCCTGAAATATGATTTAAAATCTGATAGGACTAATACTGACTGTTGTCACCAGTGTTGCATTTCATGCAATTATCTTTGTTTACAAAGTATTAGTTGCTAATTAATGTATATACTGGAGTAAAAGTTAACTTTCAGGATAAATCGCCCCCTAAGTTTTGAACTTGGTAGGTGAGAAGGTGTATTGACTTACATGTAAGTTGCCTTTGGAAAATATGCTTCATCTAATATATGGGTACCTGAGTGTGACTAGCACTGTATTAGAATTATAAAATCAAGAAGTGAAACATCTTTTGTACTATTAAATATTAAGAAGTCAGTAAAGCCTTAATCATTAAGTCTACAAAATTATACTTAAGTATAATTTCTCCTTTTAATAGTTTTTCAACAAATTGAATTTGAATACAACAAACTTTGGCAGAATTGATCAGCTCTATAGTTGACTTTAGGGAATCAGGAACTGATCAGCTTAATCTTTGACCTAAGCGAATCATGAGTTTATAGGTGGTGCAGCACATTGTTATAGCACTGTTATAATATGATAGGCTTGGGCATTCACAAACTGGTGGTGCCAGTTGGAGAAGCCTCTGGCTACCTATGGGAGCTCTGCTACCCCCTCTGAGGTTTGGTTGGGCATGGAAATCTTCATTCTGTATCTCAAGGTGAACTTGTTGTTCCCTTTGCACACACTTTGAAGATGCAGTGTGTTGCTTTTCCAGTGGTTGGTCCATCCACCTGGAATAACTTTCCTTCACCTCTGTGTGTTCTTTTAACCAGGGACTCTGTTTTTTTTCCTGGGCTTGTCAAGAAAATGCTTCAACATTTAATGCGTTAGTCTGATTGCTAGTTATTACTAGAATGGTCATTTCCATGACAGCCATAATGCACAGGAACTGTGATAGTTGAGAGCTATCGTGACACCTTTTTATAGGGTGATGCTTGTAAGTATAGATATAGTAAACTACCAAAAAAGCATGATGTTTGTGCATTGCTGAAGTGCATCCAAATGGAGCATCCAATTCACCAAAGAAGTGGAACAAAGATTTTTAAGGCCAGTGAAACCTGAAATGGGGCAGCAGCGCTCGTGTAAATAGCCAGGGCTGTTACCCAAATGGCATTGCCAAATTCAAATCAAAATCTAAAATACAGTATGCTGGGTTACTTGTTGATATTTTAGGCTTATCACAAAATATTTGCTGCATCTGATAATGAGTTGCAGTTGATTAAAGGTAACAGGCTTTCACCTTTGATGTTTCAGCTCATGAAAACCAACAAAGCTGTTATTGAACCACTGGAAAAGTTTAGGAAAGAGCAGATTGGAGAGGCAAAGGTTAGTTCTCATTATTAATTATGACAGCGATTCATTTTAGCGACCCATATAATAACTCCACTGGTCTACCCGTCAGATAATTTTTGTTTTGTATTTTGCATTCCAAGAGACTGGAAAGTTCCATAGTCAGAAGGACAGTTGCAGAATTTATGTAGGCACTGAGTATGTGCATTATTGTACAGCAATGCAATTGTCTTTGTTATTCAAGCTGTGTTAAGTTTTCTTATTCTAGTAATCTTCATTTCAATGTATAATGTGTGTGTGTGAATATTATTTTTGTTTTATAAAGAAATAATAAGTTTAGGTACAGCTAATGTATACATTATTTGGACATTTTAATTTTGTTTATTTTTGGTGGCAGGATGGGAAGCGGAAGTTTGAAAAACAAACATCAAAATTTTGCCAGTCACAAGAGCGATACTTGAATCTAAAACAGAATAAAGCAAGTGAAATGCAGCTACAGGAGGTAAGGAGGCACTATTTTCATGTGGTTATGATTACAGCAATGACAGCGGTAACACAGATGAAGACAATAGATTACCGATGACAGAGATATTAATGACTATGATGAGTACAGAGAAGATGATGAAAGTTGTCAGCATTGACCATTATCACTCTGTGTTCAACAGAAGTAATGATGTCAAGCTGAAATAGATTTCAAATATGTGTAACCGCATTGCAAATGTACTATGTGTGAATTTATGTTATACTGTTATTAGAAGGGTTGTGTGTACTTATTTTAAAAGTAACGGATGATTTTAATGTGGAAAGTAATGGTTGTTTTTATAGTCAGATGCTGCGCTGCATATGGAAAGACGACATTTCTTCCAGGAATCGATGAAGTATGTTCTTCTCCTGCAAGAGGTTCAGGAGAGGAAGAAGTTTGAATTCGTTGAAATTGTTTGTAAATTCTTATCTTTTCAACTTTTCATAGCATATTGTGATCTCCTAATGTGTTTCGTGTGATAGTCGAACATAAAAAGAAAAGTTATTGTGGGACCATGCAACCCGCAAAATGAATCCTTACTGATTCTTGCGTACTGATGTAAAAATGGTGTTCAGTTATTATTTCTGTATTTGTTGAGCACCACACCTAACAACAAAGAACAGTCAGTGGTAGAGAGTAATTGTACATGAACAGTGAAAAAGTTGTGGTTAAGGTCCCTGCACAGTACTGTTGCTGGGTAGGCTCAAGCCCATACAACTTAAACTTGAACCCACACAACTCAAACTTGATTCCAAATCAATGAATTTCAAACTCAAACCAATGAGTTACCATGTCGTATATTATCAGTTCACTTTGTTGGTTAGTAGCGGATGTCTGGTAGCACGTCTGTTACTTTGTGGCTGTGTTTCAATATTCAAGAGTTGTTTGCTTAGTGGGGACTCGCTATTAGCTATCCATAGATAATTCAAGGATTATGCCACGTATAGTCCCATTGTTATTTGTGATGTTATATCCAGTCTGCTTGATTTGATAAATGTTATCTTATTTGCTCTAGTTAATTTTTATTTGCCCTTCCTATCAAAGACAATAGGAACTTTCTGGGTCGGATGACGTATACAAAAACAGTTACTGATAGTAATCATTTTCACTTGCATGACGTTTTAAAAAACGTGTTAATTGGCATATAATCAGTACCCAAGTGAATTGTACCTCATTGCGTTCTGTCAGTTCAAATTTATGAATAAACGAAGATATAATAATAGTCATCTGGTTAATTTGAATTATTGATATTTACAAATTGAATTTAAACTGTATAGCATTTTTTTTATTCTTCCAGCTACTTCAATTTATGTTCAGTTGGGGGACTTTTTACCATGAAGGTTGGTAAAATTTTTGTAACTTATTTGGATTTAAAACCAGGGCATTATATTAGAGGACCAGATTGAATTTAGACTTTTGAAGGCATTCGGGATTTTGTACATATTGCATCTTGGTAAGTTTGTAGGCTGATGTAGGGATGTCATTGATTGAATTTAGAGTTATGTATCATTCTTTTTGCTGTTTGTTTTTTGCTACAGTTGAAATCTGTTGATTCATATTAATTTCCAAACTTTTGGTTGTGATTTTGCAGGATATGAAGTTTCTGAAGACTTTACCCCTTTCATGACAGATCTTAATCACCAACTGCAGAAGGTGACTTTTTAAAAAATTAAACATTTTATTAAGTAAATGTCTCATGCAAGTTGCTAGATATTGGTTTTGTGTGTACTTGATTAGAATCTGCCCTGACAGAAGAGACCCCCTATAAAAAGTCTAGTCTGCCATGACTGAAAATTTAAAATAGTGTTGACAAGCAGGTGAAACACAAAATATCTAGCTTTCAAACTTGTTGACTCTGACGTGCAAATCCGAATTTGTCGTACAGAGGTGTACGTTTATTGTGTTTTTGGAATGTAGCTTTTGTTTAATCGATTATTACTTGTTCACTTCAGTGCCGTGATAACTTTGACGTATTGAAAGAAGAGGCGGACATCTTGATGAAGAAAATGTTGGAGGTTCGTATAAGGGTAACTATCGTCATGCTTGCTCTTTTTTCTGCAGCTTGCATTGCTTTCTGGCTTTCCATCTAAATGTATTTACCATTGGTGTTTGTGTACGTAAAATTTTGCACTGGTCACAGTATGAGACCAAACTTTATGTAAACTTGTCCGTGGAATCCTAAAAAAAAACTATGGGAAAATGGCCAATTCAGTTATAGCAGCTCCCTCAGTTTGCATTGCATACTGACTTTCATTAAATTTGTTGGTTAATTACACTATATTGGTGTATACTGCTTTGACTTGGAAATGGTACATTAATACTTTAATGACAGGTTGAATTGGTTTCCCAGTTGCTTTTAGTACATGCATGTTGTTAAAGTGTTAAATGGCTAAAATTACAGGTCTTAGCAAGAAGAGTTTTCTTTGGGTAACAGCGTCTGTGTACATATTTAAGTGTTTCTTGTATGTAATTGATTGCCCTCATTTCTAGCCAATGTGGCTACTGTAATTCACTTTGTATTGGTACCACTTAGACATCTATATGCTCAAACTGTAAGTAATCCCAAATTCGCTGGCCAGAGCCATAACAAAGACTATTTAATATCAACATATTACACCCATAATTATTGCATTCACTGAACTGGTTACCCATCGAGCAAAGAATCGTGTTTTTAGCCTGTCTTATAGTACTGTGCACAAGCTATTATATTTTGATTAGCCAAACTATCCATGCTGCTTGCCTGCTCCACATACCAACAAATGTACTTCATCAACAGACACTTTGACTCTTCTTGTGCCTCATACCAGGACAGTGTTGGTCTCTCGGGGATTCTGAGTTGATATTACGAAGCTCTGAAACTCATTCTCCAGTTCTGTGCATTCTGTCCATTCTTTACTGACATTTGTGGGGCGTGGTGGCTCAGTGGTAAGTTCGGCACCTTGTGACCGGAGGGTTGCAGGTTCGAATCCCTGACTTTAGCTGCTGCGTACGGACCTTGGGCAAGTCCTTCACTCGCGATTGCTCGTGACGCTTCGGCGTGAAAACTCCGACACAATATCAATGCTGTAGTCGGGAGCGCCTCTGAGTAGTAGTAGACTTGAGGAGGCGCTATAGAAATATCCGAAATAAAATAAATAAATAAACTTAGGTCTAAGCATCAGACTTAACTGTTTCAATTGGATCTCGACCAGTCTTCTCAAGTAGACGATGAGATTTTACTACATGGTTTGACGTGAAGCAACCATCTGCTGATGGTGTGTGCATTATGCTAGAAGTCGAATTGCACTGTACAATTTCTTGTTTGTGGTATGATGTTATTGGACACAGTTTCTATGTTGCAGTAGGACTCACTGTTTGCAAATTTTGGGTTCACGTTTAGTCACCCATTCTAACTGTTTGGATCTAACAGTGAAAGGATAATGTTTAACAGAATGCAAAATTTATATTCGTTTTCTGTATAATAATTTATTAATATGGTACATTATTATTAGTATTAATATATTACTGTATGAAGTCATTGAAATAAATAACTTTAGCATTTCATTTTCAGTTAATCTAATCAGGTGACAAACATTGAGACTTTGTAAAGCATATTGTGAAAATGTTCTGCTGCACCAACCTGTGTAGATTTTTGTAGCATCTGCACAATCTTGGTGTAGAAAAGGTAGATCATCTTAGATTCTAGGTGTCTGTGGGTCTAAAATCAGGATAAGGTGCATGTAACAGATCAATGATGATCGTCTGATGACTATAGGCCTTCTCAGTCATCAGAGTTAATTATGGACTTTAGGTTTCAAACCTGGAATCAAGCCATAGGAAAAAAATTGCACACCAAGGCATTAGTAATTGGTCATAATGCCACCTAGCAGGATATATTATAGAGTATTTATCTCCTTTGCTGTAATTGTCAAGTACTGTGACATTTCTTTTTGTTTGGGCAATGAGTTTTTTAGTTGCTTGTTCCCGTTGTAGCCAAAATGTGTGATAAGGGGCATAATTTAGATATCCATTTACCTTGCACTTAACATTACATGAATACAAATCTTACCTTCTTTTCTGAATGTTGCATAACTATACACTAACTCTCCCCACCTTGTATCGCTATGCAAATTTGATATAATTCATTCGAAAATTCAGAAACTGTTGTGAAAGGCTAAGGCCAGCCATTTTTAGGAAACTTAATATTTGAATTACTACAATTCACAGTATGTACAATTTTTCTACATTTTGATAGGTAGATTTCAAGTACTTTGATAAGATTTGCAGCTAAATTTATTCTGAATCTTAAATATTGTATTAAACTAATTACAAATTAATCGTTTGCAGAAGCCACAAGACAATGCAACAACACTTGCCCGAACTGTGACGAGAGAAGGCTATCTCTTTCTGATGGAGAAAAGTGAGCTACTGATCAGTATTACTTCATTAAATTTATCTGATTGTGTGTATATGCATGTCTGTGTGTACATGCATGTCTGTGTGTATAGCATACAGTATATAGTACAGTGCAGTATAGTATACGTGGTACATAGTATTGCATAGTACCTCTCAGGATCTGTTTAGAAAGAAGCAAGCCATCAGGTCATTAAGCGTATTTTCCTATGGAATTGAGCAGTGCGGAACCCAGAATTACAAACCATTTGCGACCAGGAAACTGCATTTGGTTTGTCACAGATGGCTAAAATATATTATTGCTGGCATTCATTGAGAAGTGGTTTTGCCTATTAGCAGCTGCCGAGTTTGGGACGCATAAAATTTCTGAACATCTCGGACAGAATACTTCTGAATACGGTAGCTGTCTAATTATGAATTGGAATTAAACACAGAAGATGTAGCTATAGTTTAATGTCAAAGCCTTTTACCTGGATAGTTGCCATTTTTGTCTTTGGTGCATTGACAGCCCATTGCTTCAGAATGACGTGTCAATAGTCAACTGTGGATGGGTTTAAAATACTATTACTCTGGACATTTTCCAGCTATTTAAACTGCTGCAAATCCAATTTAACTATGAATTCTTCTAAACTCCAATGTCATGTGATGTGTATGTGAACAGAGGTTTCTAAACAGTGAGGTAATTATAAGAGCTTAAAATAATATGTACTTATCTACAATCACACCGTTTTAGTTCTGATATGACAGGAAAGTTTCGGATTTGATTCATTTTAATTATTTTTTTTGGTAGAGGCACTCGGTACAACTTGGGGAAAGTACTACTGCCAATACCAGAAAGACAACAAATCTTTTGCCATGATTGCTTACAGTCAGGTGACAGGCAAAGGAGCCAGTGGAGTAAGTATAACTCTGAAGATATTCTGTAGATGATGATGTGTAAATTATGCCAATTATCCTTCATATATAGTACTTGCTCAATCAGTTGCAAGTTTCATCGTCAGCAAAATGAGGAGCTTGTTGTCCTATGCTGAAAACTGTGAGCAGAAAAGTTTCAGTAGTACTTGACTACAACACCTTAGCAGAAATGGCATTATGCAGACTATGGCGCATTTGACTTTTAGCATATGTGTAGCTTGATAAATAATCATCAGTCATGGCACACTTGGTTGCTGTGCCAATGATTATTGAACATTTCTGTAGGCACTGTGATGAACATTTAGACTCACCACCACTCAGTCTCACATTGGCAATCTATCAAACCAAAAGGCACGCAGTGAACCACCACATTACACAACGGGTCAACATGTCATACAACAGTGCAGGCACTGTGGCTAATGGTATGACATGTTGGCTGAGAAACAGTGTGTCAGTCTATCAATCAACAGATTTCATATTTAAGCTTATCACAGCTTAAGCATAAAATATTGCAGTTGTAATGTAATGTAACGTGTAGTGTAAGGGGTTAAGCCTTCCGTGAGATGCTCACTGTGTAAGAACATAAATTCCTTACTTCACAGTTACTTAGCAACATTAGTGAATTGTGTTTGTCATTAAAGATTTCTGTTGCTTGACTGTGAATAGTGTTTTCTTCTAAATGGTTTAAGTATACAGTTTTGGACTTGCCAAATTACTTTTACATGTATGGAATAATGATGTGCCTATTCGTGTCTTGATTTATGGTATGGTACTTTACAGCTTGCAAAAGAGAATTATGTTGTAACGAGCTGTGTACGGCGTCCAACTGATAGTATTGACAAACGTTTCTGCTTCGATATTAGTGTTCAGGACCGGTTAGTGAAGCCCTTTTTGCTTTCCCAGCTTACTTGCAGTAGATGCATAAAGCCATGAATGTGTTATCTGAATGTTATTAATACTGTCATATATGAAGTCTTGACTATAACTCACATATATGAAGGCTCAAGTTAAGATGCAGTATTAGAAAATGATCTTTCCCGCACAGGGACTAAGTTTGATAATAAAGTGATATGTATAATATCGTTCCATGTTTTGCGCAAAGAAAACATTCTTCATTATTTCTTTGATTATTAATATATTTGCTAACAGGAGAAGTTGTATCAACAACTTCAGAAGCAACTTCTGATATTCGGATTTGTACTCTGTTGATTATTTCTGTTATAGCACATTTATTAAATGCCAACATCTAATGACCAAACATCAGTCAATGGTGCTGAGCAGTTGTGATTGAAGGACTTGCATAAGTCCCTACTTGGTAACCATCTTAGGAAAGACTCAAACTCATATTCTCCACTCTACACGGTGAGCACTGTAACCAGTTGGCCCCCATGTCCCACAGATGTGACAGCTATCTTGGCTTGACTTGGAAGTCATCTAGATATAATTTCAACTTTTCAAAATGTTTGCAAGTTTGTGACTTACTCAAGTATATATGTAGTATTTTCCTGTTTGCCAAAGCTCTGTTTTCCTCTGTAGACCACAACCGTTCACTGTACAAGCAATGTCTGAGGATGATCGGCGGTTATGGCTTGATGTTATGGATGGCAAGGAACCGGTATGTAGGAATTAGCCACTAGATGGTGACTTGCTTGCTAACTTAATTATACAGTTAGTAAGCCACAGTTAACAATACAGGCTCACTTCGTTCAAGCAAGTCTAAATGAGTTCAGATGTTTTCATGATTTTGTGCATAGTTTAATAATGAAAGGGAAAACATGGTCACTTAATGAATTGCAGATTGACTTTAATGATTTTTAGATCTATTCAGAAAGCATGGTGAATTATTAATTTACAGAATGATACTGATGATTTTTCAGATCTATACAGAACCTGTTGGAGGGGCCAGACTGGACAGTATGTTGTCTTATAATTTGCTATTTTGCACAATCGTTTAGCATGTTATTTCATAGTATTGTCATTTTAGTCTACTTTTGGCTGCACATATGCACCATTTGGTTTAACTTCATCATACCTCTGGAATGCTTGGTTAAATCTGAAATGTTAAATGAAGTACACAACCTGAGTGCTAAGCGCTTCTGCCATCCATAACAGTTGAGGGAAATTACTTCAGTTTAGTTTAATGATTGATGGTGCTGTGTCTGAAGGTGCTGGAGCCATTTCATTAAGAAATTTTCAATTAAGAGTGTAACAATAGAAAACCTTAAGAATTCATCATCATCTCCAGCATTGCTGTTTCCACAATATGTTGCAGCTATCTCTGTTTTGAGTGCATCACCAGGTCATGTATAGTCCAAAATTCAGTAGGCACTAGTTGGACTCCACCACCGTAATCCGCATGTGGTCACGGCTTCCTGCTGGTCAGTTCCGACCTATGGAGGCAGATATCATAGCTTGTACTGTTGCAATGCCTGTGTCACTACATTACAACTAATGTCTCTTCAGTCTGTCTATGTTATTACATGCATATCTTTCTGCTTTTCTTATTGAGTTAAGGCATTTTTTAAACTAATGTGGTCATTAGTAGAAGGGATTTTGTTAGTGCCATCTGGTAACATGCAGGGAGGGTTATAGAAACAGTTCAACTGCCTCTGATTCAATTAACTCGGCCCTTTATATCAGAGATAGATGGATATTTGGAAATACTGATCTTGAACATTATTCTGAAATATGTGTTTTTCAGGTCTCCTTGATGACATAGGTTTCTGTTGCATTAAAAAATGCATTACTGCCATTGAGACCAAAGGTGAGAACAAAGAACGTGTATTCTGTAGGTTGTTTATGGAAGTTGTGCTAACCATGGAACATGTATACTTTATAGTTGTTGAATGGGTTATTGACACTTAACACCATGGATTAGATAATTATGTGGTGGATATGTTCTTGAAATTTGGCCAAAGATAGTTATTTTGAATGATTTTCTGCTTTATCTTCTTTGAAGTGATATTTCTCTGTACACTGTTCTTTGTTAGTTCATTAATTGGTTAATTCTTTGCTTCATTCTTTAATTCAGTAAATAGTTAGTGATTTAGTTTAAGCAGTTTGGTAGATGTTTAGTTTTTATTTATTTGTTTTGAGTGCTTGTGCATGCTGGTTCAGTTAATCTGAAAGTGAGGCACAGCATAAGTCAATTAGTAGTTCATTACTTCATAGTCATTAGTTCATTGCATGTAATTGGATTATTAATTACTTCGTGCATTAGCTCATTAATTGGTTCATTCATTTGTTTATTGCTTGGTTCATTAATTCATTCATTAGTTCATTCATCTTTTCATTAGTTCTTATAGTCATTTGGTTAATGACTTAATGCAGGCATATTCATCAATCAATAGCTCATTTAGTAACTCCTTGAGCTCAGTGGTAGCACTTGGTTAGGACATGATGACAATATTGTATGTTAAATAAATAAATTTTGCCCATTTTGTATCAGGGTTAGAAGAAGAAGGCCTGTACAGGGTTGTTGGAGTCAATTCAAAGGTGTCCAAACTCACAAATATGCTGCTAGGTGAGTCCGCGTTGTTTATGGGTTAACCAGGCATAATATGCACTTCCTGTCTTAGTTCTTAAGTTCTCTAGGCTGATGAAGAAGCAAGATAGCAAAAGTTAGACAGCATTATGCAATCTTTAATTACAGTCTCCCCAGATCAGTAGTGCGTTATCAGTTTAATATTAATTAAACGCTGGGTGAATGGCTAATGCATTAACAATTGGCCGCCACTAATTTATATTTTTATTAATTATATTAATAATTATCATAATTTACATGCTGAGTTTTAATGAGGAGTGTCACTGATTGGTAAAGAAATCGACACTTTTAGCAGATGGATTAGTTGTACTATGTTACAAATTGCGATTTTGGGAATTAATGAAATTGATTGATTGATGATTTCTTTAGAATCAGTGACATTCCTCAAGACTTTGGAATAGGCAGCTATTGAAATTGTGTTGTGTCTTTAATCATTGCTCCCATCTGCTTTGTACAGCAAGCCATGGTGTTGCTGATTTTAGATCGACGGAAGGCAAACCGTGTGGACTTTGATGAGGTTGACAGTGAATGGGAAATGAAGACTATCACTAGTGCCCTCAAAAACTACTTCAGGTTGATGATACATTTAAGGCTGTTTACCTTTTGTAATTATGTAAATGTCAAATTTAACGCAAATCTCCAAAATTTCTCAGTGTCAGACAAAAGCCACATCAGGGAGACCAGTTGATATTCTGACCAGTTTATACTCTGGCATTATATAAAATCATGTTCGTAATAGCGAGGTTTTTTGGTCAGTTTTGCTGCAAGGTTAGAATTGATGGGTCAGTCTGAGGGACAGCATGGTTCTATGGAGGAAGGTAAAAAGGTAGAATCTTGTGTACAGAGTTGCTATAGAAACTACTCAGAAGCATGATGGTCTCAGTGTACAATGATCAGGCACAAACGTGACCACCCACCAATCTAACAGCAGGACTGTGTGTAGCCAGCTAAGGGAGCCACTCAACTTACATTGGTACACATGTGCACGGAATGTGAATAAGTATACATTGTGTTGGTGCAGACAGAGCAACCACTGATGATCCTCATAAAGAAGAGAGAGATTAACTGGATACATTTTGTATCCACTTTTTCTCAGGGACAGCTCTAGATGAAGATCAGAAGGAAGGAAGGCTTCAAGTAGACCGATTACTAGATAAAGCTGCCAGGGCTGAGAAAAATGGTGATGTAGGATTCCTGTTCCTTCACTGAAGAATACAACTACACAAAATTGATTGGACATTAGATGAAAGGGATCTCCCTCTTAAGAATCATAGTCTAGGTGTGGCACATATGGTTAGTGTAATGTAACAGGAAATAATAAATAAATTTTGTGGCTTTGCAACAGAATCTGGGAAATAGATTGTCAGTGTCCCAAAACAAATTAAACCCAACTGAGTGCTTAGGTGCATCATGTTATCTATCAGTAAACTGGAACATGTTGTTGCTTTTGTTTTAGGTCTCTTCCAGAGCCACTCATGACGTTCAAACTTCACCAGAAACTCATACATGCAGCAAGTAAGCAAACTAAGCATTATAATTTATGCTCACTTGGATCAGGCATAATGTGTTTGATGCTACTGTGGTTTTATGATAGCACTGTGCTATCATGAGCATCGTATGCTTGGTCATAATATAGTGCAAGAGACATTGACTGTTGCCTTAGCATTTCGTTGCACTGGCTTAGCAGGCATTACATGGGAAGTCATTGCCTATGGCTACTGTTGAAGTACATGCAGCTACAGCATAGTATGTTGCAATCCCTTGTTAATTGTGGACAGAGGAGGCCAGATTTTGAAGCATATTCTCAGTGAGAGCTAAGCTGTCTGCAAGAGGACTAGTGGTTTTTGATTCTGTCTTCTGGTTATGGTATGGCTACCTTACTAGTACATGCAAAGGTTTATTCATCTTCTGAATGGCAACAATGGATCAACCAAACTTGGTAGATGTGATAAGTATTTGTAGAAGAGTCGCACATTTATTACCTTGCCAAGTTGGACTGACTGGCAAGGTTACAGTTTTTCAAGTTGAATCTTTGCAATTGTGATTGTAAAGGAATCAGTTAATTGTGATCTGTTTTAACCGTAGAGCAAGAGTCAAAGACACTGCGCATAAATGACATACATGAACTGATACACCAGCTTCCAGAACCAAACTTCGAGATGCTCGATGTACTTATAGCACATCTGAAAAAGTGAGTTCTTGTTTTGCGTTGACAACATTTTTAAGGCATTGAGACTAAGATTATGTTTAATGGAGTAATTATTAAATGCTGACAGTGTGATCAAGTCATATAGTGATGGGTGATTGATTGTCAGATCATTAGGTATTTGTATATTATGTCATCACATAGATTTTATGATTTTTCTCCATATTTGGGGTAACAAATCACATAATGAAGTAATGCAAATACATGTATTAGTTTTGCGAGAGTTTCAGTTTACTTTGCAATGATATGATGCTTTCAAATATTGCGACGTAAAAACCGTGTACTTTTAAAGCTTTCTAAAGGCAGTTTTTGCAGTATTTAATTACCCGTATTGATACCTCACAAGTTTTGTAAGACTGTTCAATTAAACATTTTGAGCAACATCTGAAATACATCTTGATACAAAAAATCTCATATTTCAGCATGGAATTACCTTCATTGTTATGATGGTGAAGGTAAAGATGATGCTGGTAATGATGTTCATTTCAGAGTATCAGAGTGTTGTTCCAAGAACCTGATGACTGTCGCCAATCTTGGTGTCTGTTTTGGTCCGACTCTGATGCGTCCAGAGGAGGAAACTGTGGCTGCTATCATGGACATCAAGTTCTGCAACCTCATCGTGGAAATACTTATAGAGAATTACAATAAGGTTAGCTGCTTGAATCACTTAATCTCAGCTGCATAGTCTTTCAACGCAAACCCGCAGGCCCAGGTATCTGCCCAAATGGTGGAACCAAGACAAAGAAACATAATGATTATTTTAAGCAGATTACATTTAGTCATGGTCTCGTGGCTTGCTAATGAGGAGTTGTCTGTCACCTGTGATGACAAAGGCACACGATTGGAGGTGTCTGGTTGCAGTCAAGAGATGTCAAGCAGTGAAGCATACAGACTAAAATATTTCTGTAGTCTTTGGGAGGCAATAGAAATAGTCAGCTGGTGTAATGATGTGATGATAGATACTGTGGTATTCTGAGTAAGGTGACTGCTTCGCTAACTTTGAATTAGGCCTAAGTGAATTTGTAGGTTGACATGCGACCTGTTGGATGATGGACATGCTATCCAAAATGACAGAGTGACAGGTAGTCGAGTACCCACTCAGAATGGACTCGTATTCCAGGGCTGTATTTTACCTAATTCAGAACACCTCAAGGTATCAATTGGCTGTATTGTGAGCTGCTTAAAAATTGTTGGTGAAGGTAACCGCTTGTTTACACATCACTAAAGATATTCCTGAGCTGCATGGTCCCAGGGTAAAAAGATCTTTCAACTGAGATGCAAACACAACCACAACAGTTGAGTTGTAGGTGGATTTAAGGTATACTTTTGGTGAATTACACGCTGTGGCCAACTCAAGTGACAGTTGAACGATAACTGATTTGTACATTAAGAACAGATATATACCTATTTGCAGTATGATGAAAGGCTGGAATTTCTTTTAAAATACCCTGAGATATATGTGTATTATATTTCGTAGTGGTATTATTCAAAAATGTATTAGAGAATACCATCTGATGGTGCAAATGATGAGTAATTATGCTGTTTTGCAGATTTTCAAAACTGCCCCAGAATTTGCGGATGTTGCAAACAGTCGTGTTCTCAATAGCAAACCACCTGTCATGTCGTCGTCATCTCAAGTGGCCCGGCCCCCGAGGAGCTCGGCTCCACCTCCGCCAGGGTCTCATATGAATTCTTCTGGTGCCATGTCTGTGAGTGGTTCCACAGTTGTAGACAGCTCGTCATCACAAGATTCAACATCACCATACCCAAATAACTCCATGGCATTGTCAGCTCTGGTAAATTCGAACAACAGCTCATCGATCTACCAGAGTCCTATGCCTGATGCAGGGGGCACAACTTACAGTCAGACGAGAGCCAAACTACGGCCAACAACTGCGATTGGAACGATGGGACAGTTTCTCCCAGGTTGAAACAAAACTTGATTTGTTCTCCTCAGATATACTCTGATTATTTTGACAATTGTTGAAAAAGCAGTTACAGTGCATATAACTTGGGACGAAAATGGATCGGACGAAATGTCGTGTAGTATGAAATGAAAGATTGGTCTGCTCCCACAATGATGCATTTTAATGTTAAATTATTCTCTTAACACTTTAACGACGAGCTGCGTTAGTTTCTCAGTCACTTTTAGTACACGCTTTTCGTTAACGTGACAAAACTGTTAAGACGAGAGTATCGGTTATTGTGAAAATTATTTGGGGTCCCATGAATGTAGAAGAAGAAGAACAGTCCATTAAGCTAGCCTTGAGGCAGCCATGAGTATGAAGTGGTAGCGACTTCATTTTCTTAGCCTCGGCATACGAGGGCGGTTGGCCAGTTCTCCACCTCACCGTCTTATCTTCCCACCAGAAACATTTTGAACCATAACCAGACTGGGGTGCTAAGTTTTCAGCTTAGAGTGAAAGATAGGCTTTACTGCCTAAAGAGTACCAGATGGCAAGACTGGATTTTGTGAATGAACACTGACTAAAGATAAGTTGCTAAGAAAGCAATATCATTTCTAGAAAGAATCAGACCCTTAACAACGCTACAAGGAAACTAGATTGGATCAGGATGTGATGTATAGGGGAGAAAACTATCCCTTTGCTGGGATGCATTTTTTATTTGCCATTCATTTTGCATTTGCCATGATTAGTATTGTGATTGCAAATTGATGCTGTATTGTTGCATTTGAAGTTTGGTTTGGTGTAGTAATAGATTTTTGACTATTGTAGATCATCCAAGCAGTGCCAGCAGCAGTTCAGAGTCAATCAACTTCCGTTGTTCAAATTCCTCCATGTCCACCTCACACTCTGGTGCAGATATGCTAGGTCCAGCACGGACAAGAAGAGGCGGCAGCAGCCAAGGTTGAAGCACTTTCAGTTGCACTTTGAAATTACTTCAAAATGAGGTGCCTTCTTCACGCACACACACATGCACACACACAATTTATCTAAAAGTACATGGTAAAATATTCCTTTATTTAAATTATTATGTATAACCTGATGTACTTAAAATACTTACTTAAAGCCAATTGTCATGTACCTCAAAGTGAGCTTTTAACTAATTTCTTTGATTTAACTTGAAGTGACCACTGACTGATGCATTGTGGTATAGAAGCTATTGGAGTAGATTAAATCAGAATTAAAAGGAAATCATAGAGCAGTGATACAGTGCATGACAAAATGGAAAACCTGAAAGACCTGTGCTGAGTCAAAGGTCCCCAAACTCTAGATGGCTCTGTAAGTCAGCGATTCCCAAACTTCTCTGGGTCGGGACCCACTTGTGATTATCTTGGCAGTCTCAGTATCCACTGCGTAAAATTAAGCATTGTGTACTAAAATTTGCTTCGTAAATTGGCATTGAAATATGCGGATTTACGTATTAGAAATTGGCATGTTTAAAGCATTAAAAGGCAAACGTTTACAATTTATTGCAATCCAAAAGCAACTGTTGTACCTATGTAATGTAACAATGTAGGTAATCGTAACAGCATCAGTGTTATAGCCCAATCATAGCCAAATGCTGTTGCTCCGAAAAAAATAAATGTTTCTCGAGAAAATTTGGCGACCCACTTGCCAGAGCTTCGCGACCCACTTTTGCGTCGCGACCCACAGTTTGGGAAACTCTGCTGTAAGTCAAGCACTCAAGATCCAAGTGCCTCCTTGGACATAGAGTCTGAAGAGCCATAAGGTTTTATTAATAAAGATCTGGAAGACAGGATGGGTCCATAGTTAAAGAGCTATAAGCATCATGGCTTCTCTCTCATTTCCCCTATTTTGCTTTTATGTTCAACTCTCAAAGATTCAAACATCTAAGAGTGTGAGATGGCGTGTAAGGCATGAAACAGGTGGAGGTCACAGTCAACAGGCCAATCAACTATCCAGAGCTGCACAAAGCAGTGGGTGTCACCGACGACCAGCGTGGTATGCCTAAGAGGCAGGAAATAGAGCAGTATATGGATGTACGAGTAACAATGCGTAAGTCTTTCTTAATAATTTGTGCACTTTGGAATTTGTTTAAGCTTCCTCATTTTCTTGTTGCAGCATCCAGTTGGACTGTAGGCGATATGCCACCCATAGAAATGAGGTAAGGGAATAGTTCTAAAGTTTTTTAGTATTTCCTTGTTCCATGAATTTAACTTGCTTATGAATTGGAGAAATAGTGAAGCAGAATAGTTCTCAAAAGGGCAAGTAGCTTGGACTGGAGGACTGGACTGAGTAACATGATGCTGTGATTTCACAACCTCTGGAAATATTAGCAACCTTTTGCAGAAATTTTTATTGTGTTTTGTGATTAATATCGGTAATTGTGTAAGTTTGGCGTGATGGTGTATGGTATTTTGTTACACAGGCGAAAAGTTCGAACTTTGTATGCATGTACAGCAGAAAACGAACAGGAACTCTCATTTGAGCCTAACCAGATCATAACCAATGGTAGGGCAAAAGTTTCCACTGAATATAAAACCAATTGCAAACCACATTTTGGTGTACAGCAACTTGCACTTGTTTATACAGATTGTGTACAACTAATAATATGCTGATATTAACTGTTAATGCTTGTCTCAAATATGCCCCGTTTATATTATTTATTACCCATTGGGCATACTCAGCCACTTTATATAGCTTCCTGATGATAAACGTTTTTATGGCCAAACTATCAGCAGCTGGGATTCCCTGGTCGTGAGCACGTGGGTGCAGAAAGTGGGATATGCATTTGATAGGCTGCATCAGATCATGCCCTGAATATACATGACTTGGCTCACAGTTCTAATTTAATCTAATCTAGGTACTTCTGCAGTGATGTATTATCATTGTTACTGTTCTGTGTTGACTTGCTTGACTATTAAGTACCAGTAAACAGTTCAACAATTATAAATTAATTAATTGCTGAAAGGTTTGAGTATGTTGTTTTACTTTCATGACTTGGTAATTTTTTTATGCAAGTATGCAAATTTGTGTATAGAGGTCCTTAACCCTGTAGCGATCACCGAAAAATAGTGAATAATTCTCTGACAACCAGCAGGTCAATAATTTCCTAGCCTCAGGCAAATATTAACTGAAAAAGAGCAAAAATAAACAAATTTAAACTCACTACACATATTCTCGGAGAACTGCATCCTTAAAAATTTTCAGTGTTTTAGCAGAGACGTATTGAGGAGTTTCCACTTTTTCTGCTAAGTAAACGACCTTTGTGTTGTGGGCTTACCGTTTGTTTCCATTTGAATTCTAGGCCTCATTTACATATTTTGGCTATGATTGGCATATAGTTAGTGATGGTATAACAACTCCTGCCAACCTAAATGTGTGCAATGTCCATATTTGAGGAATCCCAAGTGGCTCTTGTATCTTATTGCATAATATCTGTTGGAGTGAAATTGGAAACCGTCTGCCATGAAGTCGGGATTATTCACCTAAAGAGTGACTTGCAGTGGTATAGTAGTATATTCAGCTGTGGATAACCAACAGATGGTTTTCTATGGTGTGGCCATGAATGGGTTCATCAGGAAACAATTACTTGACATTTCTGGGTTAATAAGTGTATTCACTGATAGAATACTGCATTGGTTGGTCTTGTATCTAATGTAATATGAAATATTCTGTCTGTAGCACTTTATTCATGATGTCCAGGTGTGCAGTTAAAGAAATTATAAAATTAAAATTCCAATAGAACCATACAGCTTTGTTTGCATTCGTAAAATTTTATCTGTAAGTGTTTGCTTATTTGCAGTTCACCAGTCGAAGGAACCCGGCTGGTATGAAGGGACCTTAAATGGCAGGATTGGTTTGATTCCACACAACTACGTTGAATTCCTTGATTAGCAGGAATGGGTCGTCTGCTCTCAAAAGGCTGTTGATCTTTTAAGGAAAGACTATCTTCCATTGTGCTCGACTCAGATGGTCCTAGTATTTTCAGTGTCCTTGTATGTCTTGTATCAGTTTATGAGGTCTTCGGGTCGTAGCCCGGTGAACCAGTATTGTCTACCCTCTCATGGAACACTGACCAACAGACAGCTGTGCTTGTTAGATACTAAATATGGTTGTTATGGTCACCATGAGGACCGAACCCTCTGAAAGGTTAACTTTACTCTGAAAAGCTGTAGCAGGTGGTTGTTCCATTGCTGGAAATTCTGCAGCATTTAGCGTTTGAAAAGTTTTAATGTTGTTGACTGTTTCCTTTGGAAACTGTTGTCACTGTTAGTTAATTAAAAAACATTCATAATATTTGAGTTCTTTTGAAGCGTTTGATTTGACTAAAAGAGTTATTTTTAGTCGTAGCTTCTTCGCTTCGTGTCTTAACGTTATGCTGTTAAGTCATTCTAAATCTTGAAGATTTGTTTAAGCTGAGATACACAAATGTCTATGTTGTAATGTAATACAGCCTGATTAATGGTAATAAAGTAGTCCTATATGTATGACTTCGTTGAAGTTCCTACTTTTGGAATTTTTCTATCCTAGATATTGTGCTCTGTAAACTGTTGAGTTGTCTGATTTGTCATTTTTTGTTTGATTTCATTTTCAGTGTTCTGCATTGTTTTCGCTGATTATTGGGCTGTATTTGCCGGAAGTTCTTGGTTTTCTTCTTGTTTTTTCTTCTGTTTTTTTAAACACAAATTTCTTTGCTCAGCACATGGAAGGGTGACGCTACAGTTCATTCTAGCATTGTTGTGAGATTGTAGTGGCTTGCACGCCAAGAAGTTGTTGGAAAAGGAAATTTGCATAGTTCTGTTGCAGTTTGTATATTAAAACAGAACTGTTATTTGTCAGTTTCATCTTATCTTATAACTATCACTGCACCCTTTAATCCATTGTATCCAAAGGTACGAATGATGAATTTTATCTTATGTATAAGTACTGTATTGTACTCGAATAGCATTTAGTGATTGGTCATTTTATTAAGAAGCATTCTTTCAAACACTGTGATTTTTATTGTTACCAGAGGCATAGGTATGGCTGTTGTGATTGGTCAATCCAGCTTTGCTCATGTATCTGAAAAGCTCAATAGGTTGATTACTGCGTTCATGCTTTGATCAGATCGAAAGATTCAAAAGTTTAAGCCATCCTCAGTTTCCAAAAGACCTTGAGCTGAATGCTAAGGCTGATCCAGGAGGACTACCTGGTCATTGCCTCCCCTCAGGGTACTGTGCCAAGGACAAAGAAAGCGAGAAAGTTATTCAAAAGGGGGAATATGACAGAAAGGCGGGTGAGTAAAAAGGGTGATCAGAAGTTTTGACAGCATGAAACTTTGACCTCAAATGCATGAACTAATGAAATGTAGAGTCCAAAGTGAGCCAGGACTAAGCAAAGGTCATTGGAAATATTGCACCATTAATGTCAGCCCTGATTGGCCCCGTTAGAAACTTCTGGACTTGAAATAGGCAGAAATTGACCCCCTTTCGCAATTTCAGGACTTAAACAAGGTAGAAATTGGCCCTTTTTTCACGACGTCTGGACTTAAGCAAGTTAGAAATTGGCCCCATTTTGCAATGTCTGGTTGTACCAGTCACTGAATGACACTGAATCGTTAATAGGACTTTCAGGTAACTCGAGCAAACAAACTGTATATGCATTCAGGGTGTTGTTTTAGACATTCATGACTATAATTTTAATGCTATCAGAGTAGAAATGAAACGCCTGTGTTGGGGTTATGACCTGTATCTGCTGGGTGATGACACTAGTTTCGGCTACTGATAGGAATACAAGCATCTATGCGTGCTGCCATGTCCTGTAAATAGTTTTTGAAGTTGTATTGTTGTCTTGTTCTGTGATGTATGCATGTGTGACAGCTAACATAATAATCTCAAAAGCTGTTAGCAAGAATTGGAACAGGTCGTAGTTTATCCCAGAAAGCTTGCGGCAGTCTGATGATCGTATGAATGTGACTGATTTAGCTTGGCAGTGTAGTCTGATCTTTGTGATTTAGTGCTATAAATTTGACTGTTTTCTGGTGTTTTTAAATAGCTCTAATCGTTATTTATCTCAAAACTATTTAGCAGCTTTGAATCAAATAATATCTAATTGTTCTGTACATGTATTCGTATTTGCAGAGTATTTATGAGCCTGTATTTTCTAAATGAAGAACACTTTCAGAATATTTCATAAGTGTTGCCCCAACCATTTGGTTCATAATAAGACAATAATTATATGTAATATTTATAGTTGTCAGTTACTTTGTTAGTTAAGGTAATCAACTGAGTAATTGCTTCTTTGTGACAGATGTTTTGGTATATTACAGTTAATTGTTGGATGTGTTTATAGGGCTTTATGAAATCCTCTTTTTATAGTTTTAGGTAAAAAGTTACGGTAATCATAATGCGCTTGTTTACATGTATCTATAGACTCGGTATACTGTGGTAATGTTTTTGGACATTTATGTAGCACAAGTTTATTAACTGCTTTGTTTCTGATTGCACTAGCATGCATCTGAACTGAATGGTTTAAAACTGAATGGTTTAAAACTGAATGGTTTAAAACTGAATGGTTTAAAACTGAATGGTTTAAAACTGAATGGTTTAAAACCGGGTCAGAGGAGCAGATGTATGTATCTGGCTACTTGTAAGGCACCTTTTAAAGACCTCACTCAGACCCTAAATATGGCAATCTAGCAGATTTAAAAATAGGTGCATTTTTAAGATCGCTTTGAAATGTTTTCTGAGCTGTCTATGACAAAACAGTACTATATATGTTTATTGGTAGACTGACTGTTCAAGAAGAATTGTCCAGTGCGTGAGAAGCGCGATGTTTTGTAGGGAAGGGTCCGCAATAGAGAATCGGTTGACGATCAACAGTGCATGCTATGCAGACATCTAATGAAAGGAGGATGGAAGGATGATCTAAGAGGCGATTGATTAATTTGTTTCTGAAATGGGTATTATTTTTGATTGATTCTTAGATTGTTTTAGATGATTTCATTAATTCACTTTATTCCTGAACAGACAATTTACGCAGTTTACAAGTAAGCTGTGTGTGTTATTTCCATGTGGAAGAACTTGTGTGAAGTTGCTTGACATTCAAGCTGTGTATTCTTATATGTCCCGTATTTTAATTGATCTGCGTGCGTGTGTGTGTGTGTGTGTGTTTGTCACATCTATTCTATAGCACCAGAATCTAATGCAAACCTGGACATACACATGTGTATATAAATTCGCGTGTTTAGTGTGTACGTGTGCTAACATTTTCTATTACCGTTATAACCCAGATCTGTAGCGTGTAAATACAAGTAGGATGTGTACTCTATTGTGTATAATATCAATAGTTTGATATATATAAAATATATATATATATATAATCTTATTCAATGACTTTTATATCAGTTGAATGAGATTCATTGTTTTTATATATAAACTAATACTATATATATATACACTGACACTATATATATACACTATATATATGTGTGTGTATATATATATGTATATTAGTGTAATACACCAGAGACTCGCATGTTTAATTATAACACAGATTCTTGTATGAGACTGTCAGGGATGTGGATCCCAAAATTAATTCACCTAGAGTATATGAACTCGTAACATGATATTGTTCTAAGGCAGTTACTGATTTAGCTCCCAAAGACAGCTTTGTAACTAGTTTCTGGTGTATATATATATATATATATATATATATATATATATATATATATATATATATATATACTTGTATATTACATATACATGCATGCTCTGTATACATGTATTACTGATTGCTATGTGGTGTTCAATAAAAAGGCTTCAATTCAATAATTATATATATATGCTTTAACACTGTATGTTAATATACTTATTCAGAAGTGCTTGCTGTGTAACAATTTGCAGAGTTAGTCTGGCAGATATGTTTCTAAGTCATATTTGTTTTGAGTCTTTTATATTATGATGGTCTTTGTTTCTACAGGAATTTTTCTGTGGAATTGGTCTGCGTGTGGGAGCGTGAAAATGTTGTTGCTTATGTGAATTAAAGCAACTGGCTTTAAATGTTGTTCAGCAATTACATATATATATATATACATTATATTTCAGTGTGCTTATGTATATATATATATATATATATATATATATATATATATATATGTGGGTACTTGTGTGTAATATAAATTTTTAAAATTGAATTTCAAGTGTTTTCTCAGGTACTGCAGGAAACTACTGACATGCAGTGCTAGTGCTCAGACACTCATTGAGTAGCTTAATTATTAGTAATTAATTGACTGGGGTAATTAATTATTGACTAATCTAGCTGACCATTTGATCCAATGATCACTTGGGATGTGCTTGCCCAAGGTTCGATATTTGGTTATAATGCAACTTTTCTTCTGATCATTTTGTTTGGGAGCAATGCAGAGAGGATTTTTGTTAGGAAGGCAAAAGATCAGTTACTGAAGAGCGCACTGCTGCACGTCTTGTATTACTGCTCTTTTTGTGTCTTTTGGAGTGGAGTAGGCCTATTCAGCTTTCGGTTTGAGTAAAGAAAACCCCATGACGAACGATGTACGTGTTGATGTAAGTGAGAAGCTGTCGGCATTGTTGCAATTGCTACAAGCAGGACCTTTGATCTCTGTGATAAATTGCATCCCAGACCTTGCATAAGGAATTGTTTCACTCCAACCATTGGTTTCTGTTGTCATTGTCAACTCATATGTTCATCATTTGCAGTTCGTGGATCAGCAAAAGATGGATTTGAATCTCGACCAATTATGTCTTCTTGTATCTTGCACTTCAGTCTGGCCGTGCGTAAGCACGTCAGACTTTTGTGTGTACAGTATTTGGTCCAAAGCGTGTGGCTTAATATTGTAGTGTTTTTTGCTCGCTGTGTACTATTTGATGTTGCAATAGAGGCTAACATGGGGAAGATGCACTGGACTGTTTTATTCTCCTTTTATACAATGTTAAAATTTGCTTTGATGTTTGTAATTGATTTTTCATTGCTGCTCATGATACAGTTGGATACAATTGTAGCGATAGACTGGATTCATTTTAAAATAAGGGAAGAGGACTTCAGTTTGGTTCAGTCGGTTGTTTATTTTTTAACCATACGTCTAAGGAAAGTGAAAAGCCGAGCAGTGGAACACATGGAGTTCAATATGTGCACTGAAGTCTGTTTTCATGTTCCATGCTGTAATGTTTATGGAATAAAAAGGAAATATATCTTATTTGTTGGCATTTGCTGGGGCGCTTTGGTGATGACATATGTACTTGTATGTATTTAGGTACTTACTATAGTGCCTTTTTAAAAAGCGCTGTTAGTGTGTAGTGCAGTGTTCCCCGGCACTCAAGGGTGCCGTTAGGAATCACTGGTTTAGTGGTTAACTTGCTGGAGTGTTATTGAAAGGTCATGGTTCATATCCCCTGATGGGTATTTGTTTTGAGATTTCAGATCCACTTGTGCCCCATAATGAACCCTGCTATGATGAGTCTACTGACCATACACTGTTGATGGGAAGATCAGATGGCAAGGGAAAGGGATGAAGACCTGTTCTTTTATGCTTAGGTTAAGAAACATGAAATCACCAGCACTTCATACTCATGGGGGCTTTTAGCGCAAGAGATTGCTCTTCTTTTTAATGCTGGGTAGTAGCAGTACATAGTTGTCAACCATGTTGTCTGTGTTTTGTGAAGTTGGTTGGCTGTCAACACGGATGGTGTTCTTGCATGGTGTGTGGTGTAGGCGTGGTCATGACCTTGTGGAGATGGCCTTTAATTATGCATCTGTCTGCAGTCGTTTTTGTGCAGGTGCATGAAATACTGGACTCCTCATGACCAAGCCTACACCACACACAAGAACACAATCTGTGTTGACAGCCAACCAACTTCACATACAACAGACAACATGGTTATATTATTTGCTCTCTTAGATGATCTTTGAACTCACAGGCAGCAATGTCAGATAAATAATACTTCAGGTAATCATAATTAGTGTTCGTTTCAATGCCTTTGGTGAGAAAGTGGTTTGAGCAATTCATTTGTGATATGTAGGAGTATCAGATGTCTGTAGGTACTATGCAATACAGTACAACTGTAATTTGATAATGCCATCCATACAAAGTTTATAAAGCAAATTGAAGCCTGCAACAGCAAAAATTTGTCCACTATGCCCATGAACGTTTGTGGGGCCCATATGGGCCCTATGTGAGTACCATATGGGTCTCGTATGGGCCCTGTATAGGCATGTTGGCAGGGAAAAAGAACCATGAAAGAGGTCAGTTTCCCGTTTAGAGTGAAAGAGTTTCGGTAGTTGAGTTGTGAGCACGAAGTACAGAGTTCCAGATTAAATGAACAGCAGTTCTGAATGAACCCCAGTCAAAGACAAGACGTGTACCAGGAACAACACTTTCTAGCAGATGCTGATGAATGTGAGGATCAGCCTTTAGTATTCATTGTAAATTGCTCTTGAGTATATATTACTTATTATTAATTAGTTACATCTCACTGGTGTTTAACACTTTAACGATGAGCTGCATTGTTTTCCCAGTTCTTTTAGCACATTCTTGTTAAAGTGTTAGACCTCTATCGACGTTGTGCAACAAACCCAAGCTGTAATTCATAAGATCAATCCACTAAGACAGCTAATTTGGCAGCCTATATTGTGGATTGAATAAGCAATTTAAAAAAGGTAGGAGTGGCTTCGACATATCTGATCTAATCTAATAACTTCTATAGCACCGTTAACATAATACACAAAGCATCAGTCCATGGCCACTTCAAGGCAAATCGAAGTCAAGAGTCTTAATCAAAGAAGTTGTGTCAAAATCTGATCAGTCAGAGTAACCAGAAAGTCAAGCTACATTGGTTATTGACGTAGATTAAGAGTTAGACAGATATTCAAATATTGGCAATGTTGCTGGTGGTGGTGGTAGTTGTGATGATGATATAACAGTTAATTTGGCCCTTAATTTTTTGGTTACTCTAGCAGAGTGGTGGAGTTAAGCTTCTTGACATTTTGGAAAATTACCGTACATTGCATATACCTGGCCTGCATCTGTGATGCGGTGCATCGTACGGCAGTATATAAACAGTTGCAACGGCTTCGCGCGAAACAATATCTAAAGAAGTCAACTTTTGCTTATAAAATGTCAGAGCTGCAAAAGAAGTTACAACTCGCAAATTTCGCAAAATCTCCACCAAAGTTACCCACAGTGGCCGGGTAAGTATATGCCGTGTTTATGTTGACCTTGATGTGTGTTTACTGGATTGAGAACCTCAACTTTCCAATTATTGAGGAGTTTCATATAAAGGTTGTATACAATAAAGTACTGGCTCCGGTAACCAATGCACACATCGTAATCGTAAACTCTAAATATCGGAAGCGCCACTCCAGAGCTAAGCTAAGATGTGCTATGCTACATTCTAGCTCATTCATGAGCGCTGATGTCAACACCAACCGATGGAGCTCATGTAAGAATTCAGTAGACTGCTGTAAAACTCTTTGGCTAAGACAGCCCTGGTTGGATTTAAGAGGTCTGTAAATAATTTATGCCCCACAAAACTTTATTGACTAATGCGCAGTTTAACACGTCATAGATTAACCTCACTTTGCCATGCAATCTGACTATTAGATCTATTGTGGAAAGCCGGTGGTAATAATCATCTAATTTTTTGTAGTCATGGATTACTTTAAGACTTAATAACAGGATAAGTTCAAAATCCTCATTCTGCTGTCCAAGGCGCAGTGGGGTCTCACCCCTAAATATTTAATTGATGTAATTCACTGGCCTCTTTTTTGTCTCTTCGCATCGTCCCCTTCGCTCCTCGAACAGATTGGATCTTTTAGGTCCTCATACTAGAACAGCTATTGCGCAGTCCAGATATTTTGCCTCAGTTGGTCCCTCTCTCTGGAATACTGTCTCCTTTCACTCGCTCTCAAATTTTAATAGGTAACCCCCTCGTCTTCTTTTGTTTTCCTCAAAACTTATTTCTTTTCTTGTGGCCTTGCACACTCTGAGCGCCTCTGAACAGTTCACCCTACTAGAGGCGCTTTATAAATGTTTACATACAATACAATACAATATATTGACGGGAAGAAAGTATAATCTGAGTATGCTGTTTTACTTACTTATTACTTGTATAATTATTTTCGTATATATTCTAGAGCCATGGATCCAGGCGGGGCTGGTGCAGCAGCAGGGAAGAAGGGACCAGTCAGAGGAAAGCGTGACTTTACACCTGTGGCGTGGGATCAGTATTTTGAAAGAATGTCTGACCTCAAAATTGCTAATGACGTATCTTTTATAAGCATACTTTGTCACTGTCATTTATATAATTGTTTCGGATTTCTAAAACATTTATTTTACTTCTATTACTAATGCTGTTGAGCTTTGAGCTTAGGCTTTACTTTTTACTGAGCATTTCTTATAAATAGTTTAGTTTAATCATCATGTCCAGTTGTTTGAGGGCAGTGGCTGAAGAAGTAAAACTGTGGCACTCGGCACCCCACTGCCTGATATAATAGTTGTTAGCTGTTGTTGCTGAGCTGATTGTTCTGTAGTTGCTATAGCTGTTAATTTACCCTGAATTGTTGCATTGTCGCTACAAATTAAATATTTGGTGCCCATATGCATGCTGAATTAAGAAGAATTCCTTAATTATTCCATCAGACATTTCGTGTTTATGAGAGTGGCAAAGCAGGTCCGGTGTGTTTTTTCCTCCACGGAGGAGGTTTCTCTGCCTTGTCTTGGGCAGTTCTTTCTGTAAGTCAGTTTTCCATCTGTTTATCAGTCTGTTTTATTTCATGGAAGGTGTTTCTGAGGAAGGTCTAAAATTGACTCAGCATTCAGAACTTAAGAACGAATCATCATGATTCTGATAGACAGTAACAGCTTTACTCCACAAATTCTAACACTAGCCCTGCCTAACCTTACACTAACCTTCTGGCAATTAATGTTGAGTGGTGTCTCCTATCCGTAATACCACTTTTACCATGGAAATGCATGGTGTCTTCTCTTAATGTAATTCTGATTATGCTTTAAATATCTACTTTGTATTTCTGCATATATGTATGTGGACACGCTATAGCACCTTTTTAAGTACCTCACAAAATGTGGAACTTTGTATCAGTTTGGTTTTATATCTAAATGTGCAGTTTTTTTTTATAGAAAATCCTAACTGGTATGGTGACTTGTCGGTGCACAGCAATGGATTTTCGTGGCCATGGTGATACACATACCTCAAATGATGAAAATGTTGAAGCAGATGTCATGACAAGGTTTGGCTATGCTACATTCTAACCATTGCAGATTTTCAATTCTCTTTTATCTTAGCGTTGACCTAATTTATTACGAACATTTTTAACGCGCGCAAAGTCACGCAGGAGTGCGAATCTGAGGCGATGCAACTAGGTTAACAGGTTTTTGGCATTTCTTTACTGATTCAATTTACCCTTATTTCTGTAGTTTAATTTTAAATTTCTAGTTGGTTTCTGCAGTTATTTTTAATTTGTTTATTTAAGAATTATATTATTACAGCAGTTTTATATAGCGCTCCTTCAAGATTGCCTATTCAGGAGCACTCCCAGCCCACCCACGGTTGAACAACACAGTTTTGAGGACAGTAAAAAGGAGGTGAAATGACCAGTCAGTATTTAGCGGAGCATGGTAGGTAAGGCATACGGCGCTGCCGTACAATATGCTCAGCTTGCGCAGCTGAGTGGAAAGAGCAAGCATTGATGATTTCTTCTTTCCTGAATTATTTGTTTAGGCAGTTTTACTGTTCTTTCCTTCTCAATTTCTTTGCTGAATTCCACTGCATGTTTGCTTTTTTCTACTGAGCAATGTGAGCACTGGCTTCCAAATTTGGTTTAAAATTAAAAATTTCTGTTCGTGAAATTGAAATTTATGTGTATCAAAAACCTGTGATGTAGTGATTAATTTAAAATTCAGATGTTTGGTGAAGTCAAGAGATGGGTATTATTAATATTGAATTGTTGTGCTGCTTGTGATAAGTGGTTTTGTTTTTCTTGTAGTGATGTAGGGAATGTCATAAAAAAGATCTATGGTGAAGATCCTCCACCAATTATTCTCATCGGTCACAGGTATGTTGTTTTTTCTATTCTTACTTGTTAACTACAGTCCAGAATCTACAGATTATTTTAGTTTGTGGATCCCAGGAGCTAAGGGTTAATTTCTGCGTGTAAAGTGCATCACAAGTAAATGATCCATGCTTTCATACTAATATTAACAAACTTTCCCATGCTGTGCAAGAAATGTTCAGGTTGGAATCTGCAGATTCTCCAAAAACTGGGTGGAGATTTAGTCAAATATATCCATCTGAATGCTAGTGAGCCATAGACTTTCAGAGTGTTCCACAGCCAATTCTGCCTCCTTTGATGGAGCGAGTTCATTTCACTTAGGCTTCTCAGATTAGGTAGTGACTAGGTAGGGCTTACAATAAATAATTTAGCCATCCTTGAGGACCTGTTCGCAATACTATGTACATTAACTTTGAATAGCGTCTTCATGTGTGTTCGATAATTAAAGGTGAGTATCTAATGTGCTGTTAGTTGATCAGTTGTTTAGTTAATGAGTCAGTCAGGTTAATTTTTGCTTTATATTTTATGAAGTGGTCTTTGTAACTGATGTTCTGTTTTCAGCATGGGTGGGGCCATTGCTGCTCATGTTGCTTCAAAAAAGATCATCCCATCTGTGGTGGGACTCATCATCATCGATGTTGTTGAAGGTGAGCGAGGTGCTTGTGGATGACAGCAGGTGTGAGCACACATTGTCGATATAGGCCTCCTTTTAAACTAGTTTAGCAACTGTTTGCAGTGAGGATGGGATATTTTATGTGGGTGAAGTTTGAAGCTGTGCTCCATTATTATTGTCAAATTACTTCCAAATGTTGTCACTGTTATGTGGTGACACATTTACTATCAAAGCAGAACTAGTTTGGAAGTGCATATATTGAGGAAGTGCTTACCTTACTTTACCCTAATCAATACTACTAATCTTGTTTGCACTGTGCATGCAATGCTGTACTTGGTGACTGTCCTTGGAATGGGTACCTAGTGTCAGCTCAGCTATCTGTCTTCCATTGTTGACAAATAAATTCCATAGCAAGCTGGGAGGTCAGAACAGCACTTGTCATATAGTTGGATGCCTCCATAGTCTTGGGACTGTGTTTTGGAGGCATATAGACAAGTATTTTGCCCTAAACCCGTATAACACCCTTATAATACTGAAAATAGACCATTCAACAAACACAAGGATTTTCTCTACAGTGGTAGCAACTTGTCTTTCTTTGCGTAGGCACAGCACTGGAGGCGCTAAGCAGCATGCAGAGCTTTCTGCGAAGTCGACCGTCAACTTTCAAGTCTATGGATAGTGCTATTGAGTACTGGTGAGTAGGCTACCATGGCATATTTCTGTAATAGCCTAGAGGTAGTGAAGCATACACAATAGTAGTGATGATGAGAATGTTTGTCACCAATGTCGGTGGTGACAAATATGATGATGATACATGGCAAAAATCTTTAGACTTGTGAGTATGATAGTACCATCATAGATGCCAAAGATGGTATTAGATGGTAATGCTATTTAATATTGATTGGTGGTGGTAGTGGCAATGGGTGTGGAAGATTTGCAAACTACAGTAGTAATATCACAGCACTAATATCTCCAAATCTTGACAGAACGCTGCCCCGAAATATCTCTCAAACTATCTGCGAAAGCAGCTATCTGCATCTACTTCTCGCTCATTTTGCTGTGTGAATCGGCTTGACCTTTAGTTCCCAGGGCTAAAACTGCCTTGGCCCAGCACCAGGCGTTTGCTGTAGTGGGTCCCACGATCTGGGATGACCTTCAAGCTCTGCTCAGGGCCAAACTGATGACTGGTTTTTCCTCATTGGTCTCGCGTTCCCTAAAGGCATAAATTTCTGTTTCCCTGGGCCTTCTGTGCTGAGAACACCTCTGAATAGTTATTCTGCGAGAGGCACTATAAATTTCTAGATACAATACAATACAATATTGTATAAAACATGAGAATTAATTGATTGTAGTGTCAAGTCAGGCCAGATCAAAAATATCGAATCTGCCAAAGTCTCTGTTGTTGGACAAATAAAGAGGCAAGTTACAATTTAAACTATTATGAGAAAAATTTTCATGAAGAGAGGTGATCTTAATTGTTTTATGATTTTCTTTGTAATCTGATTAGTAAAAGAATGTTAGACTTTTTACTTTTATGGTAGGTTTTTTATTTTGAGTGTTCCTTATTTGATACTTGTGTGTTACTTATTCGAGCAAGGGAAAGTTGAACTGGTTGTACTTGCAAACCTGAAACCAAGACTATGTAACAGGAAAAAGAAATGTAAAACAGTTTGCAATACAGAAAGTTTATATGAAATTCTTTGTGTTGGTATGTAATTCACTCATAGTGTACTTGCATGACATGAATGAAAGTGAAATTGCTTGCGTTTGATGTAAGTTTTGAGTGACTCTCTGTCTATGTAGAATTGACACTGATGAAACTGCAACATCTTTACTTTCACATCATCAAGACGCAATATACGAGGAAGCGAATGGTGTAGCGAAGGGAAACAGGTCAGCTGCCGAATCCAGCGCTCCACAGGTCTCTGGTGCCAGTGCTTCATCTTCTAAAAGTCCCAATTCAGTATGTTCATGCGCTTAAATAATAAAGTTTATAATGATTTAATTAGTTAAGGTGCATTTAGGGAAATTGGAAAAGTGGACAGTTTCCATTGGGAATGTCCGTGGTTGGTTTTCTGCATTAATTTATCGATACAATAAACTGTAATTAATTGTGATCACTTCTATGGCCCAGATCCTTAAAGTCTGGCATCTTCTATTAACTTCCCTGCAGAGGCGCGTTTACAGAAAACGGGGCCCTAGTCGCAAACATTTTGGGGGGACTCTTCTGAACTTTTGCTCAATTGCACAAAAATGAATTATTAGCTCAAATGATCAAAACAATTATAAATTGTAATAATATACTTTTATGTGAATGCTAAACTGTAGGCTACAAAATTAGAAAATAGGTTATATTTAAAATAAATAAAAATTTGAAAATTTGTATAATTGAAAAAAAAATATTTTCATTCGTTTGGGGCCCTCCGAGATTTGGGGGCCCTAAGTGTGCGCCTAGTGCGCCTATACGTAAACACGCCTCTGCTTCCCTGGATTACTGGTAGGCTATTTGCCGATCTTCTGACCAAAAACAATGCCTTGTACAAAGCAACTGGACAGTTGTTTAGTACATTAGTGGTATATTGCTGTATATGCTGTGGAGCGAATGTATTAATAGGTATGCAGATAATCTGCTGGTTGTAAAAATGTTGGTTGGTGCACAAAAAATCAAAACAGGCAGAAAATATTTGTTCTTGAAACATGTTTTCACTGGAAAGAATATGCTTGTAGTTGACTTGAATTAATTTTTATGTCACAGAACTCTGATGATTTAAAATCTGTGATAATGCTTGAATTCTTAGAGGCTGGTCATTCCATGCGAACATCTACAGTGCTCTGGACAACAGTATTTTAAACATTAATTAAATGACAACTTGAAAACTGTGAGACTTTTTTAAACCTGAACTTCATTGCTCACTTTTAACATTTTTATAATATTTGATTTTATGACTGCTTTTTCTGGTTCTTGACAGGCGACAGGAAACCAATATGCTTGGAGGATAGATTTGGCTCATACAGAAAAATACTGGAAAGGTATTGCTCACACATGCATCAAATTTAAATACTAGAGCCTTTTTTGTATTGCAGTGCAATATGAATATTCATATGCAGTTTGTAGTACAGTGAATCTGAGCTGCAGATGCATTGATTAGACTTAAAATCAATATTCATGGTGTAACGAAAAAGGCTATTTTCTGGCTGATCTAGTAAGCGACAAGTGGTCCCTTTTCTCCTTTTCTCGGCCGAGGTCACACACATATATGTATTACATATATATATATATATATATATATATATTACATATATATATGTGTGTGTGCATGTGTGTGTGTAACATTCTTTATGGAGTAACGTAAGGTGCAATCCTTCTGTCACACCTAGTTTTAAATCTGTTATCATGTCACATTACTAATCTAAGTGGCAGTGCTTGTGCCTTGGTGTCATCCAGAAAACATTTGCAAAAATTACCTACTTCAGACCCTTTACCTTCCCCTACTCTCTTGAGCACTAAGGCTTAGATTATGCTGTTGATGTTGCAACACTAACTGTGCTTAGGGGGGGTGGGGCATTTAGTTACTACCAAAACTAATTTCTGTCAATGTCAATGACCTTTGTTGCCATAAGATGTCGTTAAACTCTGGATCAATACTACCATGTCATGCAAAGGGACTGTTTTATCATAATACATAATGGTCCCTGACTGCTAGTATCCAGCCCCAGAATTGTGACTGCAGTCGCCCTACAGTACGCATCCAACCACTGAAGCTCAGTGATAGCCATTGACAAATTTATGTAACAAGGCTTGATACCCTGACAGGTTTTAGGCTGCACCAGTTGTTGGTGACAAGTGAAAAACAAAGATAGACAGCTGCTGTCCCACCATCCACTTAATTCTAACCACAAGGTTTGGAAAAGGAACTGTAGTGCCTCACGAACATGTGACTGCTCTACCATACTGGCTTGGCATATGCTGTTGTAGGTTGGTTCCAGGGTCTGTCGAAGATGTTCCTCGCCTGTCCTGCTGCCAAGCTGCTGCTGTTGGCAGGTTATATTTACACATGTCATTATAGATTTACAAACCTAATTTTGGTCTGTATTAGATATCTCTTCTGCATATAATTTATAAATGTGTGCATGTGTTATCCACATTTGTGTGAAATCTACAGGATTGACTCGGTTGCCAGTTTGTTGTGCATGTTTTGTATGTGTCTGCTGTTTGTGACAGTGTGTTTGTGTCATAAACTTATAAATTCTGCACTGGGGCAAACAGACAACACAGGTGGAATTAGATAAAAGTACAGAAAGTTGGCAGAAGCGACCCGAGTACTGACCAGTCATGGTAAAAAAGAAGCAATGACATACTGTTCATGTAAATTGTATTTATGGATGGTTATATCATCAACAGTCTTTAAGCCCTTGGAGCTGACAAAATACCAAGCCACACCAGTTCGATGAGACAGGGTTACATCTGGATGATTATGTTAATGTTCTCTCCATTTTTACGGTGTTTTGTTCATTCTTGTCGCATGATTTTGTTGGCAGAAAGTAATTGCTGTTATATTCTGTATTTGTCTGATTTTGTTATTTTGTGAATATGATTGAAAGTAGTTGTGATACATATGTTTTTTTGGTATATGCACACATAGACGTATATACATAGCATGTATTATGTTATGTGGAGGGATGTTGTCAACAGCCATAGTTGCAATACAGTGCCATTAACACTTTAATGATGAGAGTGTACTAAAAGTGACTGGGAAACCAATGCAGCTTGTTGTTAAAGTGTTAGACAACATCTTACACTGAGGTGTGAAGTTTTAATTACTTGTTGTCTTTTTTAATTTGAATAGGTGTTGATCGTCTCGACAAAGATTTAACTGTAGGCCAAATGCAAGGTAGCATTTGATTTTGTATTTTAAATGTTTTTAATTGTTTATCAGTTAAGATAATTATCCTTAGGGATGTAAGATTTCAGGAGCAGGTTTTTGTTTTATAGTATGGAAATATTTTATTTAAACATTTTTAAATATAAATTTTCACTTTAGAACTTTACATTACCAGTTGCATAAGCTGTACAATGTAAATTGTGTAGCTTCCTCACTTCTGAAAGTCAGTAAAAATTGTTGAGATGTTAAGTTCATGGTCAATATTTAATGTTTCTGGTAAGGAAGGGCATATTCCTGTACAAACTGACATGAGTGAGCTGTTATGCAAAAACCTTGGCTTGGCATGTGATCTTTAGATCTTTTTTTAGAAAGGGAAACCTTTAAAAGGAAACAGACCTTGTAGTTTTGGTTTTCATTAGCTGCATCACTGGTAAGCCAATTGCTGCCATGCTGTGATGATCAATGTTAGTTTGTGCTACAGTAACTTAGGACAATTATCTATAGAATTTTCTTTTGTACATGGCCTGTTTTCTTCTCTAGGGAAATTCCAAATGCAGGTTTTGCCACTGTGTGGGCATGCAGTGCATGAAGACAGCCCGGACAAGGTGAAATAGATCATGCTTATATATAGTTAACAACATTACAGCTTCTGCAGCACTTTTATGTAACTGGGTAATGTGTATGGTATGGAGCAATACCAGTTAAATTTGTAGAATTACCAGCTGCAAAACCGTCAATTTTTCAACAAGACATGTAGTATTTGTAGCAATAAAACTTTTAGTAACTGCTAATATAGTTTTGTCTTTTTCACTAGTACTGGATGATTGTTATATTGGAGACATCAGTGCAATTCCTCGTACTTGTTGGTAATATCTGCCATCAGCACTCTGTTACCTTAAGTAAGTAAGTACGTAAGTAAGTAAGTATATTCTTTACTTTAACCAGCTGACAAAATGCAGGTACATTACAATGTGAAGTAGCAGTTTGCAATTCAAATTTCCAGTTAATTCAAATACAACATCCTAACCACGAAAGTCTTTCTCATTAAGCTATCAGCTTTGGGTCTGATCACGGGTCTGATCACGTGGTTTTGGCCAAAGGGTATATAGTTTTCTTTCTTGGAGGTAATAACCCATGCAAAACATGTCCTGGACTCCCCAAGACATCAGAAAAATTTGCCTCAGTACATATACTCCCTTCTGCTTATGATTACTTTCAAAATGCTAGTCAACAACTTTATGTTGTCAGTCTTTACTAAATACTGTAACGGTGAAGTGTTGTCCAACGAGTTCGTTTGATTTCGTCTTTAACATCCATTTTTTGTGATTGACAGCTTTTCTAATTTTAGTCCATTTGATTTCTATAATTAGTTATTTATGTCATTATTTGTAATTTGTTCAGTTATTCCCACAAGTTCATTAATAAGTTCATTGCATTTGCAGTGTTTGTTGTGGCCAGTTGTTGATGCATCAGTTTATTATCATTGTATCCATGGTTTGATCCAGACCCAGTCTTAGCCTCGACGTTTCAGGCAAAGTATATATTTTGGTGTTCCCAACCCCACCTAATGAAGTCTCTTAAGTAAAAACCTTATCCCTACTAAAATTGTGATAAATTTGTCTCTTCAATCGTTTTTGTTCAATGATTATTTTTCCTTTAAATTCACAATTTTCTCTTTATCACAATCTGGCCATGATATTTAATGAAAATGGCACCCCCAAATTGTGGCGCTTCAGGCAACTGCCTTCTCTGCCTGTAACTAAAGCTGACCCTGTCCGTGCATCAGGTGAAATTGTTATGTCAGGTGAAATTGTTATCCATGTCCCAGTAATGAAGCATGTGTTGTGGAGGTATCAGATTACTTGCATGGCAACTGCTTTACCTAAATTTATGTTTATCTTACTTTGTGCTGATTTAAACTTGTTCAAAATCCAGGTAGCAGAAGTGATTGCAGCATTCTTGGTTCGCAATCGTTTTGTTGAGCCAACCGGAAATTTCCAGAGGTAATCCTGAACCTTTTTGCTGACCTATGTAGTGTGTACACTGGCAAACTTACTACATTTGGACAACTCTAGCAGAAAGGGGGTCAGATGGTGATGCAAATGATTTTGGGATAACTTAGTAGATGGTCTTTATACGTATATGTTAGGTTGTTGTTTGTGTTTCTGTTTCATTTCTTTTCATAAGAACAGAAAAGCTGGACATCACAGTTTGACTATGTCTTTGCTCACCTGAATTTGAGAATTTACCATAACAGTATTGTGAAAATTTTGAAAGATTTTTACAGTCTGAACTTATGACGGATTCTTCATGTTCTTTGTTACCGCAAAAAACTTTCATGAATTTCATTTGTTTTACTATTCGTTTGCCCATATTTTGTGTTCCAGGTATATTTTAATAAACAAGTTTTTAAATTTGAATAGTTTGCATTTGCAGGCCTGCTTTTCCTGGCGTTCATGCCTAACGAGGCTTTAAAGGATATGGTGGAGACAAGGGTCGTATCTGTGCTTTTGTTACATCTACCCGAAGTGGAGACGTTTAGCTACTACACCTTGCTGCAAACAACATCTCTTTGATTCCACTTGAGTTGTTCTCATTGACCTAAAACGAGAGTGCAATTTTATCTGATGATCGTTTTAGTCAGTTATGTTTGCTTCATATGTTGGGATTTTCACGTAAAACTTGTCAACGATTTTGATCGTTTGTGCGTGTTCGAGAGGGTGTGTATGTGTGTTCATTTGTTTAAGCGTTTGCCAGTTTGTGTTTCTGTCATGCAGGATGTCATTTGGATTGCTCTTGTTTATGTGTATGTTTGTTGGAGTGAAGGACAGTTTGAAATGTGCAGAACAGGTCTAGTATTTCTACAAAAAACTACTATTGTAAAGAATTCTTCTGGGCAGTTTAATCTTGTTCTTGATGTTTCAGGTACTTTCTGTATTTAATACTTACTGTAGTGTACTAGTCAACATGATTTTGTATTTGAGTGTGGGTGGGTGTGTGCATGTGTAGATGTATTTACTTGTTTAAGCCTGTGCCAGCTTGTGTTTCTGTTGTGCAGCAGTGCCGGCCGTTGAGGCGTGTAAACCGTGTGGTCGCACAGGGCCCGCAACTTCGGGGGCCCCGAAAATGTCACAGAAAAGTAACATGAACAAGGCACCCTAACAATAATATGATTTCGATTAAATCTTCTCTTTTGTCAATAAAATAAAAGTCAACTTCCTCTGTATCCCAGAATTCTCGTGTATATTTAAATTTGACTTGTTTTACTTGTTAACAATCTACTAAAATAAAATGATTAGCAATGAAAAACAATTTGACTTCTGTCATGAGGCCTGTACAGTATAGTCTGCACGGGGCCTGAAATATCCTGAGGCCGGCACTGTGTGCAGGATGTCTTCTGGATTGCTCTTGTGGACTTGTGTATCTTCTTTTGTTGGAGTGAAGGACAGTTTGTAATTTGCACAGCAGGTCTAGTATTTCTAAAAAAAATACTATTGTAAAGAATTCTTCTGGGCAGTTTAGTCTTGTTCTTGATACTTTAGTTACTGTCACAGCATTTTAGTTACTGTCAGTGTGCTGGCATATAATAAATAATTTTTTAGCACCCTTTACTAATTACATTTTCATTTTATACTCCCTGTCCCTGGCAATGATCTCATAGCAGTAAAAAAGATCAGTTTTGTCTTTTTCACTAACTCAAAGGACGATATTGGATCAAGATCCTTGAGAAAGCAATGGTGTAGTGTGCTAATCAACTTGTCAAAGTGATCCAAATGGGTTAACAGCTTGCTGCTACTACAGAATGCTGAAGCATCAAAGGATGCAGACACTAGCCAATCTTTTTTTGTTTCCAGGCATTTGATCTTTTGGAGATACATATTGTTTATGGTTTCTATGTGCTTTGCCATCTTGTCCTCTGGTAAACAAAACTAAGCAAAAGTGGTGGTGCATATGCCAGCTGATCACCATCAAAGTGCTCAGATCTACATGTTCCTCGTGACACCTTTCTCTATCTCGCCCTCCAGTCTCTTCTCTCAAATTCTGCAACTGCCCGTTAATCTATGCTGTTTAGAACACCCATCCTCCTCTCTTGTCTGTCAGTCTCGCCTGTCATCCGCTTGCCTTCTCTCCTGCAGCTTTTGACTCGCAACTTCAAAACGAACTTTTCAAGCTTTCCTATCCTGGTTCCACTTTTGCACCACCCCATTGGCTGCCAGAGGCGCGTTTACTTATAGGCGCACTAGCTGCGCGCTTAGGGCCCCAAATTTCGGAGGGGCCAAACGAATGAAAATTTTTTTCAATTATAAAAACATTTTGAAGTTTAAAGTATTTTAAATATAACCTAAATTTCTATTTTTGTACAGTTTGGCATTCACATAAGGGGCCATCCACATATTACGTACTCACTTAGGGGGGGTCGGGGGTCGGATTTTGGCGATTTTGCGTACGGGTGCGAACGGGAGGGGGAGGGGGGTAACAAAATGTGTACGTACCCAAAATAAATTTCTAATTATGACGTCCACATTAGCCTATTTATAACTCTGTATTATCCTATAGTCGTCCCATGGCATTTTATTACATTATATAAAAGCCATGCGCAGTTATTCTGTGCTGTGAACGACACCTATAATTTGTCTATATTGGCCCTTCAATAATCTGGCCTAAAGTGCAGACAGGCTGCCTGGAGACACTTTCTGCAGCTGGTCATCGGGGGGAGGGGTGCGTCAAATGTACGTACTCAGGGGGGGTGGTGGAAGAAAGTACGCTTGCGAACAGGGGGGGGAGGGGGTCCAATTTTCCCGGATTTTTGTGTACGTAATATATGGATGGCCCCTAAAAGGGCCCCTATTATTGCAATTTATAATTGTTTTGTTCATTTGGGCTAATAATTCATTTTTGTTCAAACTAACATCAATTTCAGAAGGGGTCCAAAAAATGTGTGCGCCTAGGGCCCAGTTTTCTGTAAACGCGCCTCTGATTGCCACTGTAGCACCGTACTGTCTCCTCGGCTTGACCTCCCCAGATTCTGTCCTGTTACCGAAATGGACCAAGCAAACTGGCTATTGCGGACTTGGTATGATATAGCGCAGGTGAATAAGCTGGTCACGCCCTTTGTTCCAATATGCAGAGCTGGCATTTGCAAGTGTGCAAGAAAGGAGCTTCGAAGCTAGATCACAGCAAAGGCTCTCGTAACAAGCTCAAAACAGAAGAGTGCAAGATTTTAAAACCTACAAGAGATTGAGTGGTTGTCTATCAATAGCCTTTGATCCGACTATGCAGCAGCTGGTTTTACTGATGTCTGTCAAGTTTGGAGACGTATTTATAGCCGCATTGAATTTTGATATTCGCGTCCCATATATGGTGACCTTTAAGATTTTAAAATGCTTTGCATAGAAAACACTCCAGTGCCTCCACCTATTACTACTACCGCAAATGCAGAACACTTAGTCATACGGCGAACATGTACAATCGGGGTGCTTAGGGGTTAGGCTAGGGTCAGTCAGTGTTTTAGTTGTCCAAAAACAACTGGGGGGGTCAAAAATTTGCAGATTACCAAATCACATAATCACATACACCAAACACCAGTTTTTTGTAGTAAAGTAACCCCCCAACATATTTTCAGTTACTTAGCTGAGGGGGTTACAAAGAGAACTAGGGGGTTCAACCCCCCAACCCCCCGACAACTAAAACACTGGGGTCAGTGTAGCCTAAGTATGTATTTGTGCGACTAAAAAAGCTATACCTGCGAGTGGAAGCTGGATTTTAAAATTCCGGCACCCCGATTGTACGATTGCCAGTCATACTCGCAGCATCGCGGCAGTCCATGAAACTTCCCATATAATTGCATGAAATGGTAAGTTTGCAAGGTGAATAACGAAACGACTAAAATAAAATAAAAAAACGCCTCGGTTGAAGGTGACGGATTGAATGCTATAAAAACTGCAATTCAATTCAAACGAAGGCTGAAACCCACCAACCATAGGCCTGCTGGTTTCCACCAGTGATAGGGTCTACAGCACGATGGTGTTGGTCATGGAATTTTGTTTACAAGGCTGGTTTCCACGGCTACCGCATGCAGCGTCGTTAGACAGAACCGACCTTCGACAGTAGGAAGACTATCGACAATCCATAGAAAACGATTAACCCATAAAACAAATGAACCGTGAACAATTGCCGCTAAGCATATCGCTTGCCGACCGCTAGCTAGCGCTGTCTGCACAGTATCTGCATGTGTAACCCCCCAAGGCCCAAACCGTACGACCTCTTATAGAAAGGTAACCCCTCCAAAATGACGCTAGCTGGTGTAATAGTAATCGTAATCGTAATCTCAAAACTTCTAAAGCGCCACTCGAAGGCCAAGCGCAGGGCACTACCCTATTCACGAGCGCTGCGTCAAATCAGACCGGGGTTCCAAACAGTAGGGGCCTAGTCCAGAGGAAGTCCAAGTCCGGGTAGTATCCAGTTTTTGAAAAACACTGTGGCTTTCAGGACCGCTGTTGTACCACACAAATTGAATCTGATAGTTTTTAAAGTAGCGCCTAAATATATTATCTTAGAAAATTGTCTGCATCTGATAAATGGAGGGCGGTAAACAGATCGCCGATGCGCTGCGCTATTTATAGCCCGCGGCGGCTGTTCCGTCGTCAGAGGGCGTAATGGCGACATGGAAGGCGAGGACGACGCTTTCCGTGATGTTCAACTTCTACGATTTGATCCAATTTTCTGGATTGATGGCTGGTCCGTCGGAATGATCTGCGGTGATCATAGTCGATCCTGTTGCGTGCTGTGTCAATGCAAGGAAAGATTCCCTCTCTGATGGCCTGGGCCTAGTTTTTGTTTATGTTGATGTCGCTGTGCTTCGGTGAGTTATCGTTTTGAGATAGGCCTAGTGTTGGCTATCAAAGGTTAATATTATTTTTCGTTTTATCTCCTGTTTAGAGAGATTAGGAAAATTATAGCGTTGAGCTTAATTTCTATGAACGGAAAATAACTACCAAAATTTAGCATCAGTTTGGGAATTAAAGCGGGGATAGCAGAAGAAACTGCTGCACATTTAACCGATTTCACATCGCCGCCTATCGTTTATGTTTTGACTAAGCGCCTGTGAATAAGCTGGTTCCCACGACTTCGCTTTTTGGCGCTGTAGAAATTCGAGATTACGATTACGATCGCATTTTGTGATGAAATTAACCTGCCATCATAGCTTCTCTGGTGTACGCTTCACCAGCCTGGTGGGGCTACACCAAAGTGGGGGACAGGGAGAGAGTTGAGAAACTATTGAGAAAATGCGCCGTTCTGGCCTACTATCCCATCTATTCCAAGTGCGGCAGAGTTGGCAAGGCAGGCTGATGAACGCCTCCTCAAGGCAGCAGGGCATATTTTAAGGTATTTGGACTACTGGGACAAAATTGACTACGACAGTGCATTTTACAGCATTTGCTGCCAAATGGAACCCGTTTTAGCCACTTTACATGGGTTAAATCACCCAAACTACTGGGACAAATCTTAAAACTACTGGGACATTTGTCCCACTAGTTACACAGTTAAAATATGCACTGCAAGGCAGCTATAACAGACCCTGGCCATGTTCTACGACCTTATTTTCCAGCTGATCGCAACATCCGTCATTATCTACGGCCACGAGCACATAAATTCACATTACCTGATAAAAGTGACAAAAACTTTATCTGCCGAATGCTCTATAAAAACATTTATTAACTATTTTAGCCACTGATGCTGTTTTACATGCATATTTTATACTAACTTAACATCCATTAATCTGTTGCAGTCTTCATTAGTAAACTGTTGTCAGATTTATAATCAGTTGCTATAACTGTCTTTGTGGTGCTGTGTGATCCCATCACGTCTGTGTCGATGGGAACTTGCAATAAACGAATATTTGATTTGATTGATTTGATCATTGATATACTATCATATATTGCTTCTGGATCACAGGCTACTTCAATGTTGCAGCAGTTTCAATTCTCGTACTTTGCTGTTATGTTTGTTATGGACTATAACAATGTATGGTTTAATGCTTTTCTTTGCTGTCACTTGCACTGTTCATGGTTCAATAAAGATTGATTGATTGATTGATTGATTGATTGATTGATTGATTGATTGATTGATTGATTGATTGATTGATTGATTACATATAGGACAATAAAATAAAGAATAGCAAATAGGCCAGTGCTAAATTTCTTCAGATATGTGCTTGAATTGTTCAGCATATCAGGTTTTAGCATACTTCTGATGGATCCGTTGGAACCCAGCTAAAATAATTGTTGTTCAAAACACATTGAATAAATATTAGAGAGTCACATGGGACACAAATGTATCGCCAATCCTTAATGCATTTTTAGTTTTAATTCCATCTCTTTGCATTCCCACAGTCACAGCTCTGTCAACCTCCCAGCATGATGGATTTTTTCGTCGTCGCACTGTGTTATATCAGGTCCATCCATCAATCTATCCAGCATCATACGTAAAGAAACAAATTTGTAATATATTACTATTACAATCGATTAAGAATTCATTATTTATTTAATTAATTAATTAAATAAAGTTATTAACGTTATTATTATTATTGTCTAATACCAAAACTTGTGTCCAATTATTGTGTTAATATACCCAATGCTTACCCAGTATCCTGCTGTTGCTGCGCCCTTCTCTAACTTCTTTGCCCTTGCTGTTGGATTACCATGGTTACCATGAGATTACCACAATAACTGTCACTATGCCACTCTGTAGTAAACATCCAGGCATTATATATGGTTGATTTGTTGACTGGCTGGCTGGACATGGTCATGTTACCGTACTCTAGAAATTGTCCGTGTTATTATTATAGATGGACAGATGGATGGATGTTTGGGCGGATAAGTGGGTGATTGGCAGGCTAGATGGATGAATGATAAATGAATGCACCAGAGACTTGTTATAACACACTTTGTTGTAACACAAATCTGTTTTGCCATTGCAATGAATGTGTCAATGGTCAGTTTGAAATGTAGCCCCAACAATCATGTTACATGTTATCAACCCAAACCCCTATAATTATTCATAAGGTCAAGGTATTTATATAGTCAAATCAGTTACCAATTACCATGAAACAACCTCATCTAATTGGCACTTAATTACACCTATCCTAGATCATAAATAGCTGCTAGAGAAGTGTATCTTGTGTGAGAAATGGAACATCTTACACAGATGAAGGGGAATGGATTATACATTATAGCCTATCACATTTAGGACGTCGCGTCCATGTACAATTCGTGTCCTCCAAAATGATTTTCAGCCGTCCAGAGGACGGCTGGATGGGTGGCTGGCTAAGGGCCTGGGCCCCAACTAATAACCATTCTCCTGTAGACAGCTTATGGTCAAGATCTAAGAGATCACAGAGACCAGAAGGCAGATTATGATAGCTAAACAAGGTGGAAGAGTCTGGGCGGGAATGGCATCAAGGAATAACCAAAGGACAGATTGGCAGAGATTTTCAAAATGATGGACCAACAACCAAGAAAGCCTTGGAGTCAAACATGCCGTGGTTCAAAGCATAGGAAAAACCTAAATGATTGGGTTTGACAACTATGAGCTAAGTCAGTGTGACAGCTTGTCAACTGAATTCAACTTGGGACAAGCCATAATGCATAGCAGTAATAATAATTAATTTATTGATTAATCAGTGGCTATTCTGTGTGTTGATCTGTTCTGTCCAGAACATAACTGCTGGCCTTTTTTTGTAAAAAATTCAAAATGATGAACATTTGTGATTGTTGCTGGCATGTCAGCTTAGATTCACTTGAATAAAGTATCGTGCAGAGCTTACATTTTTACGGTCACTGGCCGTTATCATCTACATCCACAGTATATGGGGCAGATCAGTGTTTTGCAGAGCCAGATAGGGATGACACTGAAATACATAGCTCTAAAGCAACATGGAGCAGAACTGGCCACTGGCCAGGCGGTTATGCATAGGCATAAGAATCTTATACTCACTGTGTTTATTCACTGGCAACCAATGCAGCTTGCCTCAGATATAGTTCAATATATGACTAAACTTTGGAATCTAACCAATTAGCTGAGCTGCAGGATTTAAAACAGATCTAAGATGATTAATCTTTAAAAGATGGAGGCCCGGTTAAATGGCATTACCATATGGGGGGGGGGTATAGAGTAATGGATAACACACTGGCGTGAAGAGCAGTAGGTACCAAGATCGAACCCCGTAGACCCTGTTGGGTTTATTCAGCCTTCCACTCGCTAGGTGGCGGCGGTGGTTAAATGAATAGTAGGCCGTGATTGGCGCCCTGTTGGCTGCCGTATAAAAACAGTTATATTCGACTCCTGTAAAACTGTTATCATGTGCTTCTACTGTATTCATGTATGTAAGGCGCCCTGTGTGGCTGCCGTTTCTACTATATGTATGTTCACTGTACAGCGCAGTGCAGTTAGCAGGCGCTTAAATATAGAAAAGATTATTATTATTATTATTATTATTATTATTATTATTATTATTATTATTATTATTATAATCCACCCCAGTAATTATGAATACATCCGACAGTGTAGAAGCAGCTTTTTCAGACAGTGAATGGTGTGTTTATATAATATGATCAATCATATATTATAACAGGTCAGTAGGTCACATTAAGTCTGCTCTTACCAAAAACATGTAACAGATGATAGCTTCCTCTTTTGCCTGCTCTTGCCTCATGTATGCCTTGTGCTTGTATTTTGGATCTTATAGTAAGCAGGCTTCAATGTATCCAAAATCTCTGGCTCATATGATGCTGCTTCCTTCTCATGCAAACTCCTAAACCCTGCTCGGTCAGCTACACTGGCTTCCTGTAGAATTCTGAATAACATTTAAATTGGACTGTCTGACCTATAAAATCCTTACATGTACTCCTACCTACCTTCAACCACTCTTCTCTTCTGACATTTGTCCCTGCATTCTGGGATCTGCAAGTATGGGTCTTTTGACTGAGCCACTATGCAGCCCTGTCATGGGCTTTAATGCATTCTATGTTTAAGCCCCAAGGAATGGCACCAACTACTTACGTTTCTGTGATGCTCAAACCCTTTTTTCATTTAACAGATGCCTCATACATACTGTTTCATTAGGATATCTAGCTGCTCTTTACCTGGTGACTGACTAACCATGCCTCAGATTCAAAATTTTATTTGACTTGGCTTACATTACAGATTTTCTTAATGATGATGGTGGTAGTGGTGGTGGTGGTGGCGGCGGCGGCGGCGGCGGCGGCGGCGGTGGTGGTGGTAATAATAATATAAATATAAATATAAATAATAATAATAATAATAATAGCAACAACAACAGTGCAATTCTTTACAACACGAATTCTGATATGACACGTTTGAAGACATGGATCCCAAACTTCATTCAGCTATAGGAAATAAGCTTATTAGAACAAACCCTGTTATATATATATATGGCAGTTCTTAACATGGCTGCCAAGGTGGAGTTACAATGATTTTCTGGTGTATAAATGGTTTTATTGGAAGACCAATTGATGTCCACATCACATGACATTTATACACTTCAGCCGTGTCGCATAATTATTGCTCTGATTCCATAGATCACAGTTGGCTGTCATCTGTATCCATTTCCACTGACAGTTGAAAGCTCTTCAAGTGTCAGCAGTTCAATTTTAGGCCACCTATACCTGTCTGCCTGGTGAGCTATAAGTATGCAGCCTCAGTTATAATGTAATTTAAATGGACATCCAAATAGCACCGCTTCAAGGAAACTCAAGCAGAAACCTTAACACTTTAACGATGAGAGTCTACTAAAAGCGACTGGGAAACCAATGCAGCTCGTCGTTGAAGTGTTAAAGAGCACTGATCCCATCAAACAAGGTTTTAAATTAAATGAAGGCAGATTAAGGCTCAAGAGATCTTGTTTTACGTGACAGGCCAACCCACTGGCGGCGATCTTGTTTCACAGGTGGGGGGACACTGTTGAACTGATCTGGTGAAAGAGTTTTGAACTGATCTGCTCAAAAAAAGAGTTTAAAAAATTTCTTCGCGCTCACGCACGCAATTTTTTTTTACCATTTTTCGGAAACAATTTGACGACCTTTTTTAGGGTTTCTTCAAAAAGTGGGGGGACAAATGTATGGTGTGTCCTCCCCACTCTTAAACGTGGGGGACTTGTTCCCCTCGACCCCCCCACGTTCGCCGCCCATAGGCCAACCAGAGAGGAACTGTCTTGTTGCACAGTGGAAGGTCATAATAAATGGGGAACAAGCAAATCGAAAGAGACGCGAAACAGATACGGTTATGTGCTGAGAAATGGTGATGTCTCTGACACTTCCTACCCATGGCTGCCTCTGCAGGCCAGTTTATGTCCTTGAATTCATGCAAATAGGGAGGACATTTTGACTGATTAGGTTGTGGTTATCATTGAGAAATAAGTTATGGTAAAAGTTAGACTTGATAATTAATCCACTGTAGCATTCTGTTGTCAAAACTGAAGCTAGCTTATGGGATCTAATTAGTGATTTTTTTAAGTCGTATGTCCGTGAAATGGTTTTGCTGCAATGAATAGTATTGTAATCACACTAGATCTGACTTGGCCTTTGCAAGCAGGATTACCTGGTCAGGCACAGGTGTGCACGATCACAAATCGTATAGGATTTCCAATATACCTGTCCTGCAACCTGGGCTGTTGCCATCTTGCATACATATCTAAGAGCTTCATCTTCTTCACTCTGTCTGTCGAGTTTCTGAAGAGCATCTGGTGATGAGGGGTTGTAGGTGGGACACCTGAAAGTATACCCAGTAGGCTGCATTGTTTGTTTTGTCATTTTGATTTATGTGGACAACATTCAGAGAGAGAGAGAGAGAGAGAGAGAGAGAGAGAGAGAGAGAGGGAGGGAGGGAGGGAGGGAGGGAGGGAGGGAGGGAGGGAGGGAGGGAGAGAGAGAGAGAGAGAGAGAGAGAGAGAGAGAGAGAGAGAGAGAGAGAGAGAGAGAGAGAGAGAGAGAGAAGGAAGTTTACCTGACTGAAACGGATTGATGAATGGATGCTGCCATCCAGTGGTTGAAAGCAGCAAATAGTATTAACAAAAATGTCCAAATGCCAAATGGCAACTTTTTGACAGGAGAAAAATATTTTATTTATAATTCTTATTATGTGATTTATTGTATTACATGTAGTGCTGTAGTGGGTCCCACGATCTGAAATGATCTTCCCTGCTGCTCAGGGCCAAACTTATGACTGGCTTTTCCTCATCAGTCTTGCGTTCCCTAAAGGCTTTTCTGTTTCCCTGGGGCTTCTGTGCTGATTGTGCCTCTGAATAGTTATTCTGCGAGAGGCGCTTTAAAAATTTCTAGATACAATACAATAAGAAGAACAATAATAATCATAAACATAATGTTGATGTCTGCAAAGTAAGATAACACAAGAAAAAGAACAAAGAAAAATAACACAAAAATATATGAGATGATGATACTGTGTGGATGAGAATGCTGGACAATGTGAAAGCAGGATGAGAAAAGAATTCTCAAAGCAGAAAGAAGTTGCCTACAGAAAATTGCAGGGATTTCAAGACTACAGAAAATTAGAAATGATAACATAAGACAATTGTTAGTTATCCGTACAACTCTGCTAGACACAGTCGTACAGCAAAGACTCGGATGGTTTGGAAATGGGGAGAGAATTCTAGCTGACTGAATTCCGCGCCATGCACTACGTGCAAGATTTGAAGAAAAGAGAAACAAAGGCAAACCAAGACTGCACTGGATAGATGATATAAATGAGGAAATAAAACTTGGACTAACATTGAGAGAGATCTACTGGACATGACAAATGACCAAGGACATTGGAGTTTGTTTGATCATACCCATCGCTGCCAGATGGCTGGTGCCAGGAGCTGGTGCCAGGAGCTGGTGGTGGTGGTGGTGGTGGTGGTGGTGGTGGTGGTGGTGGTGGTGGTGGTGGTGGTGGTGGTGGTGGTGGTGGTGGTGGTGGTGGTGGTGCCAGGAACTGATGGTGGTGGTGGTGGTGGTGGTGGTGGTGGTGGTGGTGGTGGTGGTGGTGGTGGTGGTGGTGGTGGTGGTGGTGGTGATGATGATGACGATGATGGTGATGATGATGATGATGGTGATGATGATGATGGTGATGAATGTTGCTGTGTGTGTCCAGCTAATACTACTGGAGTGTTGCATTAAAGGAAAGCACTAAGACGAGACCAGATTTTTTAATGTTTGCATTCCCAGGTTAACTCCTAAATCCTGAAGGATCATTTGTTGGCTCACACACACGCACGCACAATCCGACCAACAGATTTCATTCCAGAGACTTTGACAGAGTTCCTGAACCACTTTATATCTAGCACCAGGAATGATGACGAGTGGTGTGAATAATGATGGAAATAGTGCTATATAGTTAATAGTAATAAATTGGTCCAGTAATATTATTACTGAACATTATTTATTCTGCTATACATTAGAGTTGCACATCATGCTGTTAGATTTTGGCTCAGTGAAATTCAGGTCATGCAATTGGCAGAGTTTGGGTGTTGAACCTGTAATTTTTCATGCTTCTCTTATTTTACAAGGGGAAGGGGTGGATGCAGTGGCGCTAATCCAATTCTCTATGGACGTGCGAAACTGTTGCATACAGCTGATTGCCTCATTTGGTTTTCAATCACGGACATGCTAGGCGGATTCTATTAACCCGGATAAAACGTGGAACCTAATTGTAAAGGATTGCGATTATCCATACGAGGAAAACAGGATTCATGGACAACAAAAGTTAAATTTCAACTCTTAATTAAGCATAAATCCGAAAATGACAAAATGACAGAGAACCTGTGTTTCAGTGCTGTGTAGCTCATTGTGTTGGTTCCTAAGCTGGCTTCCTCTGTGTATATATTTTCTTGTCTCGTTTTGGTTGTCATCAGGGCTGCAGTGGTAAAATTTGAGGTGAGTATACGCTACCGGTGACCAGCGGCGCCAGTAGGGCTGGTGTCACCGTAAAAAAAATTTGAAGACCTTTTTTTAGGAATTCGTCTAAGAAAAATTTATGACTTTTCACCAATTCTCTGAAAATTTTCAGACTTTTTAAGATTTTGTCTCTGAAAAAGTTGATGACCCTTTTTTTTTTTAGTCATTCGCCCTAAAAACCTGTCAAAACCTCTCTTTTTCCTCAGAATTTCATCTACAGAGGTAAGTATACGCTGTATACCCTCGTCTAGAGCCCTGAGTATACGCTCTCAAATTTCTCCAGAGGTGAGTATATGCTGTATACCCGCGTATACCCTCGACCAGTGCTCGAAATGGAAAATTTTACGAAACGGAACACTAGTCAAAGATATGGGAGCATTCACATTTCAGAGGACAATAAAAACGTTAATTTCATAGTATTTTCCACTGGACGAAAGGGAACGATAATACGGATGCATTTGACGAACCGGAATGGCGTTCCGGTCCATTTCAAGCACTGCCCTCGACTACAGCCCTGGTTGTCATACACTCTGTCATGCTTTCACTGAAGATTTGTGCTTAGGTTTTCTCTCAGTCCAATAGTATGTGTGTGTGTGTGTATATATATATATATATATATATATATATATATATATATATATATATATACAGGGTATATATAATATATGTATATATATATAGTCCATCCTGTCTGTTGTTTTACTCATCTGGTTGACCTTGTTGTTCAAGTCATTTAGTTGACCTTTATGTCCCACATTCAACCTTCTTGCACCTATATGCTTTTTCTAACCTGTGGAGCTTTTTGTTTCAGGAGTAACAGTTTTTCTGTTGACATTGCTCTCAGTTTAATCTCCTCATTTACGCTTTCTCGTCATTCTATCTCAAATATTGCCTTAAGGTAATTGTAGTCTGTTTTGCTTTATAAAAAATTGCCCATAATCACACATATGTGTGATTGAACATTCGTCAAAATTTCTTTTCAGTGATTCTGTTTTGTCTCGCCTTATATTTGGAATTAAGTCAGTACCAGAGTTAAGGATTTCAGCCTGTTCATCGTGGTTGATTAGAATAGCCGACTGTATTATAGAAAATTAGAATTTTAGAGTAGTCTTCTCGTGCGAGGGGTGAAGTTGCTGAAGAATTTCTCGTTTACTGCTCCAAGAAACAAGACGTTGCCCCATCTATTTTCTGCTGCAGAGGAGGCTATCTCCCTTCTGAGCTGTTTATTTACTGCATTGTTGACCTGTGAAGTCCCAACCGGCGTGCACGGCGCCTGCAGCCAACAGCGCTAGCAACCGCAGCAGGAGGAGCGGTAGTAACGGGTGCTGTTTTTGTTAGACCTCCAGGCACTGCAGAGCCAGACACAAGGCGCAGGCGAGCGAGCAGAGACGGAGCATGGACTGAACGGAGAGACAGACGGTGTATGTATGTGTGTGTGCGTGCTTGTAAAGCCAAGGCTAGGTAACTCTCTCGCCGTCGGACTACTGCATTTATCCCGGTAATGCTAACCGCAGCTATCGACTTCTCTCGCTGTTTCCAACGCGATTGTAGCTGTCTGCTGCCGGCGATCCTGCGACATCCTTTGCACCCTGGCATAGCCTGAAGCAAGACGGACTTCCTGAAGCCTTTTGCTTCGGTTGCCAGCCTCTCGTGGACTTGGTCAACGCGAGGTAGGGTAGTTCTTATTTTGGCCTCATTTGTTTACTATTTGGAGAAATGGTTCGGTGTTCTTTTCGGCTGTTGCTGTCGTAAAATTAGCTATTTTTATACTGTGTCTAATGGAAGCTCCAAGTTCGATGGTGTCCAGGTTTACCGTGTTGGTCGGACTAATGAATAGTTAGCGTTGGATCAGTTTCTTTGGACAGGTTAAGAATGTGTCATCTGTGCTGAATTAGTTAAAATGGGTTTCAGATGAGAAAACAGGAGAACTGGTCATGCAGTGGCATTTGGACGCTGTTAGAGGTTTTGATCAATGCTTTACCACCCAACCAGGATCTGTTGTGTGAGCTGTTGGGCAGCTTTAACCTTTGGACTGTTTCAGGTTCCAGTTGCAATACGCAATCCAGTAGATTTGGTGAGATGGTCGTTTCACTCACTTGCTTATGGCAGGTCACTGGACAACAGTGTGGCCTCATTGCACATATAACTTCTAAACAGATTTTTTTAAGCATGGGCATCTGTATGTACGTATTAGCAAATATATAGGAGTTCATGACTAGTGCTGCTGCAGAGATTACCTCGTCCCCTATTGCTCTTTGAATTGTTTTGGTCCTTTGGCCTCGGTTTCCCTTGCTTCTCTGTATGTGGGAGGCGTTGGATAAGGTGTTTGTTTCTACGTATTGTCCTTTTAACCCTTTAACAATGAGTGTGCACTGAAATGTATGAAAAACTAATCCCTCTCGTTGTTAAAGGGTGAAACTCTGTGGAAGTTCCATTTTCGAGGTACAGTGTGAATTCGTTAACTCGCAGTCATCAGATGATACAGCATGTAAACGAGGCTGTGTGTTAAAAGGGATAATGTTGAAAATGTATATTTTTATCACTACACTGTAGTTCTTGTATGGTGCGTTAACTAATACTTCGCGTTGAGTCATAGCTTTGAGGGACGTAACACTTGGATTTAAAGGAGTACCTAGTACGGCTGCCAACTCGCGTTCTGTAGCATTTAGGCATTTGCATTTTTTTTTATATTTTAAACTTGTGTTTTGTTCCACGTTGCGGTGTGACAGCGTGTGGAGTTAATAGACGAATAATAATAATAGGATAGAATAGAATAGAATATTCTTTATTGGAACCAATTGCAAACCGCATTTTGGTGTACAGCAACATAAACATGTTTATACAGATAATATACTAATAATATGTTAATATTAGCTACTAATATTTGTCTCAATTATCCACAATTTATAATAATAAAACTTAGCGTTAAGCAAAATGAGGTGTAAACTGGGAGTATGTAAATGAGTTCTCACTGTATGTTAACAATCATATGTATATACATGTATTCAAATCAGTGGTTCCGAGTTTAGCATTTGTTATCATCTGGAATGGTTTTTTTGTCAGTCATTATCATGGTGCCTGTAATGTGTGTCAGCAGAGACTGATTGCCGTTTTACGACCATCATTAGAGCTCAACTACACTGGACCTTCTACCTGAAATCCATTGCATACTGGGAACTTGGGAGAGGAGCAAAGGTGCTGTTTAAATGTTTGGATGCATTGCATACAACGTGCATGTTTTAAAAGCATAGACAGGAACCTGTGACAGTGTACTTGTTTAGTCCCATCAGCAATTGATGTCTCAAGTGCTTTCATCAGGGAAGCATTTTTAGATGGCTTGAACTCATCTTGTCACATCAGTCATTTCTTCTCTGACTGATGACGTGACTGAAACGGTTGCTATGCTCTTGTTGTTGGTTCTTAATTAGAATATGCAAGACAGTATTATATGTTAGTCTTCTCTTTTAACATGTGACAGCTCCGGGTGTTTCAAAACTCTCTTATCTAGATTTGTGACTTCTTCTTCTACCTCAAGTTCACTAGTTTGTCTTTGTGAACTTAACTGGCTTCCTGTTGTACAGCATATTAATCTAAGATTTCATGCTTAACTTTTAAGGCCCAGAATACCAGCCTTCCTTCCTATCATAATAATTACTAACTCCATATTGCCCTCCTAGACTGTTGAATTCTTCTGATACAGGCTAGTTGCTGGAAACCTAGGTACAGGACAATAATATTGTAAGGTCAAGTACTTCCAGATGCTGTGCTCCTCATAAAACTAGAATTATCTACCCCACGAGGTCCAACTCGCTAGATCATCATTTGTCAAGACTCACTTATTTACTATGGTCTTTGCATGACTCCATCCTCAGGTCCCTAGTAAACACACTTCCACAACCCAGAGTCAGATGTACTCACCTCGCACCCATAATAAGTGCTTTAAATTTTATAAGTTAAATAAAGTGAATTAAGATGGATCTGTCAGAGCAATAGTGCCACAGATGGCTGTGATTTTGATGCGTTGGATTGCAGCTGCAAATTATTATTATTTCTGTGTTTCTATTTGTGTGGCACCACTACCTAATGATTAATTAATTATTGGTGGAAGGTGATTGGGAAGTCCATGTGAAGGACTTAATCAGCATCAGTACAGTGGAGGCTTATGCCCAGTCTTATTACATTGCAAGATCCATTTCCTAACATGCCAGGTAGAATTAATTAAATGTTTACCTGTTTTAAGAAGCAGCTAAGTTACAGTAGTTTTTCACGACAGGTAAAGCTATGGTTTTGGTGAATTAAGAAAATGTAGAAACTGACCAATGAAGTAACAAAAATTTGGAAAGTTTTTCTGTGAGCTTGACAACAAATTTCCAATTTTAAATCATAGAACGTGATTTGAACTGAGCAGAAGGGTTTTTAGACAGCCTGCATGTAAAGTGTCGAATGAACTGCATTAAATTGCATTTCTGTTTTTGTAGGCATAGCTGGTCGGTTTGCTGACTAAGAGATGCTGGTTTAAATCTTTTGTGCAAAAGACGTTGCACAGTCTGACGGATTACGCATCAGTGTTGCAGACCAACAGACTGAACAACATGTCCGTTCTAGAAAACGACGTGACAACAGGGCGACAGACGTCGGACGTTGAAATTGCCCTCGTTGATGTGAAAAGGAACGCTTCAGATGGCTCAGCCAAGGGGAATGGTTTTTCCAGGCCAATAATGTTTGAGCGCTCGGCCTGTACGTGGTGGAACCCTAAGTTCTGTGACGACAAGGATCTGGAGAAATTGCACAAGGAATGCCTCTATCCGCAAACGTGTATGCGCTTCCGATGGGCTTTGCTGTACATCATCTTGTCCTGCCTCGTCTGGTGCATCTTTTTTGGAGTCGTGCAGAATGCGCACTGGGTTGAGTTTCTTGTCGGCACGCTCGTTTTACTCGTGGTGATTCTTGCCGTGTTTGGAATCACATTTCTAAAGGTGTTTAGGGGCATTTACTTACCAGTGTCCATCTGCCTCATTCTCGTGTTATGCTTGGCTGACCTCCTGAGCTATGTCTATGAGGATCCTGACCTCTCATCTGTTGGGACATTCATTGGATCGGTTGAAATACTCATAGTGATGTATGTCCTCATGCCTCTGCCGCTGTACATGTGCGTTGGAATCGGAGTGCTGTACTCGGTGGCTTTTGAAGTGTTGTCTTGCTTCATGACTGAGATGAAGACCCCGGCGTACGTCCTCAGTCGTGCCCTCCTGCACTTGGCGATCCATGTCATCGGCATCCATATGCACATCATGTTGCAGGTACGCAATCGCAGCACGTTCCTCAAGGGCTGCCGATCGGTTCGCGTGCGCCGTGACCTTGAGGCTGAAAGGCAGCTCAAGCGCTGCATGATCAACTCCCTTATGCCACCGAAAGTTGCCGAGGAGATCATGAAGTCCCGCGACCAAGACCGCGACAGAGGCGACAGCGCCGATGTCGAAGCCATGGAGCGATCGAAGCGCAGACGCAGCTCACAGGGTCAGGAGCGTGGCCAGATGTTGTTCCGCCACTTCCACATGTCGCAGATGGACAACGTGAGCATCCTTTTTGCAGATATTGTCGGTTTCACAAAGATGAGCTCAAAGAAGACGGCCGAGCACCTCGTCTTCTTGCTGAGCGACCTGTTCGGTAGGTTCGACAAAATCTGCGTTGAGTGTCACTGCGAGAAGATCAGTACGCTTGGTGACTGCTACTACTGTGTGTCTGGATGTCCAGAGCCGCGCGAGGACCATGCCAAGTGCTGCGTCGAGATGGGGCTGAAGATGTGCGTAGCGATCAAGCAGTTTGACAGCGACCATAATGAAGAAGTGAACATGAGAGTCGGCGTCCACACTGGTACCGTGCTCTGTGGCCTTGTCGGTACGCGCAGGTTCAAGTTCGACGTCTGGTCACATGACGTCACCCTGGCGAATATGATGGAGTCTGAGGGCAAAGCGGGTCTCGTACACATTTCAGACTCTACGTACAATTTTGTGAAGGATGACTATCACGTGGAAGAAGGAAAAACTGTGCCAGGTCAGCCAAACCTACATGATCTAATTCCATTAATTTGATTACTATTATCATTAGGTTTTATTGTTTTTTTAATTTAATATTTTATCTCTTGATTTCATAAAAACATTTATGTTTTTACTCTCTGAAAGGGTTTAGTTGACAAAAATAGATAATAAATGTGTTACCCAAGTAACCTGACTCTGTTGGGTACTTGGACACTTTCCTTGTAATTTTCCATTTCAAGTGTCCTTATTCAATTTGTATGTGATGCTATGGCAACTCCTACAGTCTTCAATTTGCATGTGATGACTGCAAGGTCAAGTCTCAGCTACTGTGCTTTCTAAGAACAGATTTATTGCTTAATCTACAGCTGCTTCTTATTTGGGTTAACAATTAAAATGTTCGGTCTGAACCTGATTTATTTAGGAATGATAAGGCCAAGTAGTTACCAGAGTCTACTGAATCTAGCAACTACTGCCTTAATCTACTTTGTTGCTTTTTGAACTGTTTGTTTACATACACGTTTTCTTAGCTGCTTACACTGGGACCTATTTATAACAGATGTTATCTTTTATGCAAATTCTGATAATACACAGTCGGTCACATAAATTTAAATGAAAATTTGAACCTTTATTTGGTTAAAGACATTGTTTATTTATTAGTAGGTTCTAGTGTGCTTATTTGTCGACGTAATTACGTTATATAAGTGCTTAGCTGATTGATTGATTGATTGATTGACTGATTGATTGATTGATTTCTGTTACCAAGCAATAACTTCTACCTCTGGAGTGCCACCAGTTATTAATATCTGCACATTGTGGTTTCTGGTGTCATGATTTCTGATGGCAGGTCACTGGAGAACAGTGTGACCTCATTGCACATACTACTTCTAAACAGATTATTTTAAGCATGGGCATCTGTATGTATGTATTAGCAAATATATAGGAGTTCATGACTAGTGCTGCTGCAGAGATTACCTCGTCCCCTGTTGCTCTTTGAATTGTTTTGGTCCTTTGGCCTCTGTTTCCCTTGCTTCTCTGTATGTGGGAGGTGTTGGATAAGGTGTTTGAACAGCTGGAGGCCTGGGTGGGAGTGGAGATGAAAGGGACCTGTCTGACTGACATGTGGACTGAGCTCGTTTATGGGAGCCTAGCTTTTCGTTTATGGGACCTAGCTTTTCGTGTATGGGGCTTAGCTTTTCGTTTATGGGGCCTAGCTTTTTGTTTATGGGAGCCTAGCTTTTCGTTTATGGGGCCTAGCTTTTCGTTTACAGGAGCCTAGCTTTTCGTGGAACTGAACGCAGCTGTGGCCCAGTTACCATAGTCCATCAATCTTTGCACCTGCCAACGGAAAGTGCTGTAACTTTATTTGGCTTTTATGTTCCAGCATGAGTTTGTGTGCTCGGTCAATGGATGACAGCCACACTTGCAGTGCTAAAGCATTCAGCTGGACCCATTCCCTGTCAAAGGACTTCGACTGGGCTTGCCCGCTGCTCAGTGCAACTTTGGCATAACACTCTTAGACTGAAGAATTCAGGAATGCTCTTAATATTATTATGGATTTGATTAGTGTTCCTGATTATTGATTGAGCAACTCACTGTGCAACTCAATCATTGAGTTGTACAGAGATTTTCAGTTTCACAGGGGTGTCTAGTGGTTAGCATGCTGGTCTGGCAACCCAGAGATCAGGGATTCATATCCCAGCATGGCAGAAAACTGATCCAATTCTGATCCACTTGCACTCCACTGAACTCTGCTATAAAATGAGGTGACTGACAGCACATGTTGGTGGAAGATCAGCTGGCAAAGGAACCTAGGGAACTGGCCACATGCTTTATATCCCAAAGCTAAAATGTGAAGTGTTAAGACTTTCATGTCCTAACACTTCATGCCCATGGATGCCTCTTGTTGTTAGCTCAAGGGACTGCTCTTATTCTTCTTCTTTCAGCTGCCCCATGCTCCCATGTCAGACTGTCAGCAGCAAATCTGTTTGCCTTACACTGACGTGTAAAGGTCTTTCCAGATATTCTGCTGTTCACTGCTCGGGCAAGTTTATTGCTTCGAGTAACCTTGTGCTCAGGAGCCCAAGCTTCGTCTTAAATCGTTTTACAGCCGTGCTTCAGAAAACAGTTATCCTTGCAACTGAGACAGATGGAAATAGCCGTGTACTGACTGAAGCGTTTCTATGATTTATGGCCTGTTCTATGTCTTTGTGTCTATGCTGATATGTCCTTCAGATATTGTTGTAGCTCTACTTGTATGTCCAAGTTTGTTTCTTTGTATGTTTCTCTGGGGTTTACTTTTGTTCTGTATCTCTTTGCCTTTATATGTCTGTGCTCCTTTTTATAGATAGCTCTTTGACCATAATCATTTGAAATTATCTGTCATTGTACTTATAATTATCTCTGTGGTCGTAGTATAAATATATCTCTGTGGTCATATTTATAATACTTCTCTGTAGATACTTCTCTGTGGTTCTTTTTTTTAATGTATCTCTGTGGTACTATTTATAAGGATATCTCTGTGGTCCTATTTTTGGATATATCTCTGTGGACCTATTTATAAATATATCTCTGTTGCCTATTGATAGTAGTTATTATCTCTATGGTCCAATTTATAAATTTATTATTTCATAATTATTTGTGGTCTTACTCGTGCTTATTTTTGTGTCCTATTTAATAATTGTAATGTACTGTACTGAGCCTTTCAATAGTTAAACACCACTCAGGATTGCTGCTTGCCTGACTGATGTTAGCATTTGTTAAACACAGCAAGTTCTTCTTTAAGGAAATACAGAACTTTGTACTCAATAAATGACAAAGTCACTGCTGATGAGCTTTTGCACCGATGTAGAACCATTCAGGGTTGACAGGTGACACTGAGTTCAGAGTTCATGGTCCATTTTGCATCTGTGATGATGATTGGCAGCTGTGAATACAACGTAAGCAGCATGCTGTTCATGATCACCAAGTGGCACTCGCTGGACTGGTGATGGTAGAAGACGCTCTTGATAATTCTCTGTGGTAGTATAGATTTATTATCTCTGTTGTCTTATTTTTTAATTATATAATAAGTTCTCATTTTTAATTTTAATTATCTCTTTGGTCTTATTTTTAAATGTCTGTTAGTTATTTTATTATCTCTGTGGCCATATTTATAATTATCTCTTGTCTTATATTTAATTGTCTCTGTGGTCCTGTTTAAACTTATTTCTATGTGGTGATCTTGGTAATTTCTCATTTTTTTATTGCTGCTAGATATAGACTTTACATCTTTGTGGCTCTGTGTAGAAATATCTCCTTAAAACCCTGTGTATAAGTTGTTCTGTGGTCTTTTTGTACTGGGGTTTTGTAAATATTTAAGTAATCCTTTTTGTATACACAATTACACTTAATACAAATACAATTTATGAAGTGTACAACTGTACATATGTGCTGAAATAATAGCAGACGAAACAAGGATCACTAATGAATATGCAGCTTGGTACAGGATAGTATTTAGAATTAAATAGCAAAGCTCGAGGGTACGCGTACCCTAAAATAGAATACGTTAAAATACGTACGTACCTTTCAAGAAATACAATACGCCAGCGTTTCCCAAACTTTTTTGGCCACGGAACCCCTATCATCTTTTCATATTATGGCGGAACCCCAATCCGAACTAAGCGTGTTGAGGCACACGTAGTGCCTGCAGGGAAGCATACCAATATAGGCCTAACTAAATACACAGTGCACACCCATATATAAGCAGTTTTTAAAAACAATTTATTTTCTCTTATATGAAATTTTAAAGTGTACAGTTTTTAAGACCAAGACTTATGGAGCACAATATTGGGAGTACATGAAGTTTTAATATGTGTACAGTGATTTTGTTTTTTCTCTTGACAATTTTATATCTGGTTTAATGCTAGAAAGCTAGATTCTCATGTCAGGGTATTCATTAATTAGCTCGATCCAGAAATTGATTCATGAAAGCTCAGTGAAAGCCTGCTTGACTTGCGAGTCCGACGTATCTCAATAAGAAGTTCATAATCTTTTACAAAAGTTTGCTGGTTTTCGGCTACTTTAAATGTGTTTCGAATCCAATTAATATCACCCTTCATGGGAGGAAAGTATTTAACCAAGTTCGCTTCCAGGTCATGAATATGATCTGCAATTTTTGAACGAATGTTTTGGTCGAGAACACAATTCATTTCAACTAGAAACTCCTATAAGGTTGGAAAACAGTCCACATTACTAGTTTGAACTAGTTTCACCTTTAAAAACCACCTGCGCACTCATCTGCTTAATACCAGATAATAATAGATATATTGACTAACAGTGATCCATTGTTGTGTAATCATTTTTTTTCTTAGTTAAGAACTTTTGTTATAAATTAGTTAAGCTTTCAATAACTTGAACTACTGATCCACTGAAAAAATGTAATTTAATAATCACTATTCTATAGGGTTGTAAATTTAATGGAATTCGATTTGATTCATTCATGTTTCTATGGTATAGTGTTACTATCAAAAAATTATATTAGTTCTGCCACAACTGGACTCGGAAATGGGGGCCTCATATAGCGGGACTTAGATCCCTTAGAGATCTCCTTTTGACCCACTGCACCAGTGAGTTAAATATAAATTTAAAAAAAAGAACATAAGCTCTGAACCCTTAAATTTCCCTCCTCGAGCCAACGCCATGTCAGGTTTTTATACCAGCAACTTCCCTGTCAGATTTTTATACCAGCAAATAAAAAAAATGCCAATACTGTTGTACGATTATCAGACTCAGCTGTACTTTTTTAAACTTTTGCGTTTAATCATGTTCGGATTCATTTCGTCGTGATAACGATAACAAAGATGGCAACGTCCCTATTCATACTTAAGCTCTAACCTATAGGTCCCTGCTTGACCTCTATAATCTATAATTCTATATCCACGTAATTACTGGATAGCTTAAGGGCATTGAAATTTCAGATTATCGCTCAATGGGAGCAAATACAAAAGAGACGACTGACAGCAGTTTTAAATTTAATAAAACTTTTGTGTATTTTTAAAACTGATTGGAATGTTTTATTCCAATGAAATTTCGCAGTGAAAATTTTTTTAAATTACAACTTTTCGCGGAACCCTTGTGATCAGAACGCGGAACCCTTGGGTTCCGCGGAACCCAGTTTGGGAAACGCTGCAATACGCGTATGGTACGTATCATACACGAAAATTTTATTTATTTAAACACTACTCTGCTTGCGTGAAAGTACGTTTCTTGGTCGCACCACAATAGCTTAGCCTGATCGTCCTGGACCACTAGCTCTTGCTCGTTCAAGGCAGACACAGATTCACTATTAATTTGTAACTCGACTGCCATCAAGCTGTTACACCAGGAATAAGAGAACCTTGCTTAGCGGGACCATATCCCTTCTGGGTTCCCATTGTGTTCCATAGCATGTAACTATTTTTTATTTAGAACATGTTTGTTAAAAAATTACTTCTTTTCCACTGCTAAGGTAATATAGTCCGCAAAGGTTCACCAGTCACTCTGGTACAGAGTAAAGCAGGGAGGCGACCTGACCGACGACTCTGATGAGCGTAGACTCGGATCCGACCTGGGCTGGTGAACCAAAGTCCTCCGTGCCCACCTTCTCGTGGTGCGGACCGTTAGTACCCTTCCTAGGAAGTACTCTTCCTAGGAGGGGGAACGAACGGGCACGGCAGGCAAAACCAGGGGAAGGCAATGGCAAACCACCCCTGTTAATCATGCCAAGAAAATCGTCATGCCACACACCAAACCACGCCGATGGTCGCGGATGGAGGGACTCCCAGGCCGGAGCGCTGAGGTGGGACTCCCAGGCCAAAGCGCGACTCAAGGGCTACTGGGAGAAGTAGCAAGACGGCAACGGAGACTGTGTGGCATGACGATCGCTAGGGCTCCTAGAGCCGACGGCACAAAGAGCAAAGAGAGCAAGGTAATATAACGACTCGCGCCTGCTTAAAATTTCTTTAAGTTGATTACTTTGCTTATTGTGAGCCTAAATTTGTTGATTGGATTGCCTGTTTAATTTGCATGTTCTTTTGATCAAGCTCTGTATTGAGCAAGCTGTACAGAATTGGACCAATAAACGTTATGTTATGTTATGTTATGTTTACTCGGCGACCCATAGCATACGTATAAGCTGACGTCAACAGTATGTGTCATTGAAACCGGTACTTACAGTAGCGTAGCAGTAAATTTAATTTGATAAATTCTTCGGTTATAATTAATTTAATGCAAATTGTACTTTCATTCTGAGGAGAGCTAAGTAGGCCTACACGTCACTGGTTTGCAAATTTCTGTAACTTGGAAGTTGTAGTATATCTTTATACGCATCAGTCAGCGATTCGGCGATGCCCAGAGCAATTTACTACACTGTATAGGCCTACTGGGTTGTGATTGTTTGCTTAAATTAAATTGAACATTCTTATAATGAGGCTAAATGAGCAATGACGTGATTAACGTATTTTTGTATTGTTTACGTACCCTAAAATAGGGTACGTTAAAAAACGTACGTACCTTTCAAAAAATAGAATACGTATGGTACGTACCCTCGAGCTTTGTTAAATAGAAGGGAGGATGTTAGATCATAAAACTACTAAGATTCTGTTGCACTGGCTTAAGTTATTTTAAATCTATTACTGACCTATAACAAAGTTCTTTAGCTGTGTAATGGACTGAACCCATCTTCGTGACATGCATCGGTTCATGCATTCTTATTATTATTATACTTATTTCGCATTTATTAAGCACCACTATCTAATTACCAAGCACTAGTCGATGGCACCAAGCAACTGTGAGTGAAGGACTTGCTCAGCGTCCCTACAGAGTAACCATCTCGGAGGTTCGAACCCGTACTCTCCACATTACAAGGCAAGCACTCTAACCAATTGGCTACCATGTCCCGCAATCAGCTATTCATGTCCCACTTGTTTATTTATTTCTAATATTTTTGTTCTTGTGCTTGTGTAGGTTGTTTTGTTTATTTTACTTGCCAACATTAGAAGTCAATAACAGTGGAAAAAATAATAAAATAATAATAATAATAATTTCTTTATTAATTCAAACTGACAAATGCATTAAGATTACATTGAAACATGACAGTACAATCAAATCTTAACTAAACACACTTTTCAGCAGCCATGCAAGGCGCCGCCCTAGAGTGGGTTTACGGGTATGGACATAGGCAATGACGTACAGCTCTTATAACGTAATCAAACACTAATACTGTACATTGTATCTTAGTAATTTGAGTAAAATATACATGTATGTATGTTTTCTCTTGTGCCTGCTGTACATATGACATGGTGTCACATTCCAGGCATGTGGCTGTGTTAATCTGGCAGAACCGATATAAATAGCTAGGAAGTCATAAATCACACAATGTTCCTGTGGATATGTATTATGTTGTAAATGTGCAGATGAATAATACAGGCTGTGCGCTTGGTTTTTAATTTAGGACTTCCAAGCTATTTATATCCATTCTGCCGGTCCTTCACTTGGTTCGGGGAAGCCAATAATGATGATTCTGTCAGTCAGTTGCCTGCGCTGTGGCCTTGCCTGTCCAGTCTGAAGGTCATAGTGATGTATGTACGTGCAGCGAAAGGGAAGAAAGGTTAAACTGCACTGGTTTGGGTAGGATTAGCCATTGCCACCGGTCACCAATATTGGCACTAAACATTGGACTCGTGCTCACCATAACATTAAAGATAACGTCAACACGAAGCTTAATCTTTACTTGTTTTTGCCTTAATCCTTCCGCTATACGCATAAGCTGAACATTCAACATTGATTCTGCTAACGTTTCTCCATCTGATGCATTTATCCCATAGGAGGCTGGGAAGGGGTTGCCAGGACGACAGGAAATGCATCTTCAGTGAGCATGGAGTGGATTAGCTTTTGCTGCATCTGCATAAGGTGTGGCATGTAGTTTCTGTTTAATTAACATGCTGGTCATGACAAAGATGATGAACATTGTCCTTGTGTTACTCTCCCACCCTCCTCCTCCTCCTCCTCCTCTTCCTCCTTTCTCCATGCTTGTTGATGGTGCCACCTGAAAAGGCAGTGACGTAGTTTTCTGCTGCCAAGGGCACAAGAATTGGCTTTTTATTCGGCATGCGATCGATGCCAAAGACAGGCGCCATCTTGAGGAGACAGTGCCTTTCTTGTTGGTTGCCACCAACAAGTCTTGTCTCTGTGGCTGAAACACGGAAGTGGTGACAGGAAGCCCAATGAAAGAACTGCTGCTTATTACTTATTTGTATATATATATATATGTGAATGTATATATAATGTATATATATTTATATATGTACCTATATAAAGTAATTACTTAACAGTTTCTGTGCATATGAAACAATCATATTTCTTACATTTTTTGCACCCATAGATATTTATTTATAGAATGCATATTTATAGGGTGCATTGAAGCCATTCATCCTATTTCCATTTGGGGCTGAGATTGTGGCTAGAATGAGCTATACCAGTGTTTATATGGAATATGCTATGATCAGCATATAGTTTATTTGTTTCTTTATTTATTATTTATTAATGTTTGTTTGTTTTTGCTATTGTCCATTGTAGACATACGAACTCATCGGCTCCTGACTGAATGTTTCGACTCTAAGACACAGCAGTTTATAGTTCAACATGTTGAAACAACTAGAAGTCAGTGAAGCAACTCAGAATTTCTGTTTAGATATATATTTATTTATATATGATATAGATCTGTGTTATATATGTTTATTTATTGTTATTGTTTTTGGTGAAACCCCAACGACGAGGCATCCAATTACTAATTTATCCTTAAGTAAAAACACTGCACGAAATATGTCACTAATGAATTTTTGAATATGTGTTTTTTTTGGTCATAACAGATATTTTCTTACTGGCTATGTGATGAATTACATTCGATTGTTAATGGATAGGTAGTAAAAGTCATGCAGAGATCCTGAAAATACTGTTTATTGTTTACTCTTAGATGGCTGTTGAAGCAACAAGCTGTTTTCCAGTTGGAAAAATTTCGAATCTTGCCTTACAAATTGCAGGGAAATTTGTTTTTCTTGTAGTTGAGGTTCTGCTAATTTTTGAGCAATATTCCACTTATATTAGTGTGGAGCCAGAAGACTGTATTTAGAACTGACAGCAGACCAGCTGGACACATGCTGATCTGGTGATGCTTAACTATTTAGAATTTAGAATGTCAGTATGACATATGCTGGTTGGTTAATTACTGTTTTAGGACACTGTCTCATAACAAAGATGATTTATGTTGCTGTTGTCCTTTATCCGGGCTTGGGACTGGCACTACTATAGTATGGCAGTGGCAGAGCGATGTTGGCAATTATGACTTATGCTGTGGCTCCCTGTTATTTATCTAAAAGTGATGCTACAGAATTGGCATGTACAAGAAAAATCTGAGTGCAGCCAGCTGCTTGAAACCTAAGTTTTTGTTCCATTAGCTTTCAAAGTCTGGACCTCATTGACAGCTTTCTATCTTTCCTTCCCCTTACGAGGAGTCTTTATGGGATTCTCAAGAAGTGGGTTGAAATAAACAGTCTTGATTTCTTTATACTCCTAACATTTCATTTCTGAAGGGATAACTTTTACATTCTAATGTGGAAAGTAATAGTTAATATTAACTATTATAATCGTAAGAATTGTGCTCTGAATGGTAAGTTTTTATGCTGCAATGAGGTACAAAATAAAGAAATGAAATGGTACAAGCCAGGGCAGTGTTTGCTTTGCATTGCACGCAGGTTGTGTTTACATGTGTTGTATAGATTTATGGAAGTGTTTTGATACATATGAATATATTTGATGTGTCATTCTGGAGTGATTCATGAAAATCAGAGTGAAACAGCTGTTTTTGTCTAGTCCTTGTGCAGAGCCCTTGTTGTCAGTTTGGTTGTCTGTCTGTATGTCCAGCAATTGGGACTTGGTTTATAAAGGGCCCTAAGTCTGAGGCAAGTCAGACAAGTGCTACTGCTGCACAGAATGGAGCCACACCCATCAATGAAACACCTGGCAGATCACCAGATGGGACCACACCTAATGTAACCAGCATCTGTATTGACGGCGCTTTGCTAACTGAAGCCAACCCAGCAACTGAAGAATCTACAGAGGTAACAAAAAGCCCAAAACTCAAAAGAAATTAAATGACGTGCTTTAAAACCGTAATGTTTACTGTTTAACTCATTATAAGCTCTTTTTTATCCTACCGGGTAGTTTTAAGATCTTTTCATTCTTTGATGTCCTTGAAACAGAGACTGTGTATGTGTGTATTTGTGTATGTGTATGTATGTACGTAAATGACGGTTTGTGTAGTGCTTTTTAAGAATCTCACAAAAATGCTAAAACACCTGAAATGTTATTGACTGAGAGCATTGCACTGCCTATTGACTGAGGTGACCAGAATTCATGTTTCAAGATAGCATGCAAAAATGTCTCTTATCAAGCCATCCTACACTTGCCACTTGTTCTGTAGCTTTAGAAACCCGTAAACCCATCTACAGACTGTCTTTGAAATTTAACACGTTCACCATTAATACTGTAATTATTGAGTGATTTTGCATGTGCTCGTGCTGCATAATAGTTAAGTGTGGAGCTGTCAGTCGAAAGGTCTTGGGTTTAAATCCCTGCAAGGGCATCAGTTTGTTTAGGTTTCTGTTCCATTTACAGCCCTAGAGAATTAGGCTGTCAGTGGGAAGATTGGGTGGTGAGATAGAGAGGTCTGGCTACCAACCCTCATATGATGAAGCCATTAAAAATGAAGTTGTTAATCCTTCTTGCCTATGGCTGCCATGAGGGGCTAGACTAAGGTACCTACTGTTTTTCTTTTCTTCTACTTTTTGTGTATTTTTGTGTATGTACGAGTATGTTTGTGGCTTTAGCTTTGTGGCTGCTTAGTCCTGTTGACACAGTGCTGGCAAGCACTGTGATGCTAACCTATACACTGTATATTATGCAGGTCTGATTGTATTCGGATGTGTGATCGTCCATGGAATACCAAACAAAGTGTTGTAAGTGAATGTCCTTGACCACTTTATTGATGTTTTGTGATGTGTGTAGCTGGATCAGACAAAGATACCTTCTGTGCAGCTACTAGGAAGAAAAGAAAACTCATCACATGAAGATATGGATGGTAGGCCAGTCACTGTCCTTTTGTTCAGCTATTAACATATGTATCAGGGATTGTTTTAATGTGCAATGGTGCACAAAATGTGCATTGATGATAGGCTGTTAACTGCTGTTTGTGCACGAAAGAATTGTAATTCATAATTATTTCAGATTTTTATGCGCTCCGGTGCTCACCACGTGCAGTGATAAATTTTCCTTAAAACATGCCCTGATATGTATGTTTTTCATTAATTGTTTATGTGGGTGTTTTGATCTGCATTTGTGTCTCTGACATTTTGTCTGTGTGTGTTTCTATTTGTTTATATCTGTGTGTATGTCTGTCTCTCTGTCTGCCCGTTTGTCCATGTGTCTGTTATCGTATCACTGTATCTATTTGTCTGATCCAAAGTGATCTGATGTGATCGTGTCCTACGATCCAGACAGGCATATTTAGGTCTGATGTATTTGTCTCATATTTGTCTCGTTGGATCAGATATATTGCACTTTCTGTATATATATATATGTATATATATATATATATATGCAATGTCACACTGTGTGTATATATATATACACGTATTCTTGCGATTCATTGCCTGCAGGCTGTCTCGCATGGATGCAGATTGACATGCTGTTAACAGCATTATGAATGCTTGCTAGAAAAATTAATAATGGTTGTTGTGAGGATTGCCGGCTGTTAAATAATGACTATAACAACAATAATAGTTATTTAATAACAGGAGTAATAATAACAGGAGTATTAATATTCATTCATTCATTCTGGAAATTTATATAGCGCCTCTTAAAGAGACCTACTCAGAGGCGCTTCCAGCCCAGCCACGGCTAAAGAATAACAAGCCGTGGCTGACTAGAGTTCTCACGAGGGAGGTGCCACTCAATGCATCATCTCAGTCTATTGTTTCATTGCCTTCGAATAAGACTACTGCTTTTAATAAATTATCGAGTTTAAGTTTATATAAAGGTTGGTTCTTGGTGTATGAATACAAGTCATGAGTAATGATTGCTCATCAGCATGCAACAGCTCATGAGTAGTAAATTATTGTATTGATGATAACTGTAACAATGACAATAACTTTTTAGTGTAATATATTGTACTAAAGCTTGCAGAAGATCTGGCCCTTGTGCTTGACTTTTTTAATCAATTGATATTTTTGCATTTTGGTCACATTTGAACTAAAATATGAATGATACACCATGTAGTGGGACATGGTAGCCCCAGGTGGTAGCCAATTGGTTAGAGCGCTTGCCTTGTAATGTGATGGGTGCAGGTTCGAGCCTCCCCTGTACTGCATAGGGACCTTGAGCAAGTCCACTCACAATTGCTCAGATTCATTGAATTATGCTTGGTCATTGGATAGTGGTGCTTAATAAATGCATAATAATGATGAATAATAATTATAGTCATGGCTGTAATTATTTTAGGAGAGCCGAACACAAATGGAGCAGCAGTGACTCGCCTGCTCGTGGTTAAGAAACAGGACGACGAGGCAGGTGAGAAAGAACTGCAAAAGATGATCACTGCAGAGGCTGAAAACTACCTTTACCACCCTGCAATCAACCACTGGACCGTCAGATTCCGTAGCAGTAAAGCGGAACGCCAGTATCACCAGCACTTCACAGAGGACATTGCGGACGGCCGCCTGGAGTTTGTCTTGCCTCACTTCAACAGCCTCCTTGACATGATTGTTGTCCTCATTTTCTTCTCCCTCGTCTCAGTCTGTTGTTTCATAGCCTTCGAAGTCCGCTTTCCGTTGGTGATCGTCTTTGTAGTTGCCATGGTGCTCGAGCTATTCTTGGTCGTGCTGATGCTGCTAAATGTCTTCAAGGCAAAGGAAAACGGGGGCGGGCATGAGAAACTCCGAACCTTTCTGTCCAGTTGGTACCCTCGACATCTCTTGGCAGGGTTCATAGCATGTTTCCCAACACTTGCTGTTTTCTCAACTTTTCTGTGCAATTCGTTCGTCAGTGGTACACCCAAGACAGACCTCTTTTACTGTCTGCTTGTTATCGGCTCACTGGCAAACTACTGCAACTTTACGCTGCTGAGCTCATGGATGAAGACGTCTCTTGCTGCAGTTGTCAGTATTGTTTTCTTTATCCTTCTTGGAACTGAATTTTGTGGTGAATATCCGACTCCTGGTTGTGAGTTGGGAAATTCTACCAACTGCGTTGTTGTCAACGGAGTTAATGTGACCGAAGCACCTAAGCCGCTTTTCTGGAGTCGACAGCCGCTGATGTACGAGGTGATCATCGACACGCTGCTGTTGCTGCTTCTCCTCTTTTTCATTAATCGTGAGATTGAGATCAGCTACCGTGTCTGCTTCCACGGCGACATTGAAGCTGCCAGAAACAAGAAGAAGATGAGGACGGAAGAGGATCAGGCCAACTGGCTGCTGCACAACATCGTCCCACAGCACGTTGCTGAGCATCTGAAGCTTAACAGCAAGTACTCCAAGACACACAAGGATATCGGCGTAATATTCGCCAAGATCGTCAACTTTGAAGATTTCTACGACGAGTCTTTTGAAGGTGGAAAAGAATATCTCAGAGTCCTGAACGAGCTGATGGGAGACTTTGAGGAGCTGTTTGATGATCCAAAATATCGGGACATTGAAAAGATCAAGACGATCGGCAGTTGTCTGATGGCTGCGTCTGGGCTGAACCCACAGTTCGCAAATGAGGATCCAGATGCGGCTCTCTGCGCTCTGATGGATTTCTCTTATGACCTCCTTCACAAGCTGGAGCAGTTCAACAAGGAGATCTTTAACTTTGACTTTGAAATGTCCATCGGTTACAACTTCGGCGAGGTGACCGCTGGCGTGGTCGGAACCACGAAATTGCTGTACGACATTTGGGGAGACACCGTCAACATTGCCAGCCGAATGTACTCCACCGGAGTCCACGGCCGGATTCAGGTCACCGAAGACACAGCAGTCCGGCTGAAGGACCACTTTGACTTTGAACCACGTGGTCAGGTCTTCGTTAAGGGCAAGGGGGACATGAACGTGTTTCTTCTTGCCGAGAAAAGAAAGCAGGACCGGAAACCTTGAGTAGGAGTGTCTCTTGCACCTACGCACAGGCTAAGTGTTTTTAGTGAATGTTTTCTGTTGTTCTGTCAGCTGAACAATTACCGTACATCTGTGCTTTGAAGACTGCGTGTAAGCAGAGAATTGTGATCCCGGTGTAAATCTGATCCCTTGCAAATGACTTGGAACCTTTAGAAACGTATTACACGTCAAGCATCATGTTCCTGTGTCTTCTTTGAGTGCTGTTATTTAGCATCGTCCGTTTCGTAGTTTGCTGCACAGAGAATTGTGTTCTTCATCTAGAAAAAAACTGTAGAATTGCCTTGTATTTTGCAATTATGAAATAGTGTGGTAAATAGGTTAATAATATTTTTACATTTTCAAATCTGGTTATTACTTAACATAGCTTTTAATTCTTCTGTTTGGATAAATTTCTTCATAATGAATTTTGTACAGTTGCTTCTTGTGGTGATCCTCCTGCTATAGTTATGGTTATAACTATGTTTTCCAACAAACGAATATTCATGAACAATGACATCACTGTTTACAAATTGACTCACCAACTAATCAATATACTGGCCGCAGGCCAGCGACGAGACGCTTCATGAAGCCAGAGGCCGCTTACAACTAATTCAGTAAAAATTCTTGTTGGAAGTTTCGCTAAAGGACCAACACTTTGTAAATACTTGCTTGTGTGGGCCACAGCACTTGCCATTTTGATCCATAAACTGGAGATATTATATTAGAGTTCAAGCTATACAGTAGTGTGCAAAAGTTTGGAATCACTTGCTGATTTTGCAATTCTTTGATTCATTGTTCTGTTTGAAAGTAAATAGTGTACCAGTAACCATATGCATATAAAATAAATGTTTTCTTATTGTTTGGTTACAATTTTTGTACTTTGTTCCTTTGAATTAACATGACAATTTTGTTACCATGTGATGGGTATGAAAAAACTCCAAAACAAGCATGTCACTGGCCCATACTTCTTCTGTGTATAGTACACATATGATTGTTGATATAAAATAATGAACGTGTGCTGCACGATTGTAAGCCTACTTTATCATGTAGCGGCCGTGAAATAGAATTACCCGTATTAACTCTAAGGGTGAATATAGATAACAGCCCTGGAAATTGAAGAAATGAATAATTTGTTGGTGATTCCAAACATTTGCACACCACTGTACTTGCAATACCCTTATTTTAAGCATTCCCTTTTGGCATTTTGTTAAACGACTGAAATCCAAATTACAGAATTACACCACTAACTTTCTGGTTTAGTGTGGTCATTATACTCCCCTTACTTTTTGCCTAAGCCACACTCCTTTTCTTCATTTAAAGCAGTGGTGCACAACGTTCGGCCTGTGGGCCAAATCCGGCCCGTGATGAGTCGTCATATGGCCCGCAATGTCCAACAGGAAAAGCGACTGTTTAGACTATTTCAAGAACTGGCACTGGCATTAAGTCTACAGTGAATTGTGCACTGTGGTCATTGGAAAAACTATCAGTATTGTAGTAATATAGAAGTACTACAAGTCCCATTTCCCTATAACGCTCAATATGTTTACTTTATATGTGTTCTGCTGCAACGTCATCTTCATAAAATTTGGCATGCATTCATCTGAACTAAGCCGAGTTGTCACACTTGTGTGGCCCCCAAAGGGTTTAAGAAATCGTTTAGTGGCACTTGGCCGAAAAAGGTTGTGCACCACTGATTTAAAGTGAGACCACACCCAGTTATTGTGTGACTAGTTCATACTCATTCTGTTTTTCCCCATCTGTTGATATTTGTTCCTTTGCCTCAGTTATTTGGAATTAAAGTAGCTAAGCTTCTGTCGCCTTTAACTGGCATAACGCTTTAACGATGAGCATGTACTAAAATGTATGGAAAACTAATCCCTCTCGTCGTTGAAGAGTTTACTTACATAAGTGAAAATTAGTTCAATCATGTATACAAGGCCAGATATTAATATAAATTGTTCTTTGCTTTTGATGTGTATATTGTGATGTGCAAGGATTCTCTTGTGAATTAATGGCCCATGCTAAAGACTCTGGTATACGTGGTTGAGAATACGTGTGATGGTAACAAATTTCATGAGTCATGTCAAAGTGAGATGTGTGGTAAAAGATTTAGGGTAGGTGAAAACGTTTCAAAACACGTTTAGCTTTTCCAGCTGATATGGGCTGTGAAATTTTAACAAAACTTGATGCACAATTTGACAATTACCTCTAGCACAGAGGTTATTTTAACTTGGTGTTTTATGTTGTATGCTTATAACAATTAGTCGATGTAGCCACTCCTATTACATGTATAAGAAATCAACACTGTTATGTGTTAATCTTGAATAGTTGTTTGTACTGTAGATTGTAGAGGTTACATGATGGTAAGAATGATCTGAGGTGAAAAACGGACCTGCAAAATGAAAAGCTTGAGATTAGCGAGGACGGAATGGTCTAAGGCAGAGTTTCCCAAACTGTGGATCGCGACCCAAAAGTGGGTCGCGAAGCTCTGGCAAGTGGGTCGCCAAATTTTTTGGAGAAACATTTATTTTTTTGCAGCAACATTTGTCTATGATTGGGCTATAACTAGCTGGATTGCAATAAATTGTAAACTATTTTTACCTAAGTTTCCTTTAAATGCTTTAAATTTATAAGCGTTGTGCGAAAATCCGCATATTTCGATACCAATTTACGAAGGAAATTTTAGTACACAATGCTTAATTTTACAGTTGGTACCGAAACTGCCAAGATATTCACAAGTGGGTCGCGACCCAGAGAAGTTTGGGAACCGCTGGTCTAAGGAAATGCGGTCTGTTGTCTCCTTGGACCGTCCACCCCCTCAAGGGGGCGCATGACAGTAGAGTGTCTATGCTCTGCCGTCTGTCTATAGATTAATTATTGTGTTGCTTTGTTAGATGATGCGTACTTGCGTAGGTCGTTTCTTTGCAACTCGCCGGACTAGTCTAATTTATATGCTTGCATGCCAGTAAAGAATAAATCTGTTTCTTATTGTATTCATTTATAAATTCCAAGAATTCTTTGTGTTGGAGTTGGACACAATTTGGCAAGAAACCCAGTTAGGCAAATACCTTTCGGCTGGAAAAAGGACATTAGCACATCATGCATGTTTATATTTTGTACTGATAATTAATTAAACATATGCAGTAATTACAATGTAATTATTTCTACGTAGATATAGAGAGGTGCATAATGTTCCTGGCGACCACTGTGGCCGGTGAATATTCTGTGCATGTCCACCGGCCATGATGTTTGCCTCTTTGTCATTTCAGCAGATTGTTTTGTGTAAATGCAGAATTTAAACAAGTGTCTAACATGTGGGGTTTCCTGATTCTAGGTTTACATTTAGGACTTAATCAGTGTTTCTTATGTAGATTTTGCACGTTTTAACGGCATTTTCTTCACATATCATCTTGGCCTACATGACTGCATGATGGGGTGGACTTCCTAATATGCGGTAGACTCTGGGACTACGAGTACGAACTATGTACGCTGTCTACAGTCAGGTAATTTACTTCTCAGCAGAGGAAGAGTAATGCAGGTCTTTGGAGTGACTTCGACTGGTAGTTACTGGTGGCACTTTGATCCACTGACCAGTGACCAGCCGTCGATGAACACCTTCAGATCTATGTGCGATTCAATGTGACGTAATCATGGGCCATGGATGATACTGCCTGTCATCGCTACACACTGCTGACATAACTGGGCTCTGACCAGTGCATATTTTAAGGAATTTTGACTACTGGGACAAAATCAGCCATGGGTCTAGTTCATGATCTTTCTTTGGAACTCGTCTCTGAGAGGTGGGTGGGAGAAAGTCGGCCATGATCTGGTCGAAGAACTTTTTTAGGAATTAATCTCCACGAACTTACAACTTTCAGATTTTTTTTCTACAAATTCATCTCCAAAAAAAGTTTGATGACTTTTTTTTTAGTCATCACCTTCTTTTACAACTTTTCTCGGGTCTCCTAACCAATAACAAGGGGTCATTCAACAGTCATGTAATCATGGGCCGTGGATGATACTGCCTGTCATCGCTACACACTGCTGACATGACTGGGCTCTGACTATGAGGTTATCTGTGAACTTTGGATTGGAAACTGGTGGTTGGGTTCCGCACGTGTGCATGAGCCAGGTGCTGGTGACTCCCCCAGTTTTGTGGGCATCGCTTTACTTGCTTATGAAATGTCTGTTTTTGATGACAGTTAACACCAATTTAGGCTAGCACAGATAATCAGTTAATCTATGGTGCTATATAAACTTCCGTAAGAAATAAATATTGTGCACAGGGAAATCAATACTGCCGTCATTAACATTTTAATCCTGCAGCCATTGGGGTCTGTCATGATGTCTGGCAGGAGGATGGGTAACCAAACTACAGACAAGGGGTTACCTTGGCAGACTAAAATAGCAATCCAGACTAAAATCCAATGAGCAGACAGTGTTTTCTTTGCTCTAATACAAGCCTCACTCAGAATTAATTGCCAATTTAAATATGCCAAATGCACTGCATTTCAAAGCCTGGAAGTATATGCATTGCGAAAAGGCTGCCAATAACCAATATGACAGAACAGCATGATCTCGTAACGTATGGGCAGTATGGTACGTAATAATAACTTCTTTTTTTTCAATCACCAGCAAGTCTAGCTTCTGCAGTGTAAAACCTAACCTTGGAAAGCAGTGGTGAAAGAACAGAAAAGTTTTACAATTAACGTTTCCTTTGGAAAAAGACAAAAGCTTTAAAAAAACATAAATAATAATTAATGGTAATCTCAAGTTTAATTACCCACAAAGTAAAGGCAAAAACCGAACTCTGGGACACAAATAGAAAATTAAATATCTGTGTTAACACTTTAACGACGATGCATTGTTTCCCAGTCATTTTTAGTACACTCGTTAAAGTGTTGACACTTTAATGCCCCTCTAAGCTGTGTGGGGATGCGGCCGCACAGCGACCATCACACGCCCGTGTAGGCAGTGTTTTAGTTGTCGGGGGGTTGGGGGGTTCAACCCCCTAGTTCTCTTTCTAACCCCCTCAGCTAAGTAACTGAAAATACGTTGGGGGGTTACTTTACTACAAAAAACTGGTGTTTGGTCTATGTGACTATGTGATTTGGTAATCTGCAAATTTTTGACCCCCCCAGTTGTTTTTGGACAACTAAAACACTGCGCGTAGGCACCTACTACACCCACGTAATGGACATCACGGGTAGGATATTTTTAAAGCTTTAAAATCAGACAAAAGTTGTTACAAAGTTCAAATGTAAATATGAATTAGATCACACAGCATCATAGTCACACTGCACAGCACATTTCACAGTGCTTTAAAACAATGGCACATTCACCTGCACACGGTCACCGTTAAGATGAAAAATTGTTGCCCATGTCTCTTGCAGTCACCACGCAGCAAATGGCAAGGCTTGCACAATTGCATTTTTGCCTTAGAGGGAGCATTGCTGGGAAATCAATTCACCTTGTCAATAAAGTGTTAAGCAATACATCTCTAACTAAAAGTTACATTTAAGTCAGCACGTAATTTAAAATATATAAAATATAATTCAAACCAATTGGGCAGAGCTCAAACCAATTGGGCAGAGCTCAATAACTGAAACACTGAATGCCATTTCTGCTATGGAACGACAACTTAATGTGAAAGAGTCAAATTCAGACACTGATTTCACATGTGAAGACTATGTATGTACACATGGCTCTGCATATTTTTATAGCAGCTATTAAGTACTGGTAAGATCTTTCAAAAGTGCTGTCTTCATATAAGACAACATTATCAGCACAGCTTATACTCCTGAATTAGATCCTTGTTAAAAACTTTTTGCAGTCTGAAGAATTGCTCCTTCCACAGGTTCTTAACTATCGTCTTAGGCTTAACCTGCTGGGTCTTGCAACTTTTTATATTGAGAGCCCACAGAAGTTATTGGTCTACTTCTGTTTGTTCATAAAAGTGCTATGAAGATTTCCACATTATAGTCTGCTTCTAGCAAAAGTTTGAACAAAAGTTTCTGTACAAAAGGAACCCAAACATTATACTACAAAGATCTAGCATCAAAATAATAATATAAGAAAACTTTCATACAGTGCAAGTGCATCTTAATTCACCACAATGAAATACTGTTGGGTGCTGCCAAAAGTTTATATTACACCAGATCATCTCAACACACAAACAACTCAGTTCATTAACAGTGCCCTGTTAGGAAATCACACAGAAAAATGTCAATTCCAACAAAAGTCAAGAAGTCAGTAATGATAACCATCTGCACAGTTTAGCTGGTTAAAAGATGAATAACAGTCAATTGAGAACATGAGAACAAGGGTAAAGGAAAGAAAATATCACCTCACAACATATGTGGCACAGCCTGTCATCTACACAAATATATCTATCCACAAGAAGACAACACTTCATCAAGACCATCTAGTTACCAAAATCACTCAAACTGTCACTCCTGCTTGTTCTTACAAAATCTGCAGTGATAAAGACGGTGGTGCATATGCATTCTTTAACTCAATTGCTCCTAGAGTTAACCCATTTCCAAAGCCTTCTCCTTATCCCTTGTATCATAATCTGTCAGAAAACAGCTGATTTATACGTTCAATCGGTCGTAAAACTCCCCTTCCCTCTAGTCCAATCCTGTTCCTTGATCTCTGTGTCAGACTCTACAATTCGTCGGTCAATACCTAAACGATATCAAACCATTTTTTTTATTCCAGTCATAGGTCTATGTAAAGTTTTATGCGGTTGGTTCAGAGCTACATAACTGTATCTTAAGTTAGACTTCAAACTTTTTATAATATTGCATAATTTTTTTCTACTGACATTGTGCTACTTTCAATACTGTATTGTATTTAAATCTTTATAAGTGCTCTAGTAGGGTGAACCGTTCAGAGGCGCTCCCAGTGCGCAAGGCCAAGAGAAAAGAAATGTCTTGAGGAAAGTCTTGAGTATGCACTGCTGCTGTAAAGTTTCCGTGTTTGGCTTGCACTAATTTAGATATTATATTACTTGTCTTTTCATGCATGCCTATAGATGCCCATTGCATTCTTCTCTATTTTATATGTGTCTCTTATCCATCTTTCTGTTTTATCTATAATTTCTGGTCTTCTATCCTGTCTGCCTGCTGTGATACTATTATTTTGACTGTCACTGTCTGCTTCCAGTTTCCATCTGCTTGTCTTTCTGCCTTTTCCCTTGCCTTCCTACTCTACTTTCTTCCTTCCTCATTTTCTACCACTTTCCCTCCCTCCAGTTGCCTGTTATTCCATCTCCCTGTCTCTGTATGTCTCTCTGAATCGTTTCTTCCATAGACCTGATTGGATTCGATTTCCATTTGCTTTCCACATTCATAATTAACAATGACATTCAAAAACAGAAGAGCGAATCATATCCAGTTTACATGAACAATAAAAACAGAAGAAAATATTCTGTACAAATGCTGAAGAGCTACCTACAGGTAAGTCAGTTAACACAAGTGCAAGCCTTAGTTTTATGACTCAGGCAAGAACAGTTCACACCACGGGAAACTCAAGCCATGCAGAGGTTCTAGTTTCAAATCCAACCTGTGGTTTAAAATACCTTATTATAATAAATATACAGTATTCATGATTACTGTACAGTATACACGTACATACAACTGCTACAGTTTGCATTCAGTTGCTTGTATCGAACAACCAATTCTCTGTTGCAATATGATTTGTCCTCTTCAACAGCAACTCATCAGAGGCCAGGTTTAAGAGGAGATTCATCTGTTAAGCCCAACTTCGTTAATAATAATAATAACGAATATGATTACAATATATGGCACAGTATAAAAATAAATAAATATAAATAGTAATAAATGCCAGTAGTTTCAACAGTAGTACCGGTAGCTGTAGCAGAGTTGTAATAATACAATTTAATCATGAACAAAGATTATGCAGCAAAGCAAATCTCAAGAAAGTCGAAGAGACCCATCACTAGCAATTATTTGATGCCTCTTATCTCTCTCATTCTTCCTCTATGGTTCCAGTTGCTCCACAAAAGTGGAGTTAGAGCTCTGCTGAGAGAGCTGAAACTTCTGAATACGTTGGCGAACTTTGTAGAACCGCTGCCTGAAGCCAAGAGCTGCTGTTACCGCAAAGACCAGGGTGCATACATAACCAAAGACCTGCAACAAAACCCAGTGCAAGAATACTTTGATTTTACTTAAAAACATTGAAGTTTCAGCCTATCAAAGCCAGGTTTTCAACTTTTATTTCTCAACTTTAAACAAATCACCTATCTACCAGTTTATCTTTAGCCTGTGTCAGCTAATCTGCAAGGACTGGTGAAAATTATTTTGTACGGGCATAAACTGTGCATGATTCTCCTCCAGCACCATACAGCTTCTTCTCTAGAGCCACTGCCAAAATTCAGATGACAATTCTGTAAGGAGCACAGTTTGATATTAGGCTCTGTAAACAGCACAGGGGCACTGCAGTGGGACTCATATGGTGGCGGGACTTTGGGCGGTCATGACTTCGAATGCTTTTGGACGGGCTAATCTGTAAGGGTCTGCACCCAACGTGCTAAAGCAAGCCAAGCAAATCTAAAGTCCTGTAGTCAGTTGATCTATTACTCCATTCAGCAAACCATACATGTCTAAAATTTCTACGCTCCTGTTGACAGTTCACCTACAGTCCTACAGGTACACATGCTTAAATTCACACACATCTCTCAGAATTTGAATATTACACCAGCTAACTGAACTTAAAACATCTCTTAAGTTCTCTATGGAAAATTTTGGTGAGTGTATCATTGTATCCATTCCAAGACAAAGGTGAGACACCACATCGTCGATACAGATGCAAGCAGAAGGTAATTTTTTCTTGGCCCAACAAACAGTTTCAAAAGAGAACTCACAACAGATCCTATAAGTTGTTGTGTAGTCCACTGTGGCAATGGTTGGTCTCTGATCTTCTGATGGACCCATATAGCATTGGCAGCCAAAGAACTCGACACCAGGAAGAGAGCAGACACAAAAGTATATGCAATTAGGTCCTGCCATAAACATAAAAAATTTCATGGTAGGTGGTTCATACTGAAACCAATGATCAGAAGATTTTATAATTGGTAGCTTACTTTCATGACAGAAGCATGCTTTATACTTGTACTGCAAGACGGTGGAAGAAGAAATTATGCTGGAAACAATAAGTTTGATATTCACTGCAAATCCTCTCAAAAGCCTGAATTGAAATCCCATAGTTCTACAATGCATCCAACCACTGAGCTATTTGTTGACAACATTTTTATAATTAAGATTAAATTTTGGTAAGGAAACTAAAATTATCAAGTAAAGAAAAACAGTTTAATTATGAGGATAGCCAAATAAGCATTCAGGTACAAAAACATAACACAAAATCCAAACTCATGTTTCACTGTTAATTCCCACAGACTCTCCTTCCAATCTCCATAACCATATCAGTTCATTGCATATTATCAACCATCTTTTAGTTTTTATAGCCAGTAGCATCTGTGCCTTACAGCAAAACTCTCCCTTTATTTAGGCTTAGAACTGGAACAGGTAAACCTATGGCAGACTGCAAAAACACTTTACACAAGACTTGCCAAGATTGAACAGAATCATAAACGATTATCCATAATCCAATTATCGATTAATTTAATTCATGAAATTTATTAAGCGCATCTTCAAGACATTTATATCTGCATCCAACTTTTAGTAAAAGACAAACGTTTCAAGCACTGATGAAAGATGGATAGAGTAAGCAATTCAGGAAGTCCGTGCTTTAGAGCTGTACCGATGCATCGGCAGCATTCGTAATCGGGCCGATTATTAGAGGTATCGGCATAATTTGCATCGGCAAAAAATAATCGGTGCCGATGCAAATTACTTTATGATTAATGTTTTTTGCACAACAATCGTTACAAAGAGAAAAATTTGCACAAATATCTATGTTTTGTTTCTTATAATTGCGTTATATCTAGCATTGGGCTACTTACTAGGCATCGTAGAAACCATGGACCTATTATACACAGGACTGGAAACTCCTTAATGACCCTTATAGAACATCGTTGTGCCTAGTTTTTGGGCGATAACAAAATAATCGGACTCGTACGCGGTATCGGCTATTTCAATGATCGGCCATACGCGGTATCGGCATAATCGACAAAAAGGGCTATCGGTACACCTCTACCGTGCTTACACGTTAAACGTACACTTTAAGTCACTTACAAACAAATTCCAGTTGATGGGTAGCATGTGAATTGTTTTTGTGACCCGAAGTGCAGCCATGAGGATGCTGAGAAGGAAGCCAATGATGCAGGCAAAGACGAGGAGACGGAGACGGCCAGCGACAGGTAAGAGCAGGTAGTCTGCATCATCGTTTCCACTGCTCACCAGGAATATCAGGCAAATCAACGAACACACCTGAACAAGAAATATCACATCTCAGTCAGTCACATAACTGGATCTAGAATTCTAGATGCACGACCATATTGAATTAAATATCATACAACAAATGTGCATAATTGATTAAATCATTACTGATTGGTAAAAATCAAAGAACAAGTAATCAATAAACAAACAGAATAAACTCTTGGAATTAAAAATCACACCTCTAGAGATCAACTTGGGATTGAAGCGGCATCATAGAGTGCAAATTATATTTATAGTTGTAAGTAGCATTAATAGTGTTTACCACTTGGACCATTCGTAAGATTCCTGGAAGAGTCTTTAGGTAAGAGTCATCAAATGTAATGATGACAGCAGAAACGGTCTCCCCAGGACGCCCATCTCCGCACTGTGGAGGTGCTGACGATGCCACTCTCTGTAGCGGTGGATGCGAAGACGCTGTTCCCTCTGCTGTAGCACCATGCGTGTGGGTGGCAGGTGCCACACCAGTGTTCAAAGTAGACATTTCCCTATATATAACAAATTAGCCAACTGTTAAAATTATGGATGACCTTTACTGCTTTGGTAAAACAGTGACAAGGCCTGGTTGCTGCCAATCACATATACACAGTATGGCTGCCTGTGATTGCAAGAGATTGTACAGAGTGCTGCAAATTCCACACAATGATTCTCTGATAAAACACCGTTTATGTGTCCACCTCATCTTCATCTGTTTCTACGTAGTTCTGTTCATTCACAACAACAGTAAATTCAGAAAACTGCCATTTTCCAAGGTTTCAGATTGGAGTAAGCTCACCATCCATTGATAGGAGTATCCAGAAGGATGTGGTGTAACATAACAAATTGAGCATTTCTGGTGGTGCAATCATTAACTTCAACAACAAAACTTTTCCAGATCATCTTGTGATGTATATAATTTCTTTCATGCAGGAAAGATTTTCTCGCAAATGTGACATAAATTGATTACAATACTAATTTTTGCAGTGTTGCAATCTGGGCAGTGATGCTGTTTATGCGTGATCAGCTGCAAGCGGCCAAAATTAAATTGTACTACTGTTGCATGTGGAGTATGACCAGGGCCGCATTAAGGCTAGTGCGGGCCCGAGTGCTGTGATTACCTATAGCCATCAGCGCGGGGCCCAATTGCAAGTACAATAAAAAAATTATGTACTTCCTCAAAACTGCGGGTCTGGGTGCTACAGCACCCTTAGCACCCCCCTTAATGCAGGCCTGAGTATGATGCATACAGTTCAAACTGCATTGTTTAGCATGACTGCTTGTTCTTGTTAATCATTACTAAAAGTGACACTGTTTGGTTAAAATGCATACTAGCACCACAAATTAACACCAGTTGATGACAAATCACTTAGGTAATTTATCCTTTTGGCATTCCTTATTATTTAAGCTATATAATATGGAGTGCAGCCCAAATCCCCGAAACCAATTTCGGCCGGATCCCAGAAATCGATTTTAGACTAAAATTACAAAGAAACAGGTGAATAGGCAGTATATTGAGATATATCAAGGCCACGCTAGGTCTATGTCATGTATAAGAGTTTACAATTTAACTTTGAAAAGTTTTTGAGAGTTCAGCCACTTTCTATAAAACTGTTTTCGGGAAATTGGGTGTTTGTGCATTTTCAGAATTTTCGGGGATTCGGGTTTCAGGGATTCGGGTTGATGCTTCTAGTTTGTTTTAGTATGAAAGATTTTCATCGATCATCTGAACTTCTAGTTTGAGGTTTAGTATGAAACATTTTCATTGGTCATCCAACATCTTAATAAGGGTCGCTAAACGATAAATTACCATCAGTTACGCAGCGTCCTCATGCTCTTGCATTAAAATAGCAAGTCACGAAGCTTGATTATTTGCAAATAATCACAACTTTCGACTGAGCTACAATATATCGTATTTTGCGACATAAATGACCAAATAATTAGAATAAGTAACGGTTACCATCCTCAGTGAACATCTGATGCCAACTGGCTGGTCAATGTAGCAGAGACTGAAACTATATAACAAACAAGTATCTATTACTATTAGTGTAATAGCTGAAGATTGAAGTTACATCGAAATTCACTTACAGACTGCAAGGCGTCTCATTGATTACCATATTTCCAAAACGTCTACTCTACAACAGTTGCGCCATGGCTATCCACCTGGGCAAGCGACCGATCGACGGTCATCAGTTTAGATAGCACGCTACAAGTAATAGCAAAATAAAAATCAAGACAAACGAGAATCTTTCATCAAAATACTTTTTAATTTCTGCCCAGACTGAGCATATGTTATGGTTCCCTACTGGTGCTCTCGGCAGTAAGTAAGACAAATGTTTTGAATAAGCAGTTAGAGTATGTCAGCTCAATAATAAGTTTTTACGTATTAAAACTTGAAGTAGCATTAAACTTGACCCTATTTTAGTTTTATATGCATCGTGAATTGCATCGTGTTGTAAATGCGCTGAATTTGCAGTTGTTTAGACAAACCTCTTAAAGGCGCTCTATCCCAGATAGAGATCGAACAGAAGTCAAGAAATTCTACAAGCCCATGTTGCAGGCTGCTAGCTAAGCAACCTATTCCAGAATGACGGCTATTTAAAACTAAGCTGCGTGCGAAAATGTCACTGATGACTTCGAGGTGCATAGTCTTGAGATAAAATGCAGCTGTGGGTGATGATTAATGTCTATAGATATCTCTTTTAATCATCAGTTTGACGACATCTCTTGGCTCATCTGAAGGAGATAACGCAACATTTTTTGGTAAAAACAGTCTTCCTTCTTTGCATGATCAAACTACGCTGTGTGGGTGTCGTAGTGTGTAGGTAGTATGGTCAAGTACTATATTGGTCGCGCGAAATAAAAAGCCAGAGATAACCAGACTAGTCAGTCACAAGAAAAGATTGTGTAGGTTTGAGATTATTTATTGACCCAGTTATGATATTTACGCGAGAGCATTGACGAGAGTACTTGAACGGAGTTCGTTGGAAGGCGCGTCACAGAGAGCATGAGAGACAGAAACTATTGAGCGAAACCGTGAATTTCAGGATTTATTTGACGTTTTCGACAGCTGTTTCGCTCGTCAGACATAGAAATTCATAATTGTAGGACACTGGCAGATGTTAAACTCTTAAATTGTTCAACGTTATGGCGAACTTTGCTTTCGGGGACCGCGCGAAATGAGTAATTTAAACACCGAGGAAAGTTGGGGGTAGATAGCCCAAGGCATAAAAGATTGCGTACAGTTTCGAACTGTTTCCAGATCGGTTACTGTTTTGAATGCGATTCGGGTAGATTTGTGTTTTCAACGGATGAAGAATTCTACTACTCGATTCTAAACTTGTTAAAAATGTCTCAGGTCGAAATGGATTTTAACGTTTTGGAGAAGGACTCTCGTGCACTCAGTGGCCTTTTCCAGGCAATTGTTAATGACATGAAGGTGGGTAGATGGTGACCGGGTGGTCGTTATGTATATCTGTGGTTTTTCGTTGTACCTTTACGCTTGGTTGATCCTAGTGAAGGATGGGCAAATGGGATAGAGGAAGACCCGGGCAGGGCATAATATGGGATGACCAGGTGACGAGGAACTAGGCTGTGGGTATTGGAGTTGATTAATAATGTTAATAATGTTAATAATAATAAATAATAATAATAATAATAGCAATAATAATGATAACAATAATAATTAGATAAAGAAGAACAGCACATCAAGACTGGTGGTCAGTCCCCTTGCCAGCCAATCTTTGTCATTAGTATAACTGAGTTTGCTAGGGGTCACATGTGGAGCAGAAATGTTGAACAATCGATCTCTTGGTTTATAGCCCAGCATGCTAACCACTAGACTCCATTCCCCAATATATAATAATAAGACAATTCATACAGCAGCATAGGAAAGCCGATCCCAAAAAAGAGCTCTATACATATGTTCAAAAATCAACAACAGTCATACGATATTTTGTAAGATAGGTTTTGAGCCGACTTGAATGTATCCATTCTTCACTTGGTTGGGAAGACTGGTCCACAGTGGGTCCAACAACAGAGAAGGAACAGTCACCAAGCCTCGGGGAAGACTGTGGAGCTTGCAGTTGATTTCTCAGTGGGAGATATAGAGCTCTGACATCTGTTCTGATTAAGTGTAAATGATCTGATCTGATCTGATCTCCGTGTGCAGATTTTGCATGACGTAAAACTGTGGTTGTTTTAAATTTACATTACGTAACTCTACAAACCCATTAGAGTAAGACATGCAGACACTCAGTGAGCAGAGAAAGGCAGCAAAATGTGATACTGTCAAGGTTGTATTAGTTAAAATGTGATGCTGTTCAATGTAATTAACTGCATTTTATAATGTTTGAGCAAGCTCTTCAGAAATGCTGTTGAATTTCTGAAATTAGATGAACGGGATTATTAGTCTTGTTTGATGTTCATTGGAAATGATGTGTGAGATAGACTATCTTATTACACTTTCTACTCTTTTTCTCTTTTGCCAGGTTCTAACTAATTGTTGAGACTTGCCATCAAAATATACAACCTTAGTTTATAATTTTAATAAAATAGATTGTAGACTTTTTAGAAGTTTTTCAGTGAGTTGTATGTATGCTTTGTCCTCTTTTTGTTAGCTACCTTGCCTTGAAGAAATTGTTCTGTTGTACTTTTAATTGTTAATGAAATGTTTGTAGGGCAGTACCATCATTTGGGAGGATTTCAACAGTAAAGCTACCAAACTTCACACTTCTCTTAGGTAGAAAAACATTTATTCATTTCTTTTGTGATGCTGATTGGAATGAGAAGATGGACTTTGTTTTTATGATGTTGGTGATGATGATGATGATGATGATGGTGGTGGTGGTGGTGGTGGTGGTGGTGGTGATGATGATGATGATGATGATGATGATGATGATGATGATGATGATGATGATGATGATGAGAAAGAATCTGATAGTGTAGATTGTAGATGACAATGACTGTATAATGATTGGCGGCACCCAAAAATTTGGCCATATCTCCGCCTGCATACGAGACACTCTGCACTGGTTACCTCAACGCATTAAATATGAAATTGAAAGTGTAATGCGAAATTGCCTAGTGGGAAAGAGCCCCCATCTTATCTCAGCTCCCTGTATATCTTTGCCTTTGGGCACAGGTCCTCCAATCAGCTGCACGTTGTGTCCTTGTTATCTCTCAGGCTAGGTCGTCCATTATCTAGCACAGAAGTTTTGCTATTGTTGGCCCTGTATCCTGGAATAGTCTTCCTTTCAAAATTAGAAATGAGCTAATTAGCCTGTCATCTGTTCCGTTTCTGGGTACTCCCTGCTTAGTTAGGAGCGCTGCCGATGAGTTTGTTCTTGAGGTTGTGCTTTGAAGTTGTGCTTTACAAGTTTTCACTATTAATGTTCTGTTATGTAATTGATGTTATGACAACCACTTTGAAGAACAAGGATCAACTCTATATTACTGGGAATTTCACCTGAAATTAATTAAATGAGTTTGTTCTTGAGGTTGTGCTTTGAAGTTGTGCTTTACAAGTTTTCACTATTAATGTTCTGTTATGTAATTGATGTTATGACAACCACTTTGAAGAACAAGGATCAACTCTATATTACTGGGAATTTCACCTGAAATTAATTAAATGAGTTTGTTCTTGAGGTTGTGCTTTGAAGTTGTGCTTTACAAGTTTTCACTATTAATGTTCTGTTATGATGTAATTGATGTTATGACAACCACTTTGAAGAACAAGGATCAACACTATATTAGTGGGAATTTCACCTGAAATTAATTAAATGAGTTTGTTCTTGAGGTTGTGCTTTGAAGTTGTGCTTTACAAGTTTTCACTATTAATGTTCTGTTATGATGTAATTGATGTTATGACAACCACTTTGAAGAACAAGGATCAACACTATATTAGTGGGAATTTCACCTGAAATCATTTGGTGCAGATGTTGAATTGAGGCATGGGTGATTAGAACAGTAAAACTACTAAACTTTTACTCTGGTCTGGAGTGTTTAATTGTTCGTGTATGACAGTGATTTGGATGAAAATATGAATGATGTTAATTTTGAAAATTATGATTACAGCTATTGCAATTGTGTAAATATTGGTCTAATCAGGGACAAAACCCATGATCATGTGAAATGTTAACAGAAATTGTAGCCTGCAAGTGATGTACAGTTGGGTCATGGGTGATTCAAATGAAGGTGGATGCTGCTCACTTATCACACGCCTCTGTCACAGAGACATGGTGGTGATGGTGGTGGTTGTGCGGATGGAAATGGTGCTGGCGGTGCTTCTCATGATGAAGAAGATGACAACCATATTAGTTTTCTGTTCTGTCACAGAAGACATAAAAGTGCGTCTGGCTAATAATCCATTTAGTTGCTTCTGTGTGACTGGCTAGTCAGTCAGCTGTGCATCTCAGCTGAATGAGAAATGTTCTTTTTATTCTTAGATCCACAGTCGTTGTCATAACATCCTTCTTAGATGCCTTCCAGAAAGTTGCCGATCTTGCCAACAGTTCACGAGGTTAGCAGTCTGTACTTTAGTAAAGTTTCGTGGTTTAACCATTTAACAGCGAAGAGTACTTTGTTTCATCAAACAGCTTCTTCAAAAACCTCTGTTTCTATTGCTTGCAAGAGTGTTACATTTCTAAGCCTAACCTTTTTCTTACAAACCAGTTCTTTTGGTGTGCCCTTTTTCTTTGTGATGACTTCGTTTTATTGCATAGGATAACAGATGCAGTTTGCATTTTTCATGTTTTTATTGAATGTTGACAGTCTCAGCAGATTTCTGATGATACTTAAGTGATCTAAACTGTATTTGGTTAGGAAGGTATATATTGAGAATAAGGGATTCGTAAAAAGCTCTGTATTGTTTTAGATGCGTTTGGGGTAAAATTTGAATTCAGGTGCATTGTGGGATGCTTTAAAAATGTGCTTTATGGTGACTCACAGAGTCACAATCAGTTGTTGCCTGACAATTTTGCTCCTGAGTTTCTTAGGATTTTATATGAGTGAATACTGTCCCTTTGTGTATGTGGGTGTGTTTGCTTGCCTATCTGTTCTTCTTGTCTGTACCTCTCTTGTCTTTCATGTGTTCGAGTCTCGATTTCAAGTGGGCAGCGACTGAGCTAATATTTGAGTGACTTCAAGTGGCTTTGTTATCTAGTTGGATTTGCAGCGTTCATGATTGTGAGTGTGTGATTAACATTGATTTGGGCAAACCATGTAGGATGATGAAGCTTATCCGTTGGCCTCCTCAGAAACGGGTAAATCTGCCTCCACCTCCTGCATTTTTTATGTCAGTTTGTGTCCCACGCTGTGCTCTCAAGACTTGTAGTGTGACCAGAAGAGAAGTGATCAACATAAATTGCTAGCAACAGAGAACAGAAATTGTGGCCTGTAGACATAACTGTCAGGCTGTATATGTCAGAGTGACCTTCAGATGGTTTTTGTTGACAATTAGATTGTTCATGATGTGATTATGTCTGACAACAGCATATGGTACTTAAAGAGTGTACCATTTGGTACTTAGAGTGTACCATTTGCTACTGCTCTTGTAGTGATCGTCTGTTACCAAATAGTGTGGTGAGGTAACAAAGGGAACTATCTTTCACTGCTGCATCATGCAGGGTTTGAATCCTGGTGCATATCTGTTGCATTTTACAGTGTTGTCATGAGATTGGTTATCCGTAAAATACCTGTTGTTCAGTTGCTAGATTCTGTTTTGGCTTTGTTTCAGATGAGAAATGTTTGCACTGAAAGAAAATTTTTGCAGTTATAGAAATGAAGATTTAATCTTTGCTGTAATGTAGTGTAACTGTGGGAAAATATCCATATAAACTTACCGAAACACTATATAATTTATCACTGTTAATTTGTTTTTATATGGCATGGTCATTGAAAGGAGTACCATACTTATACTCTGGGGCAAGAAGAGCTCCCTAGATTATAGACATAGACAGGATGACAGGATGATCTTAGATATGGGTTGACCCTTCTAAGACACTGTGTCTGGCCTATTAGCTGTTGATGGATAAACAACAGCTCTGAGTGAGTGAAGAGTGAGTTGTGAGGGGAAGAGGGTCTGAAGGACCCTAGTAACCACAAGGCTCTTCTTGTTTGCTGTTCGTCTTTGTTTGTGGGTTGTGTGTCTAGTTGGAGCCGTTGCCGGAAATATTTTTCCTAAGGGTAATTCCTGTAGGTTGGCAGATCTAGTTAACCCCCTCCTGGGGTTGTGCAAAGGAAATTCATGACGCAGATATTTGTTCCACAGACATGACTTGGTTAGGTGACCTGTATGCAGTTTTAATGCTATTGATGTGTCACCATCACTATGAATGTGATCATCACCAGGACAGTCATAACACTGCTGCTTATATATTATCCAGTTCATTTAATTATTTCTTGTGACTCTGATGACGTCATCTTGAACGCCTGCATGAAAAAGACAATGCCCATTGTTGGTCATTTGGAATGGGTGTGATAGGGTCATGTCTTCCTTTTTGTTGAACGCCTTGTACTGAATTCAGGCAACTTGAAAAAATGCTTTTAAAATACCCATATCGTCTAGTTATTGGTAAATGGATGTGATCCTTGGACCGCAACCAACACGGCTCTAAGCCACCGCTAGCCGAATGCTAAGCTTGCACTCATTGCTGTTTTACAGAATGCCATGGTAGTCGGACTGCTTACTTAACTTGCAGCCTAGTCCTATATAGAATGCATATAAGTTTTTATGGCATTTTAATAGCCTGCCATGTATATCTCACTTGAAGATTTCTTCCAGTATCCTCAGGTGGGGTCATCTTCTGGATATGTCCCTAAGTCAGGCCTGACTGACTGCCTGGCCTAATACCGTCCTTTCCTTCCTTACTTATCTGTATGATGGCAGGGTAGGGTAGGGTCTGCCTAGATAGATGTCTTGAGTACCTGAATGCAGGTCCTTTGTGGGTGTCCCTTGTATTGTGCACGTTGGCTAACCTTTTGTATTTGGCACAATGGAGTTTATGGGAGGAGGATGGGGTGGGTTGTAATGATTGATTGCTTTGGGGAGCTAACGTTTTTTAATTTTAAATAAATTTTTTATGTAGAGATCATTTTTAAAGTGCACATGCATGTGCCTGTGTTTGCATGTATGTTTGTCTATGTGTGGCAGTGTGTGTCTGTCTTTGTCTATGTGTCTTCGTAAGGGTCTGCATGCATGATCATGTCTGCTTTGCCTTGAATCTACTTCTTTATTGATCTGCTGATCTCTGTTTCGAATTTCAGTTTTAAATCGAGCCATAAGACATCTGTTTTTTTGTTAAATCTCCCTCAGGTGATTTGTCCATAAGGGAGAGAGGTCTGGCAACCCACCCTTGAATGCTAAGCAAAATGAAGTCACTGACAATTCATACCAGTAGTTGCCTCTTGGGGTTAGGTTCCTGGAATCCTCCTTCTCCTCCGATTCCTCCTCGCCGTCGTCCTCCTCCCCCTCTGTGGTGTCTTATAAGACATCAGTCCATTTCTGTGCCCATGCACAAAGGGGAATCCAGTGAGGGGAGATCTGATCTTGCCCCATTTGCTTTTGGGGGCCCATGCCACTGGTAGTTGATGCCGTTTATCTGATTGAAACTTATATATTCCAGTGGGCCTCTTAACTGGTTTGTGCGATGGTTGGCCAAAGAACCTGTAAAGTAAAACCGGTCCCTGATGACAATATGACACTGAATATAGTTGAATAAACTCTGGAAAAATAAAGAGAAGGAGTCGTGAAAATGCGTGAAAGTGAAAAGGCGATGACAGATCAAGAGAAAGAGTTCTAAGTCATTGAATCAGCCAGGAATTCCTAGAAATGATTAACGATGTCGTGAGAAAGGAGGACGAATAAAACAAGGTCTTCAGGAATTTCCCATGTTACAGTTAGTAGCAGTAGAGTAAAGTGATCAGCCAGTGTCTGTGTGTGTGTAGTCTGTGCAAGATTGTATGCTTGCATGTGTGTCTGTGTGTGTGTAGTCTGTGCAAGATTGTATGCTTGCATGTGTGTTTGTGTGTGTGTGCTTGCATGTTTGTGTGTGTGTACGTGCTTGTGTAGGGTGTGCTGATGCATTTCTGGGTGTTTACATGTGTGGTATGTGCTCTTTGTGTTGATATGCTTTATGGTGTGTTTATGAAGGTATTTATGTCCTTGTGCATGTATGTTTGTGTCTGTTTGCCATCGTATGTATGCATGTGTCTGTGTTCCTTTGTATGTATGCATATGTGTGTGTGCATGTGTATGGCTTTGTGTGTATGTGTTTTGCATGTGAATATATGTGTTTTTAGAAAGCATACCTAGTACACGTCATATGGAAAGAAGTAAAAAAATTTCTTCGGCTCCATGTTCTATTTATATTTGCTCGCTCTGTCTGTCTGTCTCTGTCTGTCTGCCCTGGACTCAGATTTGGCTTTGGTAATAATTTGTTTCTGATAGATGAACACACAGATGTGTTGATGTGTTGATGCAAGTTAGGATATGAAGCCCAGGTGGGAAGGAGACAGTTATACAAACAGAGAAGTAATCACAGATAGACATACAGACACAGATACCTTTGTTTAATATACAGAGGGTCAGCTGGGTTGGTTGAGAATTGAAACAAGAGACCGATTTAGAGAGACGAACACGGAGGCAGAGACAGGGGTGGAAATACTTCACATAGGACAGATCTACTGGGGTTGGGGGTGTTAAACAAACTACAGAGAAACCAGAGGCTGAGAAAACTGCAGGAGGTGACTCAGCCAAAAACCCAGGAGATACAAAGAGACAGAGAGTGAGAGAGACAGAGAGAGAGACAGACAGACAGAGAGAGAGACAGAAAGACAGACAGAGAGAGAGAGAGAGAGAGTGTCGGACCCGAAAGACAGTAATAATTTCTGTCATACAAAAGTCTGTAGCTACTTTTCCTCAAGCTGCCAATCATAATCGAGTGGTATTACTGATGTGACCTGAGGGCTCTGATGAAAACCACCTGCCAGCCTCCTGGTCCGGTTCCGAACCCTGGATTCTCACTGGAGCATTGATGGCGATGAATGACACAGGTCTGCAGCCGAACCTTAGAGACCTAAATATTCCATCTTCATTGCCTTACCAACCAAGGTGTGTACCACTGGAGGAGAGACTGTTCTAAAACTATCAACAGGTGCCTGTGACCTGGTGCCCGAAGGAAGAGATTCCTGTGTTTTCTGGGCTAATTGGTGAATGTTTCACACCCTGTGTCCTGTGACCCTATAATTTGGGTGAGAATGGGGTCAATTGTCTTGTTCAGGGTTCAAAGGCTGCCCTGGCTTCAGAAGCGACCTGACAATTTCAACTTTGACCCTGAAGCACTTTTGTTCAAATGTGGTTAGGCCTATGCCGGTTTTCACTGCTGGGACTTTTTCTGAAGGGGTACTTGGGTGAACTGCAGCGGACCGGAATCAATTGACAGGGCAGCCAGAGACACCTGTGAAGAGATAGACAAACGGAGGTTAAATGTCTGCCTGTGGGGACTGCAGAAAGATGCACAAATAAACATAGATGTGGACAAGGGTGACTGATTAACAGACATGAATGGCCAAATGCATCTACTTAAATTCAGCAGAACAATTCAAAAACCGAGTGAACCCTATCGTACATGGTTCATTCCCGTATACATTAGAGCATTAGGAGCCAAAGTCGGACCCTAGAGCAGCCAGAGAGACCAGGGTAGAGCCTGCAGTAGCCAAAGAGTAGAGTAGCCAGAGTGGAGCATACAGTAGCCATGGAGTCATAATATATTATTGTCTGTCCTGCGATACTGGACTTTGCTCGGCAGCTGAGTGTGAGCGCGCAGTTACTCGTCCCTTCATGTGGCACCCTCAACAGTCTCTCTGTTTCTGCTCTGCCACTACCATCTCTTCCAGTACACAAAGGCAGTTCTTTTCCTACCCTACCCGCCTATGACACACATGCGCACAGACGCACGTACCAACACACTCACACATTATAGCCAAATGACAGCCTGTTATTTGCCAAAGAGACCAATTTGTGTGAAATTGTGAGCAATTTTCTCCTGCGGTTGGTTAGTGGTATAACCTCCAAAAGCGAGCCATTTCCACGTGTAGCAAAATTCTGACATTTTAAACGTTTCCTCACTTCCAGCTCCCTCCCTTATATATCCTCTCGCTGCCCCATTCCTAGTGCATCTGGCATGGGGCACATACACACTAATGACCGATATTAGTACGCTTTGTTTTTTTGTTCACACAATGGCTGCCATTATCATACAGCTATATGCACTTAGGATAACCAGGATTTCTGTAATTATAAAAACTGTTATATATCTCTCAAATATGATTTACTATATACATATATAATGTATACTATCTATATGATTACTTGCTTACTACAATAGTAAGTTGTCATTTACCATGACTAAAACAGAGGCAGACAGAGACAAAGACAGAGAGACAGTCAGTCTACTTTAGTGGAGGTTATATTTTGTGTGAGAGTACTACTGTACTGATGAATGGCTCAAACATGTGTATAAATGCATATACACGATACATGTACTGGTATATATAACTATATATATATATATATATATATATATATATATACATACATATATACAAATATATGTGTGGATACATACATGTATATATGAGTAAATACATAGGATGTGGTTTAGGTAATGAAGAGATATAGCCATTGTGTGCTCGTGGTTGTGACTTTCGATCATTCAATTTGTGGTAGTTTGTTCCGTTATCTGATTGAAACTTATATATTCCAGTCTACCTGAATATCGTGATTGATTGCTGTCTGAATGACTTTAGACATATTATGTGGAAAAGTCAATTACAGCAGTGAACAGCGGTCTCTTTCCAAAATCAGTTTAAGAGAAATTGAGTAGATGTTGTGAGAGCTGTTTTTCTATGTTCTTTTTGGTGCATGTAAGTTCAACCTGATTGATAAAAATATTGAGATGGGAAGGTGGCCATCTCTCTGTTTTACATTTACATTGTACAAGATTTTTTGTTTTTAAATTGTTGGTTTTTTGTCACATTAATTACTATTGTTATTTTTTTTATAAGAAGATTTATAAATCGCAAGTTAATATAACTAAATACAACGCATATGCGCTAACTGCTGTTAGTGTCTGTGATTTCTATAAGTAAACTGTTGATTATTATTATCACATGTTTATTAAGCACCGCTGTCCAGGGTTTCCATTAGAGCCCAAAAAGAGGACGTACTTAGGTCCAGACCTAGAATTTTGGATGTAGCTCTCTTGTAACGGCGATCACACTGGGCGTATATGACATAAAACAATCACACACTTTATTATCAGCATTTAAGACAGCATTTTCAAGTTCCAGCTAAAGTTTGTATACGACAAAAAACAATAGTAATTCCGCCTAAAGCTGCCTAACACAGGGAAACATAATGGACGTACGTCATATATTGTTCATTGTACTATGCTTAGTACTTGGCACGTATGCCCGACGATAAAAAAAATTGATTTACGCAACTCACCATTGGAATTTTACTTACGCCTAGCTTGAAAATTTTGGATGCTTTGGGCATTTCTTACAGACATAAAAACGGCCATTTGGGCGTTAACCGAAACACTGCCACTGTCTAATGACCAAGAATCAATCAATGATGCTGAGCAGTTGTGAGTGAAGGACTTGTACAAGGTCCCTGCACCGCAACCCTCTCAGGGGAGGTTTAAATATACACTCTCCATGTTACAAGGTGAGAGCTGTAACCAATTGGCCACCATGTCCCACATGATTGGGGAGAGGATAGATGAATGGTAACACTCTTGCTTGGAGAACACAAGATCTTGAAAGACGTGGTTCTATATCTGATTACCCATAAGCTCCCTATAGATCAGCGGTTTTCAACCTGTGGTCTGCGGACTGGTGGTCCGCGGCCATCTGTCTGGTGGTCCGCGAACAAGGCCTACAATTTATATTTTTACAATTTAAAACATGTAAAGAGACAAATTTTGTAAATTTTTTAAGTTTTTGTTTTATTTCAATCGCCAGAATCGGCTAGATAGCAGCAGGAAACTAATAATACACGGATTTATGGCAAAAAATTTCTTTTGTGTTAATTTGGTTTTTGGCAGAATTTTTAGTGGTGGTCCGCGACCGAGATACAAAATTTTTAAGTGGTCCTTGAATCCCAAAAGGTTGAGAACCGCTGCTATAGATCGATTCAGCCTTTCCCCAGGGACGTCATTTCAGCTTTTTTCAGGGGGCAGGAACGTCATTTGAGTATTTTTTCTGCTTATCTGAGGTCACATCTGTTCATCTGGTAGATAGCCATGTTCAAGATTTGCAAAGGTGCTATATAAATATCCAACTATGTACACTGGTACAAACGTGCATGCTTGTATATGATGTGTAAAGTAAATGCAATAAAAATCTGCGCTGGCAGTCTTTTATCAAATGAACATCGTTAGCTGATGTTTTCAAAACTTGGTTGGGCCTTAGGCCAGAAAGCTATCAACATCGAGGGTCTGACAATTCTTTTTTGACACTATGGACCATAACTTTGTTAAAAACTTATGTTAAACTCACAGATATATATGTATATGTATGTATACATACATATATATATATATATATATCTTTTATGTCGTTATGATACGATTAACTAATTTTTGGAGATAATCTATGCCGCCATAGATGTTGATTAAGGGTTTTGTCTGAGAGTAGAAATCTCCCCTTAGTGAGGTTCTAAACCATTTACTGCCAGACATAAGGGCTGTGGATATATACTAGATATACTAAATATTTGGATGTTTGCAGATATTAATCTCTGCTGTGTGTAATGGTTAAACTGTGAGTTACCTAGCACCTTTGTTACTTATCTGGTCATGAGAAATCAGTGGTTCTGGTGTGTTAAGGGTAGCCATGCATTCATGCATTGCTTCGGGACTATCAGAGCCACCTGTTGGCCAGGTGGCTTTCGTATGTCTACCAGGTCTAGGAGAGCCACCCTATAATGTGTCCTGTTGAAGTGCATATTAGGCATCCACTGCCAGATTATCCTCCACTTCGTCTTCTCCCTCCGCAACGCCCCCCCCCCCCCATCTTCATGTGGTGTCCTATTACGGATGCCTCCTGTCATCAAGGCAGTACGGTCATTGTGACAGATGGGGTGTAATGGGGTGGGGTGAGATGCGGCTTCAGCTGATAAAGAGGAGGAAGAGTCCCTCCAGATTTATAGCTATTGTCCAGCGGAGGTCAGTTGGGTCAAGGCCTAGCCAGGGATTGAAGAGGGGCAGGTCAAAGATAACTTTTCAACAATGGGTGTGTGGTTAATTTGAAAAACGGGTTTAATTGTTATAATCATACGGTAGTGTTGTAGCCTTTTATGGACTTTCGTTTAATTTTACGATTTCGGTTGTTTCCGCCCACAGTCTGATGGATTTCTGTAGACGAGCGGATTAGCCTGGAATGGAATAGGAGTAGTCTGCTTAAAAACGGAAGAAATGCAAGAGCATGGCCGTAAGGAGTTTTCCATCAGCATGGGTATCTTTACATATGATTCTTTCACCAGTAGAATAAAATGGATGAGGAGAAATGTCAGAGAGGATGACAGAGGAAAAAGATGGGACAAGAGGAAGGGAGGAGGGAAGGAGAGGAGATCTCCTGGAATAATTGTATATACACTGTCCTTTGTTTATTTCATTTACAGAGAGACTGGGAGACAGACAGACAAAGACAGAGCAGAAAAATGGGGAAATGTGTAGGGGTGTGACAAGGGCGAGGGGAGATGATGGTTCTTAGGTTTCTAACACTGCATGTGGAGAATAGATGTCTGCTGTAATTATAGGCATGTGCTACAAGCTCTTAATTATCTTTGGGCGTGATGGGGTGGAGCAAGAGTTGAATGGGGCATCCTTGAGGGCACAGGGTCAGATGTAAGAAGAGGGGAAAGTAGAGGGCTGTAATGGGCGGCTCCCATGCAGTGATAATTCTAGGCTGTAGTGAAATCATTCAGAAATGAGTAAATTTCATGTGGTTGACTCGGTGAACATCACGGAATCGAACTCAGGCGCTACATAACCAGGAATGAAATTTATTCACAGAGATCCCTATGTAACATGAGTACAATTGGAGAATTTGTTGTGCTGTGAAGCAGATCAAGAGGTCAGATAACGGGCATGTAGAATGGAAGCTGTGTCTTTAAGTGTAAGCAGATGCCTCTTTTTTTACTCCAATCTAGAAACCATCATTCATGCCTTCATTGGCATTGTGGAGGGGATAGATGACTGGAAATACTCTTGCCTAAAGAATATAGATCTTGAATAGATGCTGTTAGGTACCAGAAAACCCTTAGGTCGACTCGGCCTTCCACTCCCTATGGGGCAGCAGTTAAATGAGCGGGCTCTAACAGGCTGTTCAATAAGAACTTGATAACTGTAGTCATGTTTCAATGTGACTTACTGCGGTTTGTCAATGAGCTTGTGAATAAACATGAATATTATCATTATTATTTTATTATTATTACTACTAACAGAAATCTACTTTATACCCACAGTTACGTCATGTCAGATGGCACAGGAGGATTGTTTATGTGGTTATGAGCTAGGAACGTCAATGTAAGGTATGGGATTCAATTCCCAACTAATACAGAAAGATGTTTCAGAGTTTGTGTTCCACTGTAGGCTCCTGTCCACTTGCAAAGCTACCTTTACTTTAAAAATGATTCCTAAAATAGATAGCTTTTAAATTGATTGGGCAGAGAAGTCTGGCTGAAGAGGAACTGGCTATCTGCCTTCATGATGGAGTGAAGAAGTCAACTAACAAGTCTTTGTCCACAGGCAGTCATGTGGCTGGCTTAAGTGATCTTGGGTTCAGTTCGAGTTTTCGGCCACTTGTTAAAAAAGAATGAATCAATTGCTTGTGTGCATGCCTTCGATGATGTGTAGCTTCCTGAAGTTGCTATGTGAAGTAAGTATGTAAGTGGTCTTTATTTGCATCTGACAGGCATGCATGCATTACACTGTATACACTGCTTACATATTGGAAATATACTATAAAAAGAAGCATAGACATACATGTGAGGTATATGCAATATTATGCATGCCTTCATACGTGTATGTGTTATGTAGGGTGCGTAAAGGTAATGTTTCAAGGTAAACCTTGTTGACGTGCGTATACATGTGGGTGTATTGTTTGCACGTGTGGGGACATTTGTATGATGCATTGCAACAGCTTTTCAGAGAATGACAAGTTCTTACGTAGGCCAATGATACCTCAAAGGCTGGGTGAAGTCTCCATTGGCAGGCTCTGTCACACATGTATATAAAATCCAACAATACAAGTTCAGTGACTGTTGACGCCATATTCCTCATACACAAACGTCATATGGTTATGATTAAAGGCTTTTTAAAGTTCTCCGTATTGAGCAGCTACCCCTGCATTATGGGTCTCCATTCGATTAGTCACTGCCCTTGATGGGAAAACAGTCCCCTGCCAATGAATTTTGGCTTGGTTTAGAGTACATTTAGGGGGTGCTCGATAGTGTAGTGGTTAGCGCACTGGACTATCAATCGAGAGGTCGGGGGTTCAAATTCCTGCCAGGGCAAAAAATGTGAGATTTCTGCTCCACTTGCGCCCCCTAGCCAACTCAGCTATGATAAGTAAATGATATGATATGATAAATGTGAGATTTCTGCTCCACTTGCGCCCCCTAGCCAACTCAGCTATGATAAGTACATTGACCGTACGCCGTCATTGGGAAGATGAGAGGGCAAGGGGGAGGACTGGCCACCCGCCCTCCTATGCCGAGGCTAAGAAAATGAAGTTGCTAACACTTCATACTCATATCTGCCTCATAGCCAGCTTAAGGGACTGCTCTTCTTCTTCTTAGAGTACAGTTAGTACAGTACACTAGTGCAGGAGTGTTGCATACTCCATTAGTTTACTATTATTCTGCTTAATGTGAAAATCTAAACTTAAAACTGCAGCTTTAAAAAGGTTTATGCATAAGTAAGTGATGTATTTAATGTAGTATTCATTAGTGTAAAGCAGCATTTCCCAAAGTGGCTTCCGCGGAACCTAAGGGTTCCACGGGGTGATCACAAGGGTTCCTTGTAATTTAAAGTTGTAATTTAAAAGAAATTTCATTAGAATAAAACATTTCAAACAGTTTTTAAAAACTACGCAAAAGTTTTATAAAAGTTTAAAACTGCCGTCAGTCATTTCCTGTATTTTGCCCCCATTCAGCGATAATCCGAACTTTCAGTGCCCATTAGGGCCTAGATATCTAGTAACTATATAGATTATAGAGATCACTGCGGGGACCTAAGTTGGTCAGAGCTGTTACAAGTCTGAATAAGGACGTAGCCATCTTTGTTATAGTTACCTCGATGAAACGAATCCGAGTCTGATAATCGTACAGCAGCATTAGCAATAAATTTTTTTAATTTGCTGGTATAGAAATCTGCCATGGAGCGTTCGCTCAAGGAGGGAAATTTAAGGGTTCTGCGTGGGCCTCCCGTGTTCAAACTATTACGTAATGTGGACTGTTTTCCAGCCTAATAGGAGTTTTTAATTTAACTGGATCGTGTTCTCCACGAAAACATTCGAACAGAAATTGCAGATCATATTCACGACATGGAAGCAAACTTGGTTAAATACTTTCCTCCCATGAAGGGTGACGCTAATTGGATTCGAAACCATTCAAAGTATAGTCAAAAAGCAGCAAACTTTTGTAATAAAGATTATGACCTTCTTATTGAGACAACGTCGGACTCGCAAATGAAGCAGAATTTCACTGATCTTTCATTGATCTTTTTCTGGAGCAGGCTAATTAAACTTTAATTAATTATTAAAGAATGATCCACTGTCATGAAATGTGCAGTTAGCGTGCTTCTGCCATTTGCCACAACGCATTTGTGCAAAGCTGGATTCTCATATCATACACTACAACGAAAACCAAATATAGATATTGACTAAATGCTGCACCTGACATGAGAATCCAGCTTTCTACCATCAAACTAAATGTAAAACTTTGTCATGAGAAGAAACAAAAGCACTGCACACATTAAAACTTCATGTACTCCCAATATTGTGCTTCATGAGTCTTGGTCTTAAAAACTGTACACTTTAATTTTTGATATAAGAGCAAAATATGTGTTGTATAAACTGCTTATATCAATCAATCAATCAATCAAATCCTTTATTGAAGCAGTTTGAAAAACAAGCAGTATAACATAGCAGTATCAGCATTTGCAACAAAAGGAGACCCAGAAGGGATAAAAAATCCCGCTATGTAGGGCCACCTAAGGTTCAGTACTATCACAATAAATGTCATTATAAAAGTCTTTCAATCAATATTCTAATCAATTGCTTCGATCAAGAAAAAAGAAATGAACAAGATAAATCTAAGTTAAAACTTAATTAAATGGTATATGTGGAATCCAAAACAAAATTAGTGCAATTGCAGCAAACGGTTAACATTATACAATTATTAATTATATGGTTGTGTGTGTATTTGGTTAGGCCTATATTAGTATGCTTTTCAGGCGTTATGTATGCCTCAATATGTTTAGTTCGGGTTGGGGTTCCGCCAGAAAATATTAAGATGAGAAGGGTTCCCTGGCCAAAAAGGTTTGGGAAACACTGGTGTAAAGTAAGGCTATGTACAGTGTGTTAACAGTGCCCTCAGTTATACAACAAAGATGTACTTTTGGTGGTTTATGCAAGGCATTATATTACTTTTTGTGGCATCTGCAATGCCTGGATGCTGTGAACAGGATGGTTGTAATTGGAAATGCTAGAATTCTTTGCAACTGCTCGTTAGGAAAGGAGAGAACTAACCTTACGTAATCCAATGGTTTTGATGTTGTTTTTCCAGGTGCGACAAGAGACATTGGTGCCTCCCTAACTCGCCTCTGCCTTCGACACAGGAGCATTGAGACCAAACTACGTGCTTTCACTTCGTAAGTTGTGTGTAGAGATGCTCAGGCAATTTCTTTTATCCATTATTAACATTTTAACTCACTTACTTTCAGAGTACTGTTTTGCATGTTGTGCTGTTTTCTGGGTATTTTTTTGATAATTTAGCCTAAAGATTTGTTGGAATTTTGGTTTGTTTTAAAGTTATTTAATTTAGGACATCTGTTCATTCGTTGACTGATAAGTAGGACATTTGTTATTCATGTTTAACAGCATGTAGAACTTGTTACTCATGAATGGGCAACAGTTTGCAGATATCTTTCCTGTAACATTTAAGGAGACGCAATATACCGGTATTTATTCCTTGATTCTAAGAGAAGAGCAGTCAGTTAAGCTAGCCCACCCCGTGTGAGGCAGCCATGGGTATGATGTGTTAGTGACTACATGTACCTTAGCCTTGTCGTATTAGGGCGAGTGATCAGTCCTCTCCCTCACCATCTGATCTTCCCACTTACAGTCTGCTCATTATAACTGAGTTTGCTAGGAGGCCCATGCATGTAGAGCAGAAATCTCTAAATAAAGTTTCTGCCCTGGTGGGGATTTGAACCTTAAACCTCCCAGTTGACAGTAAGCATGCTAACCACTGGACTTCTGACAAACTCTAAATTTGTGCCATATAAATGCATCTTGTAAGTTCTGCTGCTGTAGCAAAAACATTCAGAAATAGATTATTCATGAATAAGCTCACAGCGAAGATCTTTTTCTGTTCCTTGTTTTTCTCTTTGAGCCATCTCGTTTGATGTTGTTGGGTATGGATGTAAGCCAAAGAATTTCCTTAAACTGATGATGCTATCTAATGCTGCACATCTATATTACTTGAACGATAACTGGTCATTTGTGCTGGTAATAGTCTAAATCTTTAGAACACTGGCAGTGGTCTTCAGTGAGCTGTTAATTATCTGAGCAGAATTCAAAATTATGAGTTGAGAAATGAATATGTTTTTAAGAGATTTGTCATAATATGTTTGATTATAACATGAATTCTGATATAACGTGGTCAGGACATGTTCCCTAAAGTTAGATCAGCAACAGAAATAACCTGCCATATATAACAAGGACTTGTTATAACCTTGTTATAACTTGGTCGCGTTATAAGGCGGTTATTGTTATGGCCCCAAAGTGTCTGGTTTACTGAGAAATGCGTTAATGATTACTTTTCAGAGCAATAACAGGGATGGTTGTGGAGCCACTCCAGCTGAGGCTGGAAGAATGGAAGAAGACGGCTGTCCAGTTGGACAAAGATCATGCTAAAGGTTGGCAGCACTTACGGATGAATGACTTCAAGACGAATGATTGTTTGGACCAATAAAAAAACTGAACTGAAACACCCCAGAGTCGTACATTTTATTTGTGTTCTGAACCAGCACATTTTAGACTCCAGTGCTTTTGCAGACTTGGCTGATCCGAGGTGTTGGCATTTGTTGCCTGATTCCGTTTGCAATCATTTCTGTGACATCATTTTGGTTCAGGCTCAGACTTCCATCTTTTCTTAATTCCTTATTCTGTCTTCGGGTGTCTCTATAGCAGGAGTGGGCTAACTATGGCCCGCAGGCCAGATCCGCCCCGCCAGCAGGTTTTATTCGGCCCACACAATTCTTCTGAAAATAAAAAAATCACAAAATTCAGACTGCGAGAAATTTGCCTCGTTTTACTCACGAACAGCTGTTTTCTTATTTACAATTCCATTCTCATCTCTCATAATAACGTATTAACCCTGCTAAAGTTTATTTAATTTTAAATAAGTAAATTTTAAATAAGTAAAGTTTTTTCATGTTAGTAGTTATTAAACGTTTAAAATTTGTTACCAGCCTTTCGAATTTTTTGGCGTTTAATGTGGCCCAATGCCCACCCCTGCTCTATTGGCTTTTTAATCTAGACTGGATCTGTCCATAGGATTATAATGAGTCTGAGGTTTGACTTTAAAGCGACCATCAGTTGGATAATTGCATTACAGGCAGCTCCAGATTAGATGATGGGAATGGAACCAGGGATGAAAGAACGGAGATAGATTGGCTTGATCAGCTTTCGAGTAGGTGAGCTGACGGGTCGTTACGTTGTACTCGTAGAGAGAGAGACAGACACACACAGACAGACAGACAGACAGACAGACAGACTGACTGACTGACAGACAGAGACAGAGAGACACAGGCAGACAGACACAGGCAGAAACAGAGAAATTCACTGATGGTTTAGCTGTTACTAGAGGGCAGATGATTATAATGATCACAAAAAAATGGTTGGGTAACTCTGGGTTGCTGTAGGAAGAGAATGTTAATTGCTTGGTTTATTAACTTCTTGTCTGGGAGATGTTTTTTAATAAGCTGCTTTGGCGGTGGCAATGGGCTTCTAATTGAACTACCCAGTGTTCCCCAAGTGAACAAGATAATTGCAGCACTCTGACAACATCCTTAGCAAAACTAGCGAATTAGTGTAATAGTCTCTTTGATGCATATTCTGGAGGGTAATAAAACTCTAGCAGATCGGTTTACTTACCTACCTAAGTGCTGGATCATTTCAGCCTCCAGGTTTTTTAGGATCTACCTACCTATCAATTAGGAAGTCGCGTCCTTTGGTCGACCTTGCTATTATTATCCTGACCTGAGAGGTAAATAAAAGCAAAATGATGCTGTGGCAATATATTTAGCACATGCAGGCACGTGCCTTTGCTTAAGCTAAGAGCCATTTCAGATTCAATGTCGACCTTACACAGACTTGTTAGCTACAGTAATATGTTTAATTTGGCTTACACTAATGCAGTTATGTACGTATGTTATTTAAAATGTGGAATGTTGACAATGAATCATATTTTCAGAATACAAGAAAGTACAGCAAGAAATAAAAAAGGCTTCATCTGATACAATACGCCTTCAGAAGCGAACAAAGAAAGGTGAATGACGTCTGTCATATTCATGTTTACCTGACTTATCATTGCTTTTCATTGCTTTTAATACTTGTACTTAGTCAGGTGTGGTCAGGGTGAGATCTGCCCAGCACAAGTAATAGATAACTGATGCAGATGCTATTTGGAATTACCTGTTGTATATTACGTTTACCTGTCCTGCAGAAACTAATCAATTTTTTGTGGCTTTCTTCAAAGCATTGTTACATCATCATCAGAGTTGTCATCGCCATCATCAACCTCAACATCATGATTGTTATTATTTATGTATATGCTGTGTAAGTGTTAATAACATTATCAAGTATGTATCATGTAGGATTGCTGGATGTTGGTAATTGAGCTGTTTGATGTCTGAGAGCTGGTGTAATTACCTTGGAGAAATAAATATATACTGCTGATGTGGATAATTGTGTTACATCCTAAACTTATGACCCTTTGTTGATGGAGGAGGCATGTAATACATGAGCAATTATTATCTAAGCCTTACCATGACATCAGAAGAACCAAAACTTAATGTCCCATGCACGGATCTGAGGTCTGTCAAAACTCAAGTCATATAATGATGTTGACCTATATTTATAAGGAGCTTCACTTGGTTAATAGAGGCCTGGATGCATGTGGAAATCATTCTGACCTGAATACATAAAAATTATGTAAATTCCATTGATATTGATCTGAATATGTATAGTGCCTAACTGTACAGAGTTCCCAACTGGCAAGAATCAGCTCTTCGGCTCCATTATAAGGGGTTCAGAGTCTGCCAAAACGTATGAAATTTGAAATTGAGTTTGAGACTTAACTGGCAAAACATGACAAAACAAGCAGCTGATCCAAATTCCTACTGTGTAAAGAGTTTGTAATGAATACGTAATGATCTTCAGTGAATATTTACCACTTTTGTAGGCCAAGGCGACTTGAGACATCGGCTGGAAAATGCATTTCAAGACGTTCACTCCAAATACGTTTCACTCGAGGAGATGGAGAAGCGAGCTGTTCGATGTGCAATGATTGAGGAAAGAAGTCGGTTCTGTTCGTTCATCTCGTTCTTGTCGCCACTCATGGTTAGTAAACACATAAGAACCTTCTCTGCTGGTTTCTTATAGTATGTAATAAAAGTTTATTTTTGGTTAATGTATGCTGAAGTGTAATCAAAATAACAATATTTTTTTATTTGATAAGAAAGGTGAGAGGGCTTTATGCTTAAGTAATGAATTAAGAGTGTGGCTATGTCCACATAGCAGTCCACTTAGACTGAGTTGATAAGACAGTCAGACACACAGACAGACAGACATAAATACAGACTAACGGACCATATTGTGATGTACCTTCAGAATGACTGGCCATATTCTGATGTACCTTCAGAGTGACTGGCCATATCTGATATACCTTCAGACTGACTGACCATATTGTGATTTACCTTCAGAGTGACTGACCATATTCTGATATACCTTCAGAATGACTGACCATATTCTGATATACCTTCAGACTGACTGACCATATCTGATATATCTTTTTGAGTGTTAGTTTTTGGACTGCTGTCATTGTTTTGGTCGTCCTGCTAACTGGCTGCAGCACAGAATTTGTGATGCTGACGAGATGCTATATATATATATATTTTTTTTCAATCAGTTTATTGACTCATCAATCATAACATAAACAAAACACATTAGGTTAAACAAAATAGTACAAACTCTTTGTAGCAAAGTGCATTTATAACCTGAGCTTACAGTACGAGACAATGAGTCAGCCGAAAAGGATCAATAGACCCGCTAACAACTCGGCTGGCTCATTTACCAGTCTATTTTGTGTTAACTCAACGCAGTCACACAAGCAGTTTATCTCATCACATGGAATAGAAACATAAGGCAGAACAATAAGCATATAAGCTTATATAAGTCTGTGTTAATTATACTTTTGTCTGTTTTAGGAGCACGAGATTTCGATGTTGACAGAGGTGACCCATTTACAGGAGATCGTAGAGTTGTTAGCAGCTCAGACGGCTGATCCGACGTCATTACCACAATCATGTGAACAGGTCATTCTGGACCTCAAGGGCTCTGATGGCTCCCAGAAGTGGACTAGTGTATGTATTACAGCTCCTTTTTATGACATTTCATTTTAAGAAACCTGATGATAATAGTCGACATAGGGTGGTGATTCAGTAGTCCTCGGCACCACCGCCACTAAGCCCTCCAGTCGCTAAGCTATCGACTGCTAGTGACTCTGTTCGCGTTAATATTTTGCTTATTATTTTAATCGCGGTCTGAGTTTTGATTTTTGACGAAGACATCAGCACCAGGACAGGAGCAACACTTGCTTATAAGGTTCAAGTCACAGTGCAACAGACTAGAAGTCTAAAAATCAGTCAATGTCAGGTTACAAGTTCTTTACTTACCAACTGGTCGAGTGGTGCCTGTAACTTTGCATGACGTCACGGAATCGTTTTCATCGAAAATGGTGTCTGTTTGTATTTTGCGAACTGACAAACATAGTGTTGAATATGCGTTGGTTTCAACGTCTACAGCCAGTCAACTATGTCACTAAGTCAGTCGCGAACCCATCAAATCAGTCGGTAATTCCTTAGTGACTGACTCCAGGGACTATGATGATTCAGTAGGAATGGTTGTGTGAGGTATGCCCTGGGGGACGATGGCAAGAACAAAAACAATATCAGTGCCAGTAAATATACAATTATTTTGCTATAAAAAGATTTCTGCATGAATTGTGTAAGTGATATCTTTTTTAGCTGAAATGTGTGATTTGTATAGCTGAGTGCTGATTTTATTATTATTATTATTTTTTTTTTTTTTTATGCCCTGAGGTACTTCATTCCCTCAGGGACTTAGAGATTACGTGTGTTATTTTTCTGGAACGGTTATTATTATTATTATTACTATTATTGTTATTATTATTATTATTATATTATTATTATTATTATTATTATTATTAATTATTATTATTATTATTATTATTATTATTATTATATATTTATTAAGCACCACTATCTAATGACCAAGCATCAGTCGATGGCACTGAGCAATTGTGAGTGAGGACTTGCTCATGGTCCTGACACAGTAACCTTCTCAGAGGAGGCTCAGAATAACTCTGCACATTACAGGACAAGTGCTCTATCCAAATGGCTGCCATGTTCCATTATTTTGCATCTGGCATCCTAACCCACATCTATAAAATCTGTCATTATTTCTAAGTTTAGCAAGATGTCTGGTTTGTTTTTAGACTCCTCCTGGTTCTCCGCTGTCTCTAGGATCGCATCTGGGTTCGCATAGGTCAAGCGCATGCAGCATCAACAGCAGTTCTAGCAGTTCACTGCAGTCAGGCCAGAGTATGCAGCAGACATTAGTGACAACACCACTGTTGCAGGTTACGACTGGATTAGTTTTATTCTCAGTGAAGGATAAGCTTCATTTTGTGATTATTTTTGTTTTTTCTTATATTTTATTTCCTGATTATTTGTTAAAGAGTAATTTCGTGCTGTATGTATCATCCATTTTTTTTCTCCAGATCTTACATGCTGAACTCTGGAGTCCTTTGCCATAATACAGGAACTGTAAATCAATTCATAGTTCTGTTAAATGCTAAACTTATTTATTTCCAGTGACTGTGAGTTGCCTTTCTAGATCATTATAAGAATTGTTACACAATATATTTACATTACAGTTACCAGTTATTCTGAGTTTATTCTACAGTGCCAGTGTCCTGACTGAGGGATATCAATTATTTGCTTTTAACTCTTTATTGCTGACATGTCTTGTGCAATTTCCAGTAAACACAAAAATACCTCTAACCACAGTCTTCAGTCTGAAATTCTAATTATCACATGACATTATTGGATTGATGGTTTACTTGTGTACTGTCCAAAGGCACAAGTAGTTTAAGGTGCAGCAGAGACTTGTTGTAGCAGTGTCTTTGAGAGCTACATTAAGCTGCACCTTTTAATGGGGTCATGTTATAATGAGTTTATTTTCTACAGGTTAATTAATTTGGGATCCATGTCCCAGCCCGTGTTATATACATCAAATCTATGCTATGACGAGGAATGATGTAACAAGTCATAGGATAAAAACTATGAATAAATAAAATTAGCAACCGAAACATTGATGGACTTCCAAATTCCGAGTTATTCCTTCAAGTGTTTTTTGTTTGTTAGCCGTCTGCCACTCCGTTTGCTCCAATGCCATCTTCTACTTTGTCGCATGACTCTGGATATGCATCGCAAGACTTTGTGCCGGTCGACTTCAGACGCGAATTGTCACTGGAAGTTGGTGATCAGATCAAACTGGTAATTTTTGTAGGTTAACCTTTCTTTTCTGTTGAGCAAGCTGTAAACTGTACACCGTGAGTGGGAGGATCATGCGGTGAAGGAGAGGACTCGCCACCCCCTCATATGCTGAGGCTAAGAAAATGAAGTCGCTAATGCCATACTTTTGAGTGCTTCTAAGGCTAGCTTAAGGGACTCTGCTTCTTCTGTTTAATTTTATAGATGATGATGATGATGATGATGATGATGATGATGATGATGATGATGATGATGATGATGATGATGATGATGATGATGATGATGATGATGATGATGATGATCTCAATCCTGCGAAAACTTTCCCACCTTGGGTGAAAAATAATGAAAATAGGTCATCCATAATAATGAATTGATGTTGCAATATTGTTTTAGGTACAAGCAGAGCATAATTATTGTAACTGTATAACTAGTGGGACAAATGTCCCAGTAGGTTTAGGATTTGTCCCAGGCAGTGTATGTTTAAAGTATAACTAGTGGGACAAATGTTGCAGGAGTTTTAAGATTTGTCCTGGTAGTAAATCAGTAAGAAGAAAATTTTTTGGAGATGATTTCCTAAAACAGTCATCAACTTTTTGGGAGATCAATTCGTCCCAGTAGTGTAAATCTGTTAAAATATGCACTGGGACCGTACAGGTGTGTTAGGGCATAACCGGGTAGACATTTTCCACCGAGTACCGAATCCGAGTATTTGGATGTACTATTTGCCGGATCCGGGTACGAACCGAGTACTATTTGTTCCATCTGCGAAGCTTCACATTTTCATGTAATAAAAACTTATTGAACAAATTTTTGTATTTGTAATAACTGACTAATACATTTTGAATTTTAGAAATAAATAATCAATGAAATGGACTTGACATCTGTTGTGGACTTCAGGTGTTGGTGTTTTTTTGTACTTTTCTTCTTCAAAATGAAATGCTAGATGAGGCTCAAAGCTAATATTATAAGCCTATAAATTCCGGCATGTGAGGCAGACAAGCAACTATTTGCGTGTACAGTATTTGCCGAGGCAAATAGTGCCAAAAAACGGGATATTCGGCCGAGGCAAATGTCCGAGGCGATTTCCGGTTATGCCCTAAGGTGTGTACATGTATTTTTAGCTTGACACACAGTTAATGGCTTGTAAGTGTAATTGACTGTTGCTGGGCATTGGCATCACAGTTCACGCGACTATTCTGTAAATCTCCTTGCGTCACCTTACCTTACTTCTAAGTTTTTGGCCTGTTCATTTCTGTTGTAGAACTCTATGCCAGCTGATACTGAAGATGAACTTATCGATGACGGTGCCTCACCTATGTCCGACCTCCCATCGCACATTGCTGGAACTAATGTTCCATTGCCTCCGCCCTACTCCCCAAACCATTTCCACCCATCTGCAAGCACCCCTGCGTTCGTGGAGCCTTCGACTTTCTATGAGCGCCCACACACAATATCTTACCCTCGTGAGCACTCGCACGCTCGACCTACACTCACAGCGCATACCTTTGAACCGCTGAACAACACAAAGTCACAGAATTCCTCCAACCAGAGCCTTCCGTCAAATATTGGTAATTATGCAGTGCCGAGTACTGTTGCCGTAACAATGAGGCTCCCCAAAATGGCCGAGGATGGAGAAACGGTGGCCGACATCTACGCGAGACCTCTGCAGGGACAGCGAAGGTCGGGAGTGGGACCATGCCCTGTGGCACCACCTACTGTGCCGGCAAACTTCTGCGCACTTCAAACGCAGCAGAGTAACACAGGTGAGATGGAAGATCTCATCTAATGTGATAACTTCAAACTATAACATCAGTCAATTTCTTGGTGATCGCAGTACAGCTTTTCATTGTATACATGTAATCCTGGCGGAATGTCTGCTTTCAAGCACTCAGTTGGTAGCAGTTAAACATGCCTTGTAGGTTCATATGGTCAGTTCATTGTGTTGGCTGCTGGTCATTGCCTCACCTTACTTGATATTGTATTCTCTCATTTTAAAATGTTTGACGATCTTTTTAAATTATGTCATATTATATCATATTTTATTTAACCTTATCTCAATATTTTTACTGATTTTGAGCAGCATCATGACTGATGACCATTACTTCCCAACACCTGACTGCGTAATGTGACTCTGGCAGATTTTACTTAATTTCCCTTAAATAAGTCGATCTTTGAAATTAGTGTTTTGTGTGGGGCTGAGAAATTTTGAAGATTTACATAAATTCCCTTCTTTTTGGGGGGCCAGGGAAATCTTTGATTTTGTGCTTTGATCATTGTCAGCTAGTCTTGTTTGTTATTTTAGATTTTCCGATACCAATCTACGTTAATACGTCCACTTCAAATTCAATAACGACTGATTCTAGTATTGGAAAAACTGATGAACAAAGTGCTCCCAGTCCACACCAGTCACTGCTTCGCAGTTTCTCCTTTCCAGTTCAGGTGGAAAACTTATATTTTGTGTACCCATTTTTGTTATCATAATTAGTTCAAAATGCTATTTCAGTTAAAACATAGATATGGTTGGTATATATATTATTGCTGGGTAATAAAGTATTACTGGGAAATATCAGTTTAGTTTTATCAAGAGTTTTTGTTTCCTGTTGCTTAGTTTATTTTGTTCTCATCAACTGCTTAAAGACTACATGAGAACAAAGTATGATATAGAATTTGATTTGACAACAACGTTGCTGGACCTAGTATTTGGAACTCTCTCCCTGTGTCTGTGCGCTCTGCTCAGTCGCTTGTGTCATTTCGTTCTCAACTTAAAACTTACCTCTTTCAAATTGCTTATCCACCATAGGCTACCTCTCTGTCTTACGGACAGATCTTTTGGATATTGACCTGATTACGGCTTGGGTTTTGGTGTGCCATGGGTTGATGCCTTGTGCATTAGACACCGGCGCAGTAGAAGTTACTAATTACAATTGCTTTTTGTTTCTGTGTTTTAGTCGACAGTTTTACCTACTTCAGGTCAAAGTGAAGCTTGTGATACACCGATGGCTGGTCCACCAGATACAAAGAGTGAAAAAGGCATGCTTTATATGTAAACTCATTTACTGGTATATTTGCACTTGATTTTTTAACTTGCTCTGTTTTCTAAACGTAATATAATCAATCGGTTAGCTTCCTTGTTTAGTTTGACAATTTAATTGGAGGAACTGATTAGCTTTTTACATCGATGATTATGGGTAAACAAATGCCTGTATCAATGGAGGCAAATGTTCCTTAACACTTTAGCGATGAACGTGCACTGAAATGTTTAGAAAACTAATATCTCTCATTGTTAAAGAGTTAATTAAGAGTTTTGTATGGATGTTTTTCACTATGGTGTGTCTGTTCTTTTTGCAGAATTTGTGTTAACTTCAGAAAATGTAACTGAGTTTGATGAGAGTGGAAAGTCTTCAACCCTGCCCAGAATGCCACAGTTTAAAGTGCCACTAATGCCGCAACGATATTCTTCGACTTTGAGTGAGCATCAGGAAGTTTGTATATTTCTCTTTAACTGACTGCTGCAAAGAGTGGTATAAATACCCTGGAATAAATTATAGCTGAAAGCAGGAATAAGTGCAATAGCACTCCTAGGTCATGAACAACAAGTCTTGTATTCCAGCCAGGAAATCCAATTGCTAGTGTTTCTTCGTTTGACCTAAGTTAGACATGATACGCTCACAGCCGTATGTACTACATTAGGTTGAGGCCGAATCTGCTTTGTCTCACAGATGCATTACAGCTTTTGTGTGGTGCAGAGAAATAACAGTGGTTTACATTTGGACTACATTTATCAAATGATAGTTTGGTCTCATCTGATGAAAACTAATGCATTATTTTGATCAACTAAGGTCTGATAATTTGGCCCAGTTGTCAGGGTAATGGTTGTCTCGGGATACAACTGGTAGGAAACCAGTTTAAGTAATATTTGATACTAAATAATATTGCAGAAAACCAGTCTAAATAAAGGTAGTGGTATGCAGCCTTTCGGAACTTGTAGTTCAATGACGATGAGGCAGGGACGGAGCCAATGCATTGTTTACTTTTAAGCTCACCTCATTGCAGAATTATACTAATTTGGAACAATGGTTATCATTTTCAAACAATGTGACAATGTGTCAATCGCCTTAGTAGGTTATTGTCAGACTATCACAAGGCAATGTTTTACTGACTGACTCTTTTACACATCACTAGTAATAATAGCAGAAAGAATTTCATTTCAAACAGTTTATGAAAAAAATTACCATAACTGATTATATAGGAATATTCATAATTAAATGTAGTAGCAGTGGGAAGCAGCAAGTAATAACTGTGTGGTGGCATTGTTGCAGGTAGGAACAGTGGTAATGTTGGTCCTCCAACCCTTCCCAAACGAAGCAACTCAAAGCTGTCGGTTAGACCACCTCCTCCAGTGAGGTGTAACTCTGCCAAATCAGCCTCTGTGGAACGGATAGCGTCGGCACTAGCAGCTCCAGTCATTTTGCATCCATCCCGTTTTCGGCACAGCATGGACACGAGTGCTATGGTCACCACAGAAATTATAAATCTGAGCAAGTCTAGTGACAGCAGGGTTCTAAGCGCCTCAGATGTCAAGAGTAGTGGAAGTGGTGTGAACACAGAACCAGGACCGAGTGAAGATGCTAGAAGCAAGTCAAACGCTGCTGAGGGGTAAGCTAATTAAGTTGCTTTTTAGAGGTTCTCTCTGAGACACTATATTATATGTTTAATTTTTGTATTATGGATTTAATTAACACCAAGCAACGTTAGAATATGGCAATAACGCCTGTCAGTGCTTTAATGTTGAAAGGTAATGCCAAAGGAGCCAATTGTTGATTGTGAATGCCCCAAATTTAGAAACAGATTAAGCAGTGGTAACTTAAATGCATAGATCTTATAATTTTAATATTTTAAATGGATTTGCAATGAAATGTTAACTCTTGGTGTATACAAACATGATTCGATATAAAAATATTAAATATGATTATACGTATATGCATCTATTAATATTTTGTAGATCAATGCATCAATTGAGGCAGCAAGCGCCTCCTTCTGACGACTCCGATCAACTTCGACCTTTGCCTGTTCAACCAGAAACAGTGATTCCATTGTGTGAAGAGGTGCTAGAATGTTCTTTCACCCAGATACACTCCCCAATCCATGACAGTATCGCCTCTCCTGTCATCACGATGTCACCCAAGTCATCCGGGGAGAGCTCAGAGGTTTCTGCCGGCGAGGACAACATGTTGGAGATAATCAAACGAGGAGTGACTCTGCGCAGGACAATCACAAATGACCGATCAGCACCACGAGTTACGGACTAATAACTAGCACTTGGATGGTTTTGAACTGAGGGATGAGCCGCTGGAGACGCTTTGACATTTATTAACAATAAGCAACACTGGTTTTTTGCTCAATTGGTTATTCGGTTTCAACCAGTTTTGCTCATTTGGTCATTTGGTTCAACTGATGTTGGTTTTCTGGTCCTTTTGGTTTGACTGGTTTTGCTCGATTGGTTATTTGGTTTAGACTGACTTAGCTCGTCTGATCATTTGGTTTTGGCCAGTTTTAATCATCAGGTCGCTGTTTTTGACTGGTTTTGCTCATTTGACTTGAGAATGTTCCCTATCTGGACTGTATCATTGGGTCTGTGGGTTTACTCAACTGCCGTTGATGGTGATCTAGGATGATTTAACCCCTGATGGTTATCAGGTGTTTGGATCTGGACGTTTGTTGCGATCTGGACATTTTGTGCTTTTGTTAGTTAATTCAAATATTTCCATGGTTATTTTTTTGCCAAATTTGGTAAACCAAACTGAAATCATGTACTGGTATCTGGTAGCCAAATATTTAGACTGGTTCAGGCTGTGCTTTTATTGAGCCGGGTACTAATGACTTGCTTTCTTACATCTATTTGTATTAATTGGTTTGGACTGTGCTCTTAGTATGTTCGTTTGTAGTGTTGTGCCATGTCATCACTGACAGATTCTGAGGGGGACATAACTTGGTGAACTGATAGTTTCGCGGTTTGCTTAATCACTATGTCTGTTGCCGTGTCCCCTTGACTTCCAGTTATGGAATGCCTCTGTTGTCATGTAATGATTAATTAAAGCTTTGACATGGTACTTCTGCCATCAGTTTCACCTTGTCACCTTGTGCTGTCAGCTCGTGGAGCTCTAGCGACCGTCCTGGTGAACACACTCCACCATCTCCTATTCGATGACAAGTCTCTCAATTCCGCCAAATTCATGCCAGTTACATCTTGTATCTCATCCATCCATCTCCTCCTTGGGCGACCCAGTCTTCTCCTCCCCTCACCGCACGCCAGCATCATTTCCTTCTCCAGACCATCAGATCGCATAACATGTCCAAAGAACCTTAGCTTCATTCTTGTCGCAGTTTGTTTTAACGACTCTTCATTCTCAACTCCAATCTCCTCTCGTATTGATTCGTTCGTTCTTTTCTCAGTCCAAGATATTCTCAGCATCTTCCTCCATATCCACATTTCACAAGCGTTAACCTTATTTTCCATGTTCTTTGTCATTGTCCACGTCTCGCAACCGTACAGTACCGTAGGAAAGATTAGTGCTCTCACGAGCCTTTTTTTGGTTTCTATGCTCACATGTTTGTCTTTCCATATCTTTTCCAGTCCGGTCATTGCAGCTTTCCCTATAGCAATCCTTCGTTTTATTTCTGGATCACACTTTCCCTCCTTTCCAACCAGTGATCCTAGGAATGTGAAGCTTTCTACCACCTCTATTTCCTCTCCGTCTATCTCAAAACTATCCCAATCTGCTGTTGTCATGACCTTTGTCTTCTTTATGTTGAAGTATAAACCAGCTTTTTCACTTTCTCTCCTGACCCTTCTTATCAGTTCTGCCAAATCCTCTTTTCTTTTTGCCATTAATGTTGTGTCATCCGCGTATCTAAGGTTATTCAGTGTCTTTCCAGCAATTTTTACTCCCTCAATTGCCCCCTCCAGTTCTGCCTTTCTCATTATTCTTTCAGCATATAGATTAAACAGGAATGGAGACAAGATGCATCCCTGCCTCACTCCTTTCTTGATTCTGAAATTGTCAGTGTCTCCGTATTCTGTTCTTATCACCGCTATCTGGTCTTCATATAAACCCTTTAGTAACATTATCAGGTGTTTCGGAATTCCCATTTCAAGCAGGGTTTTCCACATTAAATCATGGTTAATGCAGTCGAATGCCTTGCTATAGTCAATGAAACAGATGTGAACCTCCTGTCCATACTCCCTTTGTCTCTCCATTATCCACCTCATGTTGGCTATATGGTCTCGAGTTCCACGAGATTTCCTAAACCCTGCCTGGTTCACCGGAAGTTCTCTTTCAATTGTGCCTTCCATTCTTTTGTGAATTATTTTCAGTAATATTTTACTAGTGTGTGATATCATTGCTATCGTCCTATAATTTTCACACTCCCTCGCATCTCCTTTCTTGAATATAGGTATAAAGATCGACTTCTTCCAGTCCTCCGGCCATTCTCCAGTTGCCCATATTTGATTGCACAATTTTGTTATTGTTTTTATCATCGCATCATCCCCTGCTTTTATCAGTTCTATAGGTATCCCATCTTGACCGGGTGCCTTATTGTCCTTGAGTTGTCTGATTGCCCATTCTACCTCCGCTTCCATGACCTCCGGTTCCTTTTCATACTCTGTTACGTCAATTTGTTCTTTTTTGACTCGTTTGTCTTCCCTATACAACTCCTCCGTGTATTCTCTCCATCTATGCTTTATCCCTTCTTCATCGCAGATTACATTTCCATCTCCTGCCTTCATTGAGCCCATTCTAGGTGCAAATTTTCCCGTGATTGTCTTTACTTTTGAGAACATTTCCTTGGTTCGTCCCTTCCTTCCCTCGTCTTCCATTTCTCTGCATAATTCGTTTAGATGTATTTCTTTATCTTTCCGTGCTTGTTTTTGGAAGGCACTGTTCAGTGCCCTTACCTTATCCTTTTCTCCTGCCTTCTTTGCAGCCTTCCTATCAACCGCCATGCATATGGCTTCTCTCGATAGCCATGTCGTTGTTGTGATTTTCTTCTTCTTTGGAATGTGCTTATCTGCGACTTCGACTATTGTTTTCTTCATCCTCTCCCATAGGTTGTTCGAATCCTCTTCCTCTTCTATCTCATCTCTCTCTAGTACTTCAAACCGATTCTTTATTTCCATCCTGTATTCCAGTGTGATACCCTTGCAGTCGTATCTGATCAATCGATCTCCTTTCTTTATCTTTTTCAATTTCGTTCTCAGTGTTGCTACCAATAGCTCATGGTCAGTTCCACAGTCCGCTCCTGGCCTTGTTCTCACATCTCTTATTGTGCTTTTCCATCTTTTGTTTATCAGTATGTAGTCAATCTGGTTTCTATGCTTCCCATTCGGTGACGTCCATGTGTACAGTCTTCTCTTAGGCTGTTCGAACCAAGTGTTCATAATTCCTAAGCCATTCCCTTTGCAAAACTCAACAAGTCTTTCTCCTGCTTCATTCTGTTCACCCAGTTTCATCAGTTTCAGATGAACAATATTTTGTACTGAAGACTAACTAACAACTCAGGCAAACACAAGTCGAGCAGGGTTTTTCGTAGATAGTGAGTGATGTGCCATAATCAGTCCTTGCCTTCCCTTTGTAAACACCCTTGCTGCACAGTTTTCTATTTATGATGTGCGATTAATTTTTTAATAGGCTTACAATAATGTGTTTTGTTTAGTTTTTGCAGCAATGTTTCGAGTGCCTGTGGCTTTTTTAAGCTTTGTAATTTAGCTCATAATGATGTTAATGTGGATAAAGTAATTATAAATGTTGATGTTGGTTAAATCAATATTGTTGATATTAGTTATTACTGAAGACGTAATTAAGTTTCTGTTATTCATAAACTGCTTTCAATAATCTTGTTGTCTAATTTAATGACTTCTGTTTGAATCTAGCACATCAAAATCTGAAATTTTGAAACAACTGTTAAATTTAATTTTCAACAGATGCGTTCAGATAATTTTTGTCACATTTGTAGTTTTGTCACATTGTTTTGTCACATTTCGCATAAGATGAGGCGTAAACAGACTTGTGGCATTTGATTCATTATTAAGCTTCTCTCAACTGCGTATAACAACACAAGACAAACATGTCTTATTGTGGCGCATCAGATCACAGTATTAATGCAGTGATCACAGTATTAATGCAGTGTGATCACAGTATTAATGCAGTGATCACAGTATTAATGCGGTGGTATATGTGTAATGATATGTCTGACGTGCATGCATCACGCATGATAATAGGCCGTTTCCAATAATGACCATCAACAACCCAAACACAGCTCGTATAGTCAACAGATTTTTCTTGCAACAGTAAGGTACAACATATGTACACCAAAAACTTGTTATAACGCCAACTTTTTGAGCCACATCAACTGCCTTGTAATAAGGTCATGTTATAACAAGCCAGGAACGTAGCAAGCTGTAATCGCACTCTGCCAAGCGAAAATACAGGGCCCCATCCCCAAAGATCAACTTAACCAATAACGACCAAATTTGTTATCTCAAATATAATATTTATTATAAATATGTTCAAACAACAATTTTTAAATAAGCCAGGTATCTATTAATATTATATATATACACACTTTTATTTGTTGTTATTTAATTTTATTACATTCATTTAATTTTCAATGGTTATTATATTTCAAGATAAAGTAATTAGTTTAATTAAATCATTCCGTCTCAAAAGTTGCATTCCCTCTTGTGTTGTGCCCTGTTCCTTGGCACCGCTGGAACACCCCTTGCTACAGTACTGTAAGTTTACTTTCTATATCATGAATTAGTTTTGGGACTATCAGAAATCAGTGTTTTATAATTATCAGTTAATCAATCAGATATTTATGTTGTGCTAATTTAAGAATTCACCTCATAAGCACATGTAGCCGCAAGAAGACAAGTCTAGCATTGTTCATGAAATGAGATAAGGGAAAGAGAAGGGTTCTGCAAAGCTGGTGGTAACGAATGCTGTAGAGTGACAAGTGTGTGACAACGCCTTGAAACCACAAGTCTTACTGTGGACATTTGGGACAAACGGCTGCCCAGAGGAAGATGATTTTAAGTTTGTCTACTCTGCATATTGTCGTCATCGACTACACCCTCAAAAGCACAATCATAACGGCTGCCATTATAATAAAAATTGCAACAACCTTTCCTTTACTGCCAATCTAAAAGTACAAGAATGCCTTCAACTATAAAAAAACTCCCTTCTGCACTGAATTATAAAAATGTGGCACTTTGATCTGATATCATTACTTGAAAACAGATCTTTCAATTATCAGATTGACATGCCATCCGGTACTTATACAAAACGTGGTTTGATCACATCAAAACACGATTATCACAAAATTGCTAACAAAAACAAAGGCTATTCAGATTTTTACACAAAGACTCTGAACAAACTGTCAATTAGATTCATTTCTGAAATCATCCGTGTGCCTAAATATTCGTGGCTCCAGTTTTGCCTGATAAACAATGATGCATACGGTTCTACTCTAGCAAGTAGCCATTATAACTAAACCTGAGGTCACTGTTCATAATACTTCACGTACAATACCGGCAGATACGCATAGACCAATAATGACTTAGAGTTCCCTTAAACAATTAACAGAATTTTGTTAACCGTGTTCACATGGCTTGGATCACAGCATTTCATCCTGTGGATTTGCTCTGCAATTGTCTGAAAATAAAGAGCAATTGTTCAACTAACAACTTTGGTTCTCCACACAAATTTGCCTGCGCAGGCAACTCCTAATGGCTGGAGATATCAACAGGTGCTAGTTGACAGTGAGAAGTACTTGATGACCCGCCACTGATGTTCAAATAAAGAACGTATACGAAACGCGACCCAGGTCGACTGACCAAGCTATACAGTCGCAACAGAAACATCTTTACTCCTGAGCAAACGGTTTTGACATAGGTTATTTCTTTTGTGTACAAGTTGGTCCTATTTGTCACCAGGTGGCAGCCACACAATGTTCAGTCGCCTGGATGTTCTGGGCAGCAACGGTTTACCTTGAACCAGTCGTCGATGCACCTTTAGAAACAGAAGAACGAAAACAGTATGAAAATATGATTTACAGATTTATGGAATGCACTAGGGACATAATTATGTTATGACATACCCAACACAATTGTCATATACTAAAGTTACAACAACACTACATGCTGAAAAGTGCAAACACTAGCAAGAAATGCAAATTCAGAACTGTTTTCAATAGATTCATGAGACATCATAAGTGTTGGTCAGGGGCGGATCTAGACTTTTACTTTACGGGGGGCGATTTCATGGACGTCCAAGGTCAAAGGAATTAGGCCTAAAATTAAAATTACTTATCAAGTTTAAAGCATGTTTAAAGCAAGGGCGTGTAGAAGCAGGGACGTATCTAGCGTTGGGCTTGGGGGGGCTTAAGCCCCCCCAAACGAAGTTGAAGCCCCCCCCCCAAACAAGTCAAGCCGTTGTATGCTTACGGCTAAAATTCGTATGAACACTGTATAAATGTTGCCATGTTCAAGGCTTAAGCCCCCCCAAACGAAAAAGCCTAGTTACGTGCCTGTGTAGAAGTAATATTCAAACTGCAGTCCGGCGCTCTACGTGCGTAATAATAATCACACGACATTTATCCTGTAGCACAGTATAGCATATGAAATTTTTAAATTTTAAATATAAAAAAATTATTTTTTGGACTCTTAGGGGGGGCGATCGCCCCAATCGCCCCCCTCTGGATCCGCCACTGGTGTTGGTTGCTATACCACGAGTTTATTATACACTATCAATCACATGTACTCAGTAGTTATAAAACCACCCACCCTTGAGTGGGCTTCACATGAAACAAGTAAACATTAGATTATGAATCACTAATTAGGCCAGAAGTATTGCATAGTAAAATAGGATTAGCTGGAAATGTGTATCAGCATTTTAATTATTTCGTTGGAACAGGACCATGTTGCTTCGTTATCACAAGCTGCAATATATCACAAACTACAGCTGTTTGAAAACGTGAAGTGCGCGTCTTCAGGAAAGTTTGAGTATGTAGATTGTTTTTTGTTTATTCTTTCAGTCAAGGATTACTACCGAATAGATGAAACAAATATTAAGGAGTAGCTATGCAAATAGGATTGAACACATTGAGAAGAAAATGTGAACTTTATATAATACAAAGGCAATGGAAATTTACAGCTCAACTACCACGTAACCTACTGTAACAGATTTTAAACTTTTGAATTTCTGATCAGTTTAAAGATGAAAAACATTAGCCGGTAACTAATTACATCCACACTACACCACAAACACACTACACAGACACACATTATAATCACACATACCAGCGCCTCTTATGCTTAAGCTGTCTGAAGTACCTGGACAGTATAGTATGGCCACTTGCATATTTGCTTCATTAAAGCTTGGCAAGACTCCACTGTGCTCACCACTACAGCCTAGCTCCAAGTCAAAGCAACTGTTTCATAACCAGATATGTGTTTAAGTATCCTACCATTACACCCTACCATCATACGCTTGCACATACATATGCTACTTGTATGATAGTGAACACGGCTATGGTTAGTTTGTGTAACTAGACTTTTGCATTATGGAGTGCTCAGTCAGATGGCTCAGGTGGATCTGAATACTTGGGTTATATCGCAGACATTAAACATCTTGTCATTATTATGTAATATATGTATTTATTAAGCACCACTATCTAATGACCACACATCAATCGATGCCGCTGAGCAATTGAGAGAAGGACTTGGCCATGGTCCCCACACAATAACCGTCTCAGGGTAGGCTCAGACCTGTACTCTGCGTTACAAGGAGACCGCTCAAACAAATTGACTGTCGTGTCCCACAGAGACCATCTATACAGGATGTTATGAATCAGACTTTACACTAGCAAGAACCAGTTGGACATTTGCATAATTCGCTAGTTTTGCAAAAGAAATGAACCATCTCCTCATCATAAATTATTGATGAGATTATATACAAATCATCTAGCAAATTTTGTGTATGTCTATCATTTGTATTCACATTGAGTGCAAGTTAGTTACGGTTCAAGTGAACCAAACAAACATCTCCCCACTGGGTTAGACCTATTTTGCATTCCTTGCCAATGTTTGCACAAACAACCAAAGCCGGGCCCAGTTTATTGCGCCTTATTGCAGCGTTCCTATCCTGTCTTCAGGAGATCGATGGCAGCCTCTTTTATTACGTTTAATAATTATTGCAATCAATTTTATTAGCAATCAAACATTTTTAATACGATCTTTCTGCTGATAAAACAACAGCTGGGGAAAACCAGCCCTGAAACATGCAGATTGTTGCAAGTCCTAACAAAGACAGTTCTGCAGTCTGCAAATTGTTTTAGGACAAACTATTACCCACAGTGATCCAGAAAAGTCCCAAATAATATGTTGAACAGTTTTAACAACAACAACAACAACAACAACAACAACAACAACAACAACAACAACAACAGCAACAGCAACAGCAGCAGCAGCAGCAGCAGCAGCAGCAGCAGCAGCAGCAGCAGCAGCAGCAGCAGCAACAGCAACAGCAACAGCAACAACAACAACAACAACAACAACAACAACAACAACAACAACAACAACAACAACAACAACAACAACAACAACAACAACAACAACAACCATAAAGTACCGTTATGATTTTTTACATATCCTAACCGATTAATTAATTGTCATTAAAAAAATTAGCATACGTCTTGTGATAGATGCACAGGCATGGCAGTCGGGCAATGGTGTCTCCCTGGTCGAGCTCCTCAAAGCAGATCGCACATTCACCTCGACTGTCGGTCAGAACGTCATCTGCAGAAAAATAACCAATGACTGTAATATTCACACAGTAATTCAATACATTAAGGTTTAATGTGTGCTTTAATTTATGGTAAGGGGTCCTCCATAAAGGACGTCTGCAAAATATGACGTACTTTGGACTCCTCTCTCCCCTTGTCTGCATTTGACCTTACCCTCCCCATCCCCTTCATCTGCATTTAAAAATAATTGCAATCCACATACGGACGTCCACATACCAAAGCCAATGAAAGAAAAAACCAACATTATGACTAAGCTACCAGTTATATCTTAATTAAAATCACCTCTATTCATGTTAGAGTTTTCAAGCCCAGAATGTATTAGAGTTGTAGTACACGACCTTTTCGTCTCTCGGGAATGTTGAAACAAGGATGTGTTTAAGAAACTATCAAATTTAGATGCAGATGTCTGCACTAGTCATAACCCCCTTCCCCTTGTCCGCATTTGAATGAACCCTCCCTTACCCTCATTGCGGACGTCCTTTATGGATGACCCCTAACAAAGATCATTCTAGATGATGGTATTCATCTATAAGGGATGCTTCACAAGTTGCTTGAGCGCCTGTTGGGACACGGCCTGTCTCCGTATCAAACCTGTCTATCTCAGTCGGACACAGCCTGCTCCTTTGTCTCAAAGGACTGACCCTGTAGAATATAACAAGACCATCACGATGAACGGAAGACCTCGTAACAAAGAAGTCGGGTCACAAGAGGACTTCGTCGAAACACCAGTGAGTAATATCCTATGAAAATGTTTTCATTGAACGTGTTCCTAGCTTTCTCGTTTCCCTTCAGAGAACAGCCACGATCATCGGGATGCATAATGATCATTGGTTTCGTTTGAAAGTTGAGGACGGAGCGTTCATGACTGGCAGGCTCGTAAAACCGCCGTGAACGGCAAGTTTACGTCTCGATTTCCATGTTCAGTGGCCCACCAATTCCCTACTGGGAAATATTAAGTTTCCAGGAAACGGAAGCGGCATTATAGACGCCTCGGCCAGGATCGATACGGTGTCATAAGAGATGTGTTCCGACAGATATCCACATGTAATTTAAGCTTCAGTATGACTAACGATCCGGCATCGTACTCTGCTTCACCAGGGTAACCAAGTACTAAATTAGAAGTTTACTCTATTTATTTAACAACTCATGAAATAAACAAATTGTTGTGTGTGAATAGTATGTGTAAGCTAAAACTGTCCAGAGTAGACCTGAATGTTTCATTACTAGCAACATTCTGAAGCAAGTAATTCTTGTTTCTAAGATGATTATTTTAGAAATGCAACACAATGTATAAATATCAGATGGGCACTGTGAGATTCTTCTTAAGGAGAGGAGGTTTTTTAATTTAACACTTATCAATGAAATATACATTTTAAAGCAAAAACTTCCTGAAATTTGGACTCAAAAACCAAAATATATGCAGAATGCCAAACACAGACATTGAACAAGAGTGTAAATGCTCAGTCACATTACGCTACCAGGAAATATTACATAAGTCTAAGTATTTATAGCAATCATAATTAAATTTCTGGGGAAAGTTGGAAATTAAGATCTTTTGCAGTCCAACCCATGAAAATAATAAATCTGTAGCTGCATGTAATTCACCAAGTATTTGAGCAACATTTCTTTGTTCAAACATAAAATAACTGAACACACACACACTGTTTATATATATCTATATATATATATATATATATATATATATGTATATATATATATATATATATATTATATTACTTATTATTATAAAGGTTATACATATGTTGTTTATATATATAATATAATATATATTATAATATTATATATATAGAAAGTTTTAATAAGAGTTTGATAAAAGAATGTTTAGAACATCTAATACCTGTAATAATAGTACAAGGAACACTTATAAATGGAAAAAGAAAGGATACGCTGAACCAAATTTAAACATCATCATAACAATCACCATGACCTTAGGTCATTTGTTGGTAAAGGAAACAAAGTGAATTAGTACAGACTGGATAGATGGTTGGTTATAACCAGATGGCACATGGTGCAGAGCCAAAACCTGCCAGTTTACTCCAGGTTACTCGTCAACAAATCAAACATAAATTGCTCTAATCAGATACGACTTAATTTATTGGCTTAATTCAGATGAAAAACAGCCCACTAGCAAAACAATGCTATAAATAGTTCAGAGCAGGCCAGTTGGTGGTTAAACTGGCAATTTGGGACCTACCACAGGATTTCTCCAGTGAACTTCCCTGCATAATAAATGGAGCTCTGAACCGTGTTCCCAGGTCTCCACACCTGCAACCCACATGACCCCAAAGTTGGGTCACTGAAGTAAGAACTGCCCATTCTATAAGTCCACCACTTCAATCTCCTAACCATGCAGCCAGTGAACTTTTCCCTGGTATGGCTCTGTATAATGGCCCAGTTCAGATAATTTATTTCAGCTGGCCCACTGACTGAATTACCTATAGACTTTGAAGCCGAAACCACTCCATATTCTAATGTGGACTACGATAAGAAATCACAACACATTAATATCAGACCAGTTCACTTTCTGCTCATGCAGTCAGTGTCTCTCTAAATGTTTCCCTAACTGTTAGGGAATGAGAGGGTACACATAAAAAAAATGGCAGGATATGAGGTACGCACTAGAAAAGTCAAGATAAGAAGCCAAACATATGATAAACACTCAGAGACGACAGGTAAAAAAGAGACTCTCTTAGGGAACGGGAAGAAAGTAGGCAAAACCAGGTCAATGATCTGTCCTACCATTGTAGCTGATCTGAGGTTTTGTCATGCAGAGGACCAGATGTAATTCCACATCGTCAGCCTGAACAATTTTACTGCATATCGGACATTTTATACCTGGAAAGAATACAGACTAAATTAGAACCAATCCAACCACCTATAGAAAATAAGTTATTTAAAAAGTAACAAAAACTATAGAATCCAAATTAAAATTAGGTTATCTTATTTTGAAGCTGAGTAAAAACATCCAAAAACCAAACTATTTTGAAACGCATAATCAGAAGTTGAATACAAAATGTAGTAAATATTTATTCAGTGTGACCCAAGTGGTAGACCAATTCTCATGTGATTTGGTCATCAAGGCTTCATGTGCTTATTTTGTCTATTATCTTTAGTTAGCCTCTGATACAGTAAAGCCTTTGACCTAAATAAATCTGCTACTGATAAAGAGCATCAGCTCTGCAACACTGGTACATCCTTGTGATTTCCATTAATTACTGTTCAGCAAACATCAATTCCGTTTAATTTATCTAAAGTTACCAAATGTTCTGCTTCTGCGCAGCAGCCTAGTTCTACCTCATAGTTTGAACTACGAACAACTACGACTCAGGCTCTTTGGACTGTGCAGTCTGATTGTGAATCCATGTTAAGTTTAGATGCAGTTTCATCAGAGCCTGATCTCTGACTTAAGATTTGGATTGGTCCATGACGATGATTATGTTTATCCACCATATGCTGCCTTTCTGTCTTACGGACTGATCTTCTGGATATTGACCTGATTACGGGTTGGTTTTGGTGTGCCATTGTGTGATGCCTTTTGCAATTAGACACTGGCACTAAAAAAGTTACTAATTAAAATTGACAGCTCTCATCTACATAACATCCTTTTATGAGGTTAGTTTAGTCTTAAAAACATGTTTTCATGCCAACAACCTCTATAGATTCAATATCATACAATAAACGCAGACAAGGTAATGTAGCCAGACATTGTTTATCATTATACCTTGGACCTCCTGCCCTCACCCCAGTTTCAAATTCTAGATCTGCTCCCAATAACACCACTAATAAACTATCAACATTAAACATCATAAAAAATAAACAATAACTGCTGTAAGAGAAGCAACAAATAACATAGTTACAATTTAAGAATAATAATAAATAATAATTACTAATAAAAAATAAATAATAAGATCCACTGGATCTTGATGAGTTCTAACCATCCCATAATTATTTTGTATTCTCCAAAAAATATTCTAATTCCAGAGGGATTCGAGGCATCTCAGAGCAAAAAATAATAAGGTGAAGAATGCCAAAATAATTGTTATATTCCCTTATTTTATTCCGGATATTTCTATAGCGCCTCTTGTAGTCAACTTCTACTCAGAGGTGCTCCCGACTACAGCAGTTGATACTGTGCTGGAATTTTCACGCCGAAGCGCCACGAGCAATTGCGAGTGAAGGACTTGCCCAAGGTCCGCACGCAGCGGCTAGAGTGGGATTCGAACCTGCAACCCTCCGGTCACAAGTCGCCGAATTTACCACTGAGCCACCACGCCCCTTATGTATATAGACAATGCTCAGGTTGGTTATACCAACAACGATGACCTAGATGCAAAATTTGATGTAAAATCTACACGTGTGGCTAATATGCCGAGTCATAAAGCAAACTCAGAAAACTGGAAAGTTTATTGCGTTGACGATACAGCAGACGCTCTGTTACGGCACACTGTTATTATACAACTGTTGAGAGGCACTCAGCCCATGTGAGTGGTACTTAACAGGCTCAATATTAAATTTCTTGATAATACACACTTACATACATACACATATATACACATACACATACATATTCACTCAAACATTTATGTAGCACCTTATCAAATTCATACTCCAAAGTACTCAAAGGTCAACAGAGATCAGCTTAATGAGAATTTCTCATATTAAAGCCTACGTAATGACAAATATGAAACCAAGGTCACATAGTTTTGTATTCTTGCTCTGGCTGCAGCTAGCTGCGCACACGCACGCACAAACCCACACACATCCACATAAATGCTTGGGGAGGGGGAAAGATGAATGGTAACACTCATGCCAGAAGAATATTAGTAAGTAAGTAAGTAAGTAAGTATGTTCTTTAATAGACCACCTGCAAATGCACTGTGGCTAACAAACAAGTTATACATAAAAGGTGCACAAAACAGAATAAAAAAATACATTTTTAGCAATGTTATTTGATATGGAATAAAGAAAAGGAAATGAGAAACTAAATAAGAGTCACAAATGAAGGAATTTGGGAATCTAAATGGCAAGCGGGCCCGAGAGGGGCAGAAAGATAGGGATAGTTAAGATATTTATTTTACTTAAAATATAACATTCTAGAATTTCTAGTGATGACGCACTTCCTGGTCAGTGCGTCAGCTTTGGGAATCTCGCGGTTGTGCGAGCGGGGACGGACCGCATAGTTACTTGAATTTACTGGGGGAAGCAGGGCATGAAGGACATGACCGGGATTACGTAAAATGGCAGAGAAGAGAGTACTGTCAGCTCTTGCACATAGAGCGTCACATGGCTCAATGCCTTCTGGCAAATACCCTAGTCGAACCAGCCTTCTTACAAACGCACAAAGGCGTGAACGTTGCTCAGCGTTTACAAAGCCCCACCATGCCGGCGAGGCATACAATAAACGGGCGAGCATGGTTGACCGGACAACATCATGCAGGCGCTGCCCCCAACCCCATGAGCGATGAGGCAACGAATTACGTAGAGGGACTGGCCCGCTTTTACACAAAGGTGTTGGACATGGGGACTAAATCCGATGCATTCGGTCATGGTCACTCCTAAGAAGACCGCCTCGGTAACCCTAACGATACCAGAAACAGGGGGGAGGGTTACCAAGCTTTGAATGTGGTCTCATTATTAATTCCTTAGACTTGGCACAGTTAAGCTTAAGGTTGCTTGAGGCAGCCCACCTGGCAACATGGTCCAGCTCAGCCTCAGTTGTAAGGATGGCTGACGCTGGAATCAAAAGATAACAGTCGTCAGCATATGTAAGTAGACGGTTACTAGGTAGGTTGGCAGGTTTAAGACCTTTTATTGCTACAAGAAAATGGAGTGGTCCTAAGCCAGAGCCTTGTATTATGCTAGCATTTATTTGGCAGTAGGAAGAAACAATCCCGAGAAACTTGGTACAATGCTGACGGTCACAAAGGAGGGCAAGTATCCAGTTAGATCGCAGTTTGATACCCGTAATCCCCATCTAGGGTGGTGCCTTGCATGGCTGCCAAACCGTGTTAAGATTTGATTGTACTGTCATGTTTCAACGTAATCTTCCAGCATACTTGTCAGTTCAAATTAAGATTATTATTATTATTATTATTATTATTATTAATTATTATTATTATTATTATTATTATTATTACATGTATACAGTCTTCAGATTCAACATGCTCATATGGCATAACCCAAGATTTAATTCACTTTAATAACATAACCTAATGTTTAGAAGGCAGAGAATGGATAATTCCAGAAGCCGATGTGGCTTCAATTTAGTCTAAATAAAAGTTCATTGTCACGCACAATGCGTCACTTTAAATCACCTACACATGAACACCAGAACCATTGCATTGAGAGAAATCTATCCGATTTCTCTGGAGCCAAATGATCACTGCTGGATTCGACCCGCATGACAAATACTAATAATGAAATTTCCTGAATAAATTTCTCAAAGTTCAAAATCACTTACGGTTCAGAGGGAAGAGATGAAGCGGCACAGACGATCCCACTATTATTCGCCTACGGGGGCCAGATCGGTCAACCCCTCGACCATCATTCGCACCCGAGGTTGCTATGACAATAGGGTGACTACTTCGCCCAGCGACTCCACTCAGGCTGCGCGCCCGCGGCCGATGATGTCCGGGTTCGAGGCCAACGATTCCGTGAGATCGAAGGCCCGCTTCTGAACCACGACTGTCCGAAGCAACACCCGACGGATAGGTCGCTACGCCACCCTCAGAACTTGCCTTAGCTCCCATCTGTCCGGGGAACACAGTGTTCCAATTACTCCGAATAAGACGAATCAAAATTTCCTTTTTCGCTTTCTCTCAGATCCGGTCCTTTGAGCGCACATTCCACCGACTTCCACTTTTCTTCTTCAAATCGCTGCTTAAAATAGTCGTCTATATTTAGATATTACGTAATATATGAAACAACAGAGTAGTTATTGAATCAGGATTCATCACTTGTTACACGTTCCAGTTAATCGCCATTCTAGAGGTACATTTAGTGTTCATAATCTACTAAGACCAGCCAATGATTAATTCGCAGTCCAATTATTTATCAAACGGAGATTAACGTCTCTTTGAATTTTTCATGGAACTCATTTAGTCTTACGAAGATGCTGCATAATTATTTTTCTGCTTAGCATCTCTTTCTTAATTTCTAGACATAATTAACTGCTTCACAAACTGAGCAAACACAGAGAATTTGATTGTGACAACCATGTATAATATGATTGATTTCAAGACGCAGCGTTTTAGTAATAGCGAAATACAGTAGTTTATCTACATTGCATTGATTAGCCATACGTATCCGATGTGGAATCTATACATTAATACATAGTCTGTTACTTTGTTGCGGCGACCATGGATGTATTATTATAGCTAAGTGCGACGCATAGCATAATCTGAATATTCACGTAGTGTATGCCCTGCGCGGAGACAAAGAGAAAGATAAACAGAGGCGTAACCAAAGCGTAGCCTGCCTGTAGAAACTCATTGTGCGTAACTATGAAGACCTACAAATAGATAATTTCATGCAATCGGGTTAATTCCACCCTTCTTGGGTAACAATCCTATTTTGACATCCAGGCAATAGCCTATAGGCCCTAGACGACCTTCCTCCCATCGCTTCAACGATTTTAACCATGACCGTATAGTTGTCTCATGTAGGGTAGGTGGGGGCAAGACGCCCACATTAAGCAGAAAATGCAATAAAACTGTCCTGTTTGACATTTTATTAAAGCTATTGATTAGGAAGTAACAGAAACTATATTTACCACTTGTTATGTATCAATTAATGACAATTATGTTACATTGAAGTAAGAAATTACCAAAAATATGTCACTACCCAAGAAGGCGTTTTGCCTCATACTATGGGGTAAAACGCCCATGGGTGGGCGATTTGCCTCCAACGGCTGCATCTTATGTGTGCTATGAGGAGGTAAGGTTATTAAGTGAATACCAGACTCTCGAGCATAGTTGATAGCGGCCAACGTCTTATGGCTGTGGTGCCCGTCCATCATCCATGACTATGACATGCTGTGATTCTTGAGATGAATTTGTAAACTGCACGAAATGTTGCAGCCACTTCACGAACAACGTGGAATCTGTCCACCCGCTTGCACTGCAACAGCCCAGTGACTGCGGCGGAGCACCGGCCATTAGAGTTTCCACCATCCTCTTCCTTGGAAATATCATCATGGGAGGGAGATAAGTTCCCGCAGCACTCATGGCGCATATCACCGTAACTGTTTTTCCGCGTTCTCCGCTTGTGATTTTGCTCACTTGTCTAATGCCTTTCGTTGCGACGATGTTTACGGGTCTATGTACATTAGTTATGCCCGTTTCATCCATATTTCAGATTTGAGATGGAAGAAACTGACGCTTCTGAAGAACCTCTTTGTAGAGCGCAAAGAATTTCTGCATCTGTGGTCTGTTAAAGGCGACAGCGCGAGACAAATTCGTTGCCTGTGGACTCCTGATTGACAGATCTGGATATCGGTTAAAGAATCCATGTAACCAGTCTCTTCCCGCCTTACCACTTGTCTTGTTAAACGGATGTTTCAAATTGTATGACTCCGCTATTTCAAACGCCAGACGCTTGACGTCGTTCACAGTCAACCCGTACATGGATTGCTCCATCGTCTGGATGTGATCGTGCAATTCCTTCTCCACGTGAGAAGGAAGCGCAGGCAAGTGTCTTCCTAAAGCCACCTTTCCGGGTTGTTGAACTTTGTTATCTCGGTGTCGTCTGAGTGTGCGCGCCGGTATACCGTATTCTTTGCTCGTTCTGAGTAGTGGTGTTCCGTCATTAACTGCCTTCAGCGCGTCTTCCAGGTTTTTGTTTCCATACTGCCCTCGCTCGGTTTTCTTGACGTAAGTCCGAACCATTCCTAACACAGAAGAAAAGAAAGTAATTGTACCCTATAGGCCTACTGCTTAATAGCCTACTTGCATTGCTTAATTTATGAATCGCCATGGGGTAAAACGCCCAGTAGGCGTTTTACCCCAAACACATGATAGGCGTTATGCCCCACACAGCATACCTCTATTGTCAAGATCACAACACCAAACCCTTGCATTATCGCTCACAAACAAAGTTCATAATCCACAAAGTACATATAAACCTGCTAAAATGCAAAGGCTCATTATCGGCACGGCGAATCTTGGCACAAATATGACAATGTGGTTGTAGTGAAATATTATAAGAAAGCAGGTTAAAAGGAAAAAATCGTGATTTCTTACTCACTCGTGAAAGAATCGGCACCCTTTCGAAATAACAATATTCGGTAGGTGGCATTACCAGTTTCCGCTACAATGCGCTCTGAAATAATAAATGCCTGATGTATTTATGACCTATAGGCGTTATGCCTCCAGTGGGCGTCTTGCCTCCACCTACCCTAACAGACTACAGTTGGCATTGATTGTCCCCGTGTGACATTGAGAGTTGATGTAATACTCTGAAATAATATGACACAACTATGTTGCTGGACTTGGACTATATATGGCTTTCAAACTGAGCTACGATATATTCATCTAATAGTCGAAATCGCTTGTATCACTCTCTTAATTTCTAGACATAACTGCTTCACAAACTACAAGTACAAGGATTTCGAATTTAATCACGAGGAAGGAGCTCGATCAACGCTGCTTTCCTGGACTGCATTGTTCTCTTTCCGAGCCAAGAAGTCAGAGTGTAAAGACCTCGCAGGGTATACTAAGCCAATCAAGCAATCAATTGAAATTTGTATAGCGCCCCTTCAAAGATAGGTCAAGCGGAAGAAAGTATAAGTCTTGACGGTAAATTAGTTAATCGTCTTCGATCAAATAGGTCATACGTTATTGGAAACTGGGCCATGGCTAACGGTAATGGCAACGTAATGGATTTTGATCTCAATGCAAAGACCACTGATATATGGATATAACTTCACCACTGCCTTTTTCAGGTAGTGCTATGCTGCAGTCCAAAAAGGAGGACGTACGCGCGGCTATCGATCGTCACCGTCCGCTTTTATCTAGGCTTATGTTCAGAAAACTGATACATACGAACTACCTGCCAAGCTACTGTGGTGATTCTGCCGCTCCGGTGTTATTGTGTGTAACGTTTCGAGAAAATATTCCCATGTTTACGTGAGTAGTATTCCAACTAATGTCTGCCTGGTGTTGTTCCAGTGCTGCCAGGTGTTATATTGTATATATTGATCTGTTTCAACGGCCTGATCTGTTTCAACGGCCTCATTTGATCTGTTTCAACGGCCTCATTCTGCTGCTTCGCTGCGTCGTCTCCGATCTTTTGATCGTCTTGACCTCTTAGTTCCTCGTGTCAGGACAACTATGGCTCAGTCCAGGTCCTTTGCCTGCATAGGTCCCTCACTTTGGAACCGACTTCCTCCTTCTGTCCGCACCACCATTCTCTCTGGTAGCGTTGCTTCTTCCTTTTCTCACCTTAAATCCTGCTTTTTCTCTCGGGGTCTCGCGCACTGGGAGCGCCTCTGAATGGTATATACCGCGAGAGGCGCTTTATAAATGCCCATATACAATACAATACAATGTATAGGCCAGGGTTCAGTCATCTTGGTCGTTCAGTCGGCATAGTAGTAGCAAGTCCGGATTGTTCTGTTTGCGGTTTTGCGTTTACGGGGCGTTTTGCAAAGGCATCGTTGAGACGGCACATGAGTTTGAAGCACAAGAGCGATGTTGATTAGACGAGTGTTCGCGGGCGTTGAGAGGCTTGTCCGCAATCTGGGTCGTCATCGGAATTAAGGCGCGTGTGGTGTTGCTCCTTAATTGTTCGTCGTCGGCCTTGATTGAATGTCCAAGCGTCGAGATGGCCCGTAAGCTTTGACTCTAATTTAGAAACTTATGGGAACGACGAATCGCCCTGTTTGGATTTGGATAAGGAACTGGGAGGATTATTGGAAAACTTGCCATAAGCTGAGAGTGAAGAAGGAATCTGGAGCGAGTTATCATGCGCAGCCGATCGAGTGTTACCCACACTTACTCTATGCATGGTCGAGTTACAGAGATGCTTGCTTGCGTATACCGTTTTGATACCTGACCAGTCCTTGTGCTTCTCAGCCTAATGCTAGCCTATAAAAGGAATGCCGAGGCGTGAAGGAGAGATGAGTCCAGAATCCGAATCGGACGAAGACGAACAGAGAGGACAAGGAAGAGAGGAATAAACTGGAATGGGACGGAACTTGTGACGGAACTTGTGAAGTTGATTTGTCATCGTCGTCGTAGTGTATTTTACAGGTGGAGTTATATCACAAAATTTATTATTTTTAATTGAAAAAGGCCTTGAAAATTAGTTGTGGCCCTGGGCCTCCAAATTCTGTCCTAGGCCCTGGATTGAACCGACTGCAAACCGTACTTTGATGTACATGAGTTTCATCGAAAGTTTTAATAAGTGTATATATATAATATTTATTAATAGACTAGCTGTAACCCGTGAAAAATCACGGTACATTTATTTTATAAACTTTAATGTGGTTGAGATCAAAAATCGAAAAAATAGGCTACGGAAGCCGACTGTAACCCGTCCATTGCTCCTATGTTTGTAAGTTACAGCTCCATCTATCGAATGGTAATCAACCAATGTCTGATAGAAGTCTGCCATCTATCGAATGAATGATAATGAAGTAGAAGTTACGTTCATCGGTTATTAATATGTTGGTTGATAGCGGCTTTGGGGTTTAATTTGAAAATTGGCATTTGAATATATTTGTAGTAAATATTATATTCGAGATCACAAATGAATCCAAATTTCACAGGATCATAAATATTCGCAATGACAAAGGCGTTATCAACTTTTCTTGAATAACTATGCTTTTTAACCCTTACCTCTCGGCGTAGCGCTATGGCCGGTTGCCCGTGTATCTCGCCAGCCTGGTTGCGGACCCGGGTTCGCGACCCGTTGGTGAGCGACATGATTTTTTTTCCATTTTATAATTTTCTAACTACATCAAAATACTGTTAAATACTAAACAAGAAACTCGAATCGTTTTATTGGTACAAGTTTCAAACGTATAATGAAAACAATTAACGCGACGCTTTAACTAGCTCATGCCTATGAAGGCTAGGCCAAAGATCTTAGAGTCGTAGACTACGACTCTAAGATCTTTGGCTAGGCTATAGGACGGATTTTTCGAACCCCACCTGCGCAGTGACATAATTTTTTCCAGTTTTTTTACTTTTACAACTCTGAATTTTGGGGGCTTTTAAAAATATTGTTTGTACTGCACATTGATTTTTATGCAGAACCTTTTTAAACGGCTTGTGTAGCAAATTCCATCTCGCGTGAATAAATATGCATTCACTTGAAAGTAGGCCTATATAGTAGGCCTATATATTAGGCCCAAGGATTCTATTTGTATAAAAAGTCCTTCCTCTAATAGGCCTATAGGCCTACTCAAAACTGAAAACACTGCTCTTTCACAAATCCTATCCCGACTCCGACTCCTCTGTCTACCCCCTCGCCGTCTAAACCCTAAGCACCAGGGCTGTAGTCGAGCGTATACGCGGGTATACAGCGTATACTTACCTCTAGAGAAATTTGAGAGCGTATACTCATGGCTGTAGACGAGGTTTTTAAAGGTTTTTAGGGCGAATGACTAAAAAAAAAAAAAAAAAAAGGTCATCAACTTTTTCAGAGACAAAATCGTAAAAAGTCTGAAAATTTTCTGAGAATTGGTGAAAAGTCTGAAATTTTTCCTAAAAAAAGGTCTTCAAATTTTTTTTACGCCGCTGGTCACCGGTAGCGTAGCCTATAGGCCTACTCACCTCAAATTTTACCACTACAGCCCTGCTAAGCACCACCCACCTTAGCCGTCTTACTGTCTTTCTGACTGCTCCCTTTGGATCTTGACCTGGAACCGATTCGACCCCCCCCGCCTATCGATTTTGATTTGTCTAAGCGGCTGTGAATAAGCTGGTTCCCGCGACTTCACTTGTTTGGGCGCCGTAGAAATCCGGAGATTACGATTACGATATATATAAGGTTAAGGACCCACTAAGCCTATAGCCTAGAGTTGTCAAAATGCCAATCTTCCCGTTTCCGCTGGACTTATCTTTCGTCTCTTTTCTCCCGGATGCCATTATAGGCCTATACGCGAGACAGAATCTTCCATTTACAGCCTGTCGTGTTTTTAAAATTTTTACTAAACTGAAATGAGACGAAATCTTTTAAACTTTCAGAAAATGACGGAAGTGCGGGTGTGCTAAGCCTAATAACCCGATTCACGCAACCCACATAGGCCTATCGTTGATAGGGCCGATAGGCTAGCGACCTGCTTTAGTCACGCAGCTGGGAATATGTCGTCAAATATAGTACGCTGGGTAACTTTTGGGGATCGATGGGAAGAACGGTCATATGGCATTCTTTCTAGCCTCCAGTCACTATATTGTCATCTCAAGTTCTCCAACCGATCCATAGGCCATATAATATATCCATGCACACGGATTGCACCTTGAATCTGAAACGATCTTACGAATTCCGCAAAATTTTGTTTCCTCCGCCAGTATTGCCGCTCACCCATCATCATCTGCCTCAGGATCCTCTATTTATCTCAACTCAGGCTTTACGTTCAAAATTAGTCTCACCTCTTAAATAATTCCTACCTTGGCCCATCTGACTCACCCGCCTTCAACATTCTTTCTCGACCTAAACGAAACTCCTCTTTATTTCCGGAATTGGAAATTAATTTGATATAGATCTATGGACAACCCCTTTGACTCATAAGAGGTAGTAGTCGTTGCTTTTGACTCAACACAGCGTTTTGGTCTTAACTTTCACGTAACGCTTATAAAAATTTGGAGTTTACGATTACGATAAGGTATGTTTAATTAAATATGTGGTTTTAGGAGTGTAAACATCCCATAATCCTTTGGCAGTCTGGCTGTTAGTGTGTTGCAAGTTCGATGTGTTACGTCAAAACCACGGTCAAAACTAACGAGCAGTAAAGTTTCTAATTGAAGTGCGTTGAAATAATTTACTAAAGCAGCGTTTGTTGTTTACATAATTATTATGGCGTAGTTTTAAATCAGTTATGCTAAAATTGGTGAATATTTGATAAAAAAAAGACCTCGTTTTCTGCATGTTGGCCACACCCCCGCGTTCTCTGTAAGAATTAACCATCTCGTTTGCGATGCGACACTATCATTATAAGGCTACTTGATTTTTTCTCGCGCGTTAGAGTCAAATTGTGATTAGTCTAACGAAATATAGCTCAGGATTTCTATTTTATAACCTAATCGGACGAATGATGATAGGCTGTGGTGGTGCAGGATGAAGTGGTGGTAATGGCTGTGGTGATTATGGTGATGATGAGCGGCGAAGCTGGGGGAGGGGATCAACGAATACAAGGTCGGCCTTTTCCAATTGTTTGAGGTGTGGCAAAGCAACTTATCCAGTAGTCGAGGGCAGCCTTTGACATTGGTAAAGTGTGGTGATGACTGATTAGAGCTAGATAGACTTGCTTATCTAAAAATACTTACTGTGTGCATCTGTAATGATCTCCCAAACCACACAATGATTCCCAGCTACACAACATGCTATAAGATGTTATAGTGTAGAGAAGAATCTATTTAGATTATATAATGTAGGATTGTAGAGCTACATAAATGTAACTTAATTAAAATGCCAGCAGCTAAGCCAGCATTGTAGGGATTAATTAATATTAGATAGAGGGGTTCATCATATCTACGCAAAGGACAGCAGACGATGTGGACTCACCTCATTGGTCAGTACGAACAGCTGATCAAAACCGTTATGGCGAAGCGGCTGACGACTCGGTAACCAAGCAACCGTGGTGACGTGGCGTGGAGATGCGGCAGTTCGATTTTTGATTTCAACTGAACAAGACGTTCTAGAAATCTTGAGTGGATCGACTCGGTGGATGTTGGACTAAGTCGATGAGGGTATCGTTAGTCAATATGATCGGTTTTGCGAAACGATCGATGCAGTTGAGTTTATAAGTCGAGACGTTGGACAGCGAGGATCGAATAATTCGAGTGAAACGCTCTCGTAACAAACCGTTGCGAAGCGTGACTTTCCATCATAGGAAGTCGACATTTGCGAAGCGATCTTGTCAACGGACTTAAGGAGTTATTCCGCGAGTGAAGTGTACGTTACTCTGGAGTAGTAAAGCACACACTCGGGTTGTAACGACGGTCTCTTTGGGAGAGACATCAAGCTACGAGAAGTCACGAGAACGGTGGACAGTCGAGCTTCGACGAGGGAGAAACAAGGCGATTTGCGAACGGATCTGCGAAACTCATCAGATGAATAAACGGATGAAAGACAGCGCTTCCACAAGGAACAAACTGTGAGAACATTCCGTGCTCAAGGGTCTTACTGGGAGGTAGCAATAGGCAATAAAATCTAGATAGCAAAGATGCTGGCTAGGTAGGGAATAAGGCAAAGTAGACATAGGATAACTAGACATTGAACTGTTACATGCTTTAACTGATACACATTATATTCATATTCATTTAAATGCATACACAGGTGTTCTCTGTTCATTTCCCTAGTCAAATAGATAGGCCTATGCATTTACTTGTCCAGTAAAGACAAGATGAAACAGAACTAAAGTAGTCGTGGGTGTAGAACATAACACTAAGCACTCTTAGTATAGGGTGGCGCTACATAAATGGGGGCTCGTTCTCGGGATTGAATTGTATAATCAATTAAGGACATTGATTAAAACGATCTGGGATCATATCTTGGACACAAGTGGTGTATTTAGATAGGATTGAATAAGTAAACAGAGATATTTACTTACGCGCTAGGTAGGCCTATAGCGTATTTTGTCGTCTGCGGTATTCATTAATACGCATGACGTATTTGAATTTTGAATTGTGACCAATCATACGTTGTCGAAGGTGAGGTCAGGTCAACGGTTGCAAATCGCAAAAGCTAACTATTGGTAAGAGTTAGGTCAGGTCAAGGTTGTTCAGTGTTTAAGTTATAAACAAGGTGAACTAGCTTTGAAATCGGAAATTTGTCTCGAGCCTTATATCAAAGAAAATTGATATAGCGCAATGGCGGGTGAGATTCAGAAGTGGATTAAGGTGGCGCAGGACCTTGGATACGCAGAAGATGCTGTTAGAGAATATGTCAAGGACAGGCAGAATGAGATTAGGGAAGATAAAAGACGTGAGGCTGAAGAAAAGCTACGTCTAGCTGAAATGGAAAATCAAAAGGAAGATAAAAGGCGTCAGGCTGAGGAGAGGCTGCGTCTAGCTGAAATGGAAAGTCAAAAGGAAGAGAAAAGACGTGAGGCCGAAGAGAGACGGATCTCCGAAGAAATGAATTTGAAGAGGATGGAAATGGAAAATCTGAAGGAGATAAAACTTAAAGAGCTAGAGCTTCAGATGACACGTGAGACAAGACGAGAAGATGGAGATAGGATAAGACTTGATGGAGATGGAGAGTATTCTGGACAGGCAAATAATGCCAAACATGTTAAGATGCCCATCTTCAGAGAAGAAAAAGATTGTTTAGATGCCTATCTCCTCAGATTCGAGAGGACCTGTACAGCATACAGAGTTCCGAATGAGTTATGGGTTCTGACACTAGTAAAGTCGCTTCAAGGAAAAGCGCTCGAAGTGTACGAAAGAATGAGTATAGAAGAATCTCAAGACTATGAAAAGTTAAAGGAGAGACTACTCATAAGGTTCAAATTGTCAGAATCGGGATACAGAAATTTGTTTAAACAAAGCCCTAGAGAAAAAGACGAAACTCCGGAACAATATGTAGGAAGACTTAAGCGTTACTTAAGACAGTGGCATCAAATGTCAGGCTTTAGTGAAGACAAAGAAGGTCTAGAACAACTCATATTGAGAGACCAATTCTTCATTATGTGTGACAATGATATGAGACGCTTTCTAAAGGAGAAAGGGAAACTAAATCTTGAGGAAATGTTGCAACAGGCCCAAAACCTCATAGAAGCGAGAGAATCGGATGAAAGGAAATGGATTCATACTCAGAAGAATAGAGACAAAGAATCCAAAACGCAACCGAGGGACAATAAGCAGAAGAGTTTTGAGAATACAAGCAGTCCTCATAACAAATTTAGAGAACAGAGGGAGTTCAGAGATAAAAATCAATTCAAGAGTAATTGGAAGTTCTCCGACAACAAGAAATATGGAGTAGAAACAGAAACTCAGAAGACGGGATGTTTCCGCTGTGGATCAAAATTTCACAGAATAGCCCAGTGTAGTGAGAAAGATAAGACAGGGAGAGAACATAGAGTAGCAACAATGCAATGTGACGAGGAATCAAGTGAAAATGGAGATAAACAAGAGGCAGTAATTTCATACTGTTCTGCATACGTTGAACAAGAAGGAAAGTGTATAATAGAAGAACACAAGTATCAGGGACCAGTTGTAATTAATGGATGTGAAACGAAAGGAGTCTTTGACACTGGTTCGAATTGTGTTGCTGTAAGAGAGAGTCTGATCAAAAAAGATGAATACATAGGTCGAAATATGATATGTACTTTCATGAATGGTACTAAACATGAGTATCCGATGGCAAAAGTCGCAATACAGAGCGAATACCTCACAGGCGTGGTAGAAGCCGCTGTGATCAAAGACCTAGAAGAAGAAGCTATCATTGGATCAAGAGTAGAAACTATTGAAGATTCCAAATTGAATTTGTGTTATTGTGAGGCTGAAGTAGTAAAGTGGAAGAAAGAGGCAGAGAGAGATACTGAAGAGTTCACTAGCAAGGTCAGAGTAAATGAAATAGATACTAAATGCCTTTATGATACAGGAGCAAATTGTGTCGCTGTGCAAAAGAGATTAGTGAAACCAGAACAATACACAGATAAATTTATGGTGTGCAGATTTGCTAATGGCAAGAAAGAAAAATACCCCATGGCAAGAATTAAAATTGAAGGAAATGACTTCAAAGGTGTGACAGATGCTGTAGTGATAGAATCCTTAGTGATAGGATTGATCACGGGTCCATGTTTGTACGAGAAGAGTATAAACAGGATCCAACCGAAAGGAAAACATGATAAAGAGAAAACGGATAAATCATGTAAACCTAAAATTAATAGAGCCAAAGCAGAGAAAGAGAAAGAAAGGAATGTAAAGGGTTGTGACGCTGAAGGGATGAGATGCAATAAGGCTAAATCATCCATAGAAATCCAGAACACAACTGGACATGATTGTGAGATTATCACAGAAACAAGAATAAATGACGGAGTGGAACGAAACGGCAAAACAGAAGTGGTATTAGCAGGATGTATGACACGAGCACAGGATGAGATAAAAGGGAGACGTGTCGAACGACCACTGAGAATGCCAGAAGTAACAGGTTTAGATCCCAAACCAGAGGAGATAATGGAACCTATAGAACCCAGGTCTAGCAGAAGAAACCATTTAGTGGAGAACAGAAATAATGAAGAGAATAAGAAAATTGGATATAGGAAAGGAAGAAATTGGCAGGAGTCCAAGTTATATTACATGAAGACATCCGAGAGAGCGGATGTAACGGAAAAGAAGAATTACGGAAATGACAGGAGATTTCATAGGTCTGATCAACAGGCGATGCAGACAAATTATAGATACGGAGATAATACGTGGAATTGGCGAAGGCCAAGATGTAAGTCAAGCTGGAAGACACGTGAGGACTATGAGAAGAAAGATTACAGTAATGATAATAGAAAGCAATACAGACCATGGAAGGATTGGAAGGCCAACAGATGGAGAAATTCTGGGAGAAACCTAGAAAGATCCTGGAGAAGAAGTGGAGAAGAGGAGTCTGTAAAGTGCAAAGGTGAAGATAGCTATTCGAGAAGTGATAGCGATGAGTCGGTCGATGGTAAATGATTGAGTTGGAGAGAGAGGGGAAAGTATGACAGGAGGAAAGGAAATCCCAGGTATCATATGACATGGAGATGTCGAAATGATTAGAGAACAGTTGAAAGATAAGCCCAGTGCGAGGTATTTAAGTAATTTCGTGAGGCAATTTAACGAGGAAAATTCTGTAATTAAGGGTTATAGATATATACAATGATTTTATATTTTGAGTTAAGGAAATGATCACTAGGAGTGATCTTTGAATTAAGTTAGTCAAGAGCTACAGAAGGGCAGCTGTAGGAAATTTAGAGAAAATAAGTAGATGAGAAGTTAGTGGAACTTGGTGTTGAGTGAAACCTAACTTTGGTAGTGAGGAAAATTTAAGGAAGTTAAACAAGTAAGAAGTTTTCTGGGAGCAGTCAACTATTACAGGAAATTCATACTAAACTGTGCGATGATAATGAAACCACTCACAGAATTAACCAAGAAAAATGCCAAAGTAATTGTTGAATGGACTAATGAATTGGAGAGTGCATTCACAGAACTCAAGAAAGTGTTATCAGAAGCACCAATATTAAAACTACCAGACCTAGATAGAGAATTTGTAGTTAGAACAGATGCATCGAATGCAGCTGTAGGAGGTGTACTTATGCAAGAATACAATGGAGTGATGCATCCGGTGTCATATGTAAGCAGAAAGTTGAGCGAAACAGAAAAGCGATATTCCGTAGAGGAACGAGAATGTTTAGGAATGATATTCGGGTTGAAGAAATTTAACAGGTATCTTTATGGAAAGGAATTTGTAATGGAAACAGATCACTGTAGTTTACAATACTTGAAGACAGGTAATGTGAAGAATGATCGTGTGATGAGATGGAATCTGTTATTGCAAAACTACAATTTTAGGATAAGATACATTAAAGGTAGTGATAATGTAGTGGCAGATTACTTAAGTAGAGGATTAGAATAAGCCAATTAGAATAGTCATAAGTAAGATAGTAACGTAAGTTATGACATGATAGGATAGATTATCATTTCATGTATGATTAGTTAAGAGATTAAAATGTGTGTTGCTTCAAAGTATAAGTTAATAGATTATTAACTCAAGTTAATGTATATTTCACTAGTTAAAGTTAGACCAATTGGAACAGTAAATGGTCTTACTAGATAACTGATATATGTTAATATAAGTTGTGTAGATAAGAATATTGTGTAGTTAGGTAAGGAGTCATAGTATTTTAAGAAAAAATGTATTATTTCTTTGATTGTGGGGAGTGATGTAATGATCTCCCAAACCACACAATGATTCCCAGCTACACAACATGCTATAAGATGTTATAGTGTAGAGAAGAATCTATTTAGATTATATAATGTAGGATTGTAGAGCTACATAAATGTAACTTAATTAAAATGCCAGCAGCTAAGCCAGCATTGTAGGGATTAATTAATATTAGATAGAGGGGTTCATCATATCTACGCAAAGGACAGCAGACGATGTGGACTCACCTCATTGGTCAGTACGAACAGCTGATCAAAACCGTTATGGCGAAGCGGCTGACGACTCGGTAACCAAGCAACCGTGGTGACGTGGCGTGGAGATGCGGCAGTTCGATTTTTGATTTCAACTGAACAAGACGTTCTAGAAATCTTGAGTGGATCGACTCGGTGGATGTTGGACTAAGTCGATGAGGGTATCGTTAGTCAATATGATCGGTTTTGCGAAACGATCGATGCAGTTGAGTTTATAAGTCGAGACGTTGGACAGCGAGGATCGAATAATTCGAGTGAAACGCTCTCGTAACAAACCGTTGCGAAGCGTGACTTTCCATCATAGGAAGTCGACATTTGCGAAGCGATCTTGTCAACGGACTTAAGGAGTTATTCCGCGAGTGAAGTGTACGTTACTCTGGAGTAGTAAAGCACACACTCGGGTTGTAACGACGGTCTCTTTGGGAGAGACATCAAGCTACGAGAAGTCACGAGAACGGTGGACAGTCGAGCTTCGACGAGGGAGAAACAAGGCGATTTGCGAACGGATCTGCGAAACTCATCAGATGAATAAACGGATGAAAGACAGCGCTTCCACAAGGAACAAACTGTGAGAACATTCCGTGCTCAAGGGTCTTACTGGGAGGTAGCAATAGGCAATAAAATCTAGATAGCAAAGATGCTGGCTAGGTAGGGAATAAGGCAAAGTAGACATAGGATAACTAGACATTGAACTGTTACATGCTTTAACTGATACACATTATATTCATATTCATTTAAATGCATACACAGGTGTTCTCTGTTCATTTCCCTAGTCAAATAGATAGGCCTATGCATTTACTTGTCCAGTAAAGACAAGATGAAACAGAACTAAAGTAGTCGTGGGTGTAGAACATAACACTAAGCACTCTTAGTATAGGGTGGCGCTACATAAATGGGGGCTCGTCCAAATGTTGACTTCCTATGATGGAAAGTCACGTTGTCAAAGGTGTTGAGATAAACAGACGTGAAGTTCAGGAGTTATTTAAAAAATAAGTTGTGTAGATAAGAATATTGTGTAGTTAGGTAAGGAGTCATAGTATTTTAAGAAAAAATGTATTATTTCTTTGATTGTGGGGGGTGATGTAATGATCTCCCAAACCACACAATGATTCCCAGCTACACAACATGCTATAAGATGTTATAGTGTAGAGAAGAATCTATTTAGATTATATAATGTAGGATTGTAGAGCTACATAAATGTAACTTAATTAAAATGCCAGCAGCTAAGCCAGCATTGTAGGGATTAATTAATATTAGATAGAGGGGTTCATCATATCTACGCAAAGGACAGCAGACGATGTGGACTCACCCCATTGGTCAGGACGAACAGCTGATCAAAACCGTTAAGGCGAAGCGGCTGACGACTCGGTAACCAAGCAACCGTGGTGACGTGGCGTGGAGATACGGCAGTTCGATTTTTGATTTCAACTGAACAAGACGTTCTAGAAATCTTGAGTGGATCGACTCGGTGGATGTTAGACTAAGTCGATGAGAGGGCATCGTTAGTCAGTATACGATCGGTTTTGCGAAACGATCGATGCAGTTGAGTTTATAAGTCGAGACGTTGGACAGCGAGGATCGAATAATTCGAGTGAAACGCTCTCGTAACAAACCGTTGCGAAGCGTGACTTTCCATCATAGGAAGTCAACATTTGCGAAGCGATCTTGTCAACGGACTTAAGGAGTTATTCCGCGAGTGAAGTGTACGTTACTCTGGAGTAGTAAAGCACACACTCGGGTTGTAACGACGGTCTCTTTGGGAGAGACATCAAGCTACGAGAAGTCACGAGAACGGTGGACAGTCGAGCTTCGACGAGGGAGAAACAAGGTGATTTGCGAACGGATCTGCGAACTCATCAGATGAACAAACGGATGAAAGACAGCTCTTCCACAAGGAACAAACTGAGAACATTCCGTGCTAAAGGGTCTTACTGGGAGGTAGCAATAGGCAATAAAATCTAGATAGCAAAGATGCTGGCTAGGTAGGGAATAAGGCAAAGTAGACATAGGATAACTAGACATTGAACTGTTACATGCTTTAACTGATATACATTATATTCTTATTCATTTAAATGCATACCCATGTGTTCTCTGTTCATTTCCCTAGTCAAATAGATAGGCCTATGCATTTCCTTGTCCAGTAAAGACAAGATGAAACAAAACTAAAGTAGTCGTGGGTGTAGAACATAACACTAAGCACTCTTAGTATAGGGTGGCGCTACATCATCTATAGCAGCGGTTCTCAACCTGTGGGTCACGACCCCCACAGAGTCGCCCTACGATTTGCCAGAGGTTGGCTGGAACCTTCAGAAATTTGTAAAAAGTTGTCATCGTAGTTCCTTAACATTTAATATTTTATGTAATTATGATTTCTGCGTTGTGCTCTTGCAAAGTCTGCCCCGAGAATTTCTGATCTGGTGAGAAAGAAGCAAGCACAGCCTTCTCATTGATGCTGTTCTTTGGATTGTGAAAGTTCATCATTTTTCTAGTTATAGTCAGGGCTGTAGTCGATGATATAGACGGGTATACACAGCGTGTACTCGCCTCTAGAGACCATATACTCACCTCACAAAATATTTGTATTTGCCTCTAAGTTGTTTAGGAAAACTAACCAGTAGCGTGTACTCGCCTCTAATTTGTTTCGGAAAACTAACCGGTAGCGTGTACTCACCTCTAATTTTACCACTGCAGCCCTAGTTATAATTGAAGGGCTTACCTCAATATCCAGAAAATCAGTCTGTAAGATGGAGGGGTTATACCAGGACGATTGCCCAACCACTACTCTACTAGTGCAGTGTTATGTGTTATTTAGTTACCCTAATTAAACATTCTCTTAAATGCACATAAAAGTATCATATTTTGTATATTAACCATGGTCCACTGACTTTAAACTTGTTCAAAATGATTGTTCTGGCCTGCACTAGTGCTTGTAATTGAATGAATGATTTAGGTATGAGCCAAGACTATGGCTGCGTTTTCTGATCTTTCGGAGGATGGTCTGATGGATGATGAAAACGTAGAACGAGAGCTCAGTGGAACGCTATCTTTTACAAGCGATGTTGATGGAATCAGGCCAATACAGAAAGGTACATATTGTAAATCAGCACTTCCCAAACTTTTCAGTGTGACAGACTAGCAGGAATTTACTTTTTAGTGTCATGGACCGGCATAAATTTTCCCATTGCAGCAGCAGGACCGGTGCCCAATTTAAATTATTTTTCTTTTTCGATCACCTTATATATGTATTATTTCTAAGATTTAAGAAATGAGAAATTATTTAGTTACATTGGAAGGAGCGATCAAAATTTCTAGTAAAGGCGAACAACAACTTCTATTTTGACCTGTCAGCAGTTAGTCAAATAACTATTTTTTCTATTTATTCAGCAGTTTTCGTTTACACTAGCTGAAATACATTTACTCCCAGAACAAATCTGAGACCTAATCGAGAAAACGTCTGTCGTCTTTTTGTCCAGATACTTGACTCACTTTGCGGACTGGCAACTGGGGGCTCGTGGACCAGCACCAGTTCGTGGACCACTACTTTGGGAAGCACTGTTATCAATGTTCAAGTCCTTACGTATTTTATTTACCGTACGTTAGCTTACGTGTAGCTTTATTTACTTAACTTGCCATTGCTATACCCCACTTTTTCATGTGAGACATGTATGTAATGATTCAGAACTGTTTTATTTTCAGACAATAGTTTATCAACAATTGCTCCAGAGGAGTTTCGTGGCCTTGTCGGAAAGCCAGGCCCAATTAGCATCAAGTTTGATGTCATTGATGCAAGAATTGAAGTGAGACATCATGAAAAATATGTGGTTAGTTGTTAGTTTTTACATGCAATATGAACTTTTAGTTAAATAGCCTTTTTAATTAAGTTTAAACCTTTTCAGGTACAGGGATGTCTGTCAGTTGCTAATCTTTTTTTGCCTGGCTTTAATTGGGATCTGTAGAAACTAGTGTATACATTTTCTAAGTTAAGTGGATATATGTTTATATGTATGGATATATGCAAACATACATGTATGCGTCTTTGTTTGTTACATAGCACATTTGATGGCACATTGCAGGCATCTGTCGAAGGTGCTTCTGTTAAACCTGATTTTTGCTGTGGTTCACTAAGATTCAAAGAACAACTGGAAACAATAGTGTGCCTATGGCCGAGTGCTGTTGGTAAAACCAGTCACCAAAGTTTAGCCCTGTGACCACCAAAGAATGCCTGGTTAACTGCAGAATGCCTGGTTAACTGCAGTGTTAGTAGGCACTGATCAAATAAGTCTTTCCACCGACTCTGAAATTAATTGTTTAAATTAGGTAGTGGGTTTAGATTAATTTTATAATAATTTTATAATATTCAGTCGATGCTTTTTGAATGCCAACTGATGCGTGTGTGTGTGTGCATGCATGTATTGAGCTTGCGTAAGTTGTGTCTGTAGCTAGGAAGAATATAACTTGGATGCGCCGACCCCATGTTCAGGACCTGGAGCAAACCTATTTCCAGTTTAAGGGCTTTTAAGCTGCTCAACAATATCCCAATTTAGGTATATGGGAGAAGTTACTTATATCACATTGTACCCCTGATTTCTGATTGAGGAACTGGAGATAAATAATGATGTGATTCTGTTTAACATGTCACTGCCAGGTATACACGATACTTCTGATTCGTTCGGCGGGAATGGACAGTATGCCGGCAAAAATTGAGAAACGCTACACTGATTTCTCTGCCTTGAATGCTGCCCTCCGCAAGCGTTATCCACAGTTTATGAAGGAGATCGCCTTTCCATCAAAACGTATCAGCGGAAACTTCCGCGCAGATACAATTGCCTGCCGCAGTCGGGCTTTTGAGCAGTATCTTTCTCATCTGTTTTCGATTGAAGCGATTCGAACGTCGACTGAATTCACAGATTTCTTTTATGGAAACAGTCTGCGCGAGGGATATCGTCTGATCCAGAACGCACGATATGTCGATGCCATTCCACTGTTGCTTACCACGTGGAAACTGCAGACGAAGCTGCTTGGAGATTACCACTTTCACGCAATCTCCACACTGTGTGCCGTCGTGACTTGCTATGCAGCTCTTGAGCAGGATCGTCAGGCAGAGACGTATGCCGAACTGGCACTCGAGTCGATCGCGAGCAATGATCAGAATCAGCATCTCGTGCCGCTGCTGAAGCTGAGCATCCGACTCTGCTGGAAACTTGGAAAGGACAAGAAGAAGCTTGAGTCAAGGTTGAAGACACTGCAAGAAAGAGGTGCAGATGTGGACGGGGCACCATCCTTACTCGAACAGGTTGTTAACAGATTCAAAGTATGATGTTATTATGTATAGTGTAAAAGGTTGAGGGTATGGGTCATCCATAAAGGATGTCCGCAATATATTACCGACTTTGGACCCCTTCCTCCCCCTTGTTCGCATTTCTCAGAATTTGACCTTACCCTTCCCCTTTTGCGGATGTGTGCATGCCAAAGCCAATTTTTAATGCCATCATCATTCTGTTTACAATTATTCCACAGTTCCTGTAAACGCTGTTTAAGTGACAGTTTGGGTTTCATATCAGGATGTGTAGGAATAAGAGCTTTAAAGTCACAGTAAAGTTTATACCATGCATGAGGTTTTAGGCAATCATTACACTGACCTTTTCATCTTTTGGGGAAGGTTGAAACAAAGTGGCAAGGTGGTGTTTAAAAAACTATCAAATTTTAACATTCAGATACAGACGTCTGCACTGGTCATAGCGCTCTCCCCCTTATCCGCAATATGTCTGCATTTGGATGACCCCCTCTCCCCTCACTGCGGACGTCCTTCATGGATGACCCCCATGAATGATAGCATGTGGTATTCTGGTTGTATAATTAAACCTTCAGTTCATATCAACTCTAGCAGAGCTGAAATGTGAGGAATTTAATACTTTTTCTCACAGTATATATATATATATATATATATATATATATATTTGAGTGGTGCTATATAAATTCTCAATTACAATTGTAATGTGTGTGTGTGGGTGGGTGGGTATGCGGACGTTTGGTCAAAGGACGGTTGGTCAACGGACGGTTGATCACGGACGATTGGTCAATGGACGATTGGTCAAGCGGACTGTTCGTCAAGAGGACGGTTGATCAAAAAATCGTCCGTTGACCAATCGTCCGTTATAAAGCAATCAAAGCCTAGTAGAGTTGGTCTGTTTTATATAATTACTTAATACTTAATTAACTTGCAACTTTGCAACTTATAATATAAATTTCTAGTAGTATTTAATTTTAATATAATAACTGACTGGTACCTAACGTCGGAAAGTTAACTGAAATAGAAGCCAACTCACTTCATAAATCCTTGTTTATATAGTCTTCATTGCTGTGCATGTAAAGAGGCCTGGTTTTGTAATGGCTTAATTGGTCGGTCGGTTCGTCTGTCTAAGGATAATTAGTGGTTGTCGATTTCAAAGGGTTATCGTATATCTGTGCAATTGCAGTTGTTTGTAGTGATAAGAGAACTGACATATTTTAAAAGCGTCTCCAATATCTAAAATTAAAATTTCTGATCAACCGTCCTCTTGACGAAAGGATCCTTGATCAACAGTCCCCTTGACGAACAGTCCGCTTGATCAATCGTCCGTGACCAATCATCCGTTGACCAATCATCCTAGAACCGTGTGTGTGTGTGTGTGTGTGTGTGCATGTCTTCTGTTTTGAAATACTTGTACATGTATGATCAAAGTGCTTGACACTAAAAAATGTTCATAACTGGATGATGGTTCAGACTGTTAGAAATTGTGACAAATGAATAAATGTGCATTGGACATTTGATTTGATGATTGGCAGTACATTCAGAAACTTTAACCTTCTCTAATGGTTATTCTGAAAGACTGAGGATAGGCATATCGGTGAACCATTGCTGCTAGTGTATGCTGAGTGATCATTTCATTCATGATGCATATTCATGAAGATAAGTTGTATAAATTTAGTCTGGTTTGAAGCAAGCATTCCCCTTCCAGGAAGCATTGGAAGCTCCTCTATATTTGACAATTAAGGCTCATTGTATGCTTTATCACTTTGATTATTTCGCAAAGGCAGCACCAAATCGTGATCGTAATTTTCCTGATAGCAGGTGATAGTAAAGACATTTAGAACTGGTGTAACACAAATGTATTGCGTATTGAACAGGTGTGTAAGGTTAGTTTCTTATGAACTGGATTAACTTTAGTTTCTGCAGCGTAGATAGCCAATACTTTAGCTGCCCAATTTGATTTATGATGAACGTTCATCCACGATCTCAGATAAGCTCAAAGAAACTATATCTGCAAGTGCAAAACTCCCAGAGGCATTGGTCACACTGACACCAAGAATTAAATGACAGAATACATTTCCTGCCAACCAGAAATACTAAGAGTTATTAGTCGACTCATTTGTGTAAAATTATGGTGCTTTAAAATCGGTGTTCCTGCCTGTATTGTTTGCATTCAATTTTTCAGTGTGCTTTGTCTTTTCAAAGAAGGTTTTTTTTAGTTGTGCTGTTCTTCACCTCCGTGAATTTGGCAGTTGTAGAAATTGTTGATGTGGTTGGTGATCCTTGTGTTTGGTAATTTGGTGTTAAGGTGTGTCTGATTGTGAGCAACAAAGATAAGCAGATAAAAGAGAAAATCAGGATAGGTGAGGTTAAAGACAATATACCTATTAACACACCTCTGCAGAAACTCCTCAGGAGCATGGGTCAGGAGTTTAGGATCTTGTGGTTGACCATAGCGATCCAACCACAGCCCAGGGCAGCCACGTCGGTTGGGCCTACATCAACGATGTGGCCAGCTATAGGCCCAGGGTTATTATTACACATTTATTAAGCGCAATTATCTAATAACAAGCATCAATCGTGAGTGAAGACTTGCTCAGGTTCCTTTTACAGCAGCGGTTCTCAACCTGTGGTCCACGGACATCTGTCTGGTGGTCCGCGAGCAAGGCCTACAATTTATATTTGTACAATTTAAAACATGCAAACAGACAAATTTTGAAAATTTTTGTTTTATTTCAATCGCCAGAATCGGCAAGATAGCAGCATGAAACTAATAATACACGGATAAATGCAAAAAATTTCTTTTGTATTAATTTTGTTTTTGGCACAATTTTTAGTGGTTTGGTCCACGACCGAGACACAAAATTTTTAAGTGGTCCTTGAATCTCAAAAGGTTGAGAACCTCTGTTTTACAGTAACCATTTGAGAGGAGGTTCAAATCTGTACTGTCCGCATTACAAGGTGAGCGCTCTGACCAATATGCTATCGTGTCCCAGGATGGTATCATCGATCATGGCTGTCAGGAAGGATATCATTTCAGCTATCTTTAACTGAGCTGTTTTCGTACTGCTGTAACCACTAATTTCCTGACCCTTGAAGGATGTAGAACTGAATTGACCCATATACTCTTGTATTCCATATGTGGTCACTCATCTAAGTACTATCCGCAGTTGGCATTACATTTTATCACTGTGCTTCACAGCAGCACATCCACAGTTCCAAGCCACCAACTTGGACATAGTGAAATATCATGTAGGGAAAGACAGTCATCGTATTGTTAACTGACTGTCAGGAATGATGTTATGTTTAAGTCTCTTTAATATCAAGAACTGATTCAGCCTTAATATACTTGAGGTGCATTTGCTTTCTGATTTGCATGTGTGATTATTAGCTTGGCATTCTATAGTATAGGCATTCAGACACGTGTCTAACTGACTTGCTACATGGCTGTTGCCCCACATATCCTTCAGACATTTATTTTCATCTTAACATATTTTATCATGCATGAGCTTCATAACTTCATATAGTAAACTATGCTTAACTAAGTTTGTATGGTAAAAAACGTGTGAATATTTGTAACAAAACTGTAATTAGTTTTTGACACCTTCTGGATCTATAAAATTACATTAATAGTAATAAATAGGCTAAATGTAATACTTACTAAGCCACGTTCATTGAGTCCAGCTTGGACCCAATCGTGCCATGAGTGGCATGGTGAGACTCGAAGTTGATCCAGTGACATATCAGTTAACGTAATTTTACTTCATTACTGATTACAGAAATGCTGTAACATCTACTCTGCTTATGCTACTATTGATCTGTTTCCTGGTGAATCCAACATCAGGGTTCCATTTTAAGCAGCTGAACTACATTGTGGTTTACCTTTACAAAGTACACAATTACTGCACAATTACAAGCTTTCAAGTCTATGTAGTTATGTTTTGGTACTGTGTAGTATACTTTTACAGTGTACTAGATTTTTTACCTAAGCTGTAATTATTTACAAGGCATTCAGTATGTATAGCATGTCTTACAGGAGGTACCGGTAAATTAACAGGTGCCAGCTGTTTAACAGTTTGAGGCATTTGAGTAAGATGGAAAGAGGTGAAGAAATGATTGAGAGCTGACAAATGATTTTTTACTGTCATTTGCCCAAACTTTAAAAGGAAAGCAAGTTGTACTGCTATGCGGTTAACTGGCATTACTGTAATATACCTTTTTCAGTCAATAGCTGTATAAATTGATTGGCAAATTAATTATCGTTTGCACGTTTTGCATTATTTTACCAGGTAACTGGGTTTGGCTTATTCTTCAACTGTAGATTGTTGAATTTGTTTTTCTGATGTTTTTTTGTCATCTTGCCAAGAATGTTTTTCTGATTTTTTTGTCATCTTAATACTTGCTGCAACCAGATGTACGACAGCGCCAGAGCTTGTCTTCTTACAGTTTGACATAGGTTGTTAAAATGTCGAGTTGTATACTGTTGTCAGTTTAAGTTTCTGTGGTTGTATGTTTCAGTTTCAGCTGAGGTGTTTGTTTGTTATAGTTTCATTAACAAATCTCTACTGTCACAGCTAAAGTTGGCTTCGATTAAAAGTTTACTTTAGTAAGGATGACAGCGAATTCAGTTACTATAGCAATTCCAGGTTTTCATTTCAGAAGTGGTTTGTTTCGGTTTTACTTGTTAATTTCAATTGCTGAACATCTCTATTCTATTAATTCAGTGTGGTTACCTTGCATCTGTACCTAAAGTACTCAGAAATGTCATCTGCACAGTTACTCAAATTTTTAAACTGTATATGAACCGGTAAGTAAAATTTTAGGTATTAGAATGAAATTATGTGTAGTTGACTTTCAGCTAATTTCTCAAAAATGTATACCACACACTGCTCACCCTGGAAAAGTTGACTGCACACTTGACAATGTCAACTGCACACTTTGTGTAAGAAAACAAACTATTTTAGGCCCTGCCTAGGTCAATTACAAAAATGCATGTATGCCTTGGGGTATTAAGATTCGTACAGTGCCTTCTAAGACCTCTCTCTCTCTCTGGTAAGTGTCCATTGAGGTGCAGGTTCTTGCACACATGTAGATCTTGATCGATGGTTCCAATAATGAAATGCCCAGTATGTTGGATCCACGGGAAGAAGCTATGAATTGCTTTTCTCTACAATCTGTTTATAAACAATGCCTTTTGTACTCACAAGATATTTTATCAATTCATACTTGTATTAAGTTAAATTTACATAAACTGTAAGTCTGTTTCGGTATTCTTTTGTTGGATCTGATTAAATTTGTCAGGATTTTCTTTTAAATGAGTTGCTGGTATCAAGAATGTTATATCACTAGTGTATTAAGAATGTCAGCCTGCATGGGTTAACTTGGTGACATTCCAGGTGTAGAACTGTGACAAACTGACAATGCATAAGAAAACTCTCACAAAGTCAGAAAAGTAATATGCACAAAGTCAACTCAGAGAGCCGTTGTGCCTGATACATAGTTCTCTGAAGAGATGCACCATATCTCACTCGAAAATTCTCATGATAAGCTTCAGCTGTATAAGTAAGTTTTCGTGTAAAAATCTGTTTAATTTACACCGGGATCTATATTTTAGGCACGATTTAACATTCAAAACATTTAAAACTTTTCATGTGGACATGTTAAACAGTTGTAACCTTTTTATTATTTGTGGTAACAACATGCAGTTTTCATAAAAATATTCAGTCTTTCAGCCAATTTGACTGCAACATTAAGCCCGTTTTCAAATTCTTCTGACTGTAAGGATTTCTCAGTTACAATCACAATTGTATACAAGTCTCTTCAAATTTTATGCAGATTGTGAGCTCTGTTGTTGCGTTTGTGAAGATGAGTACAAGGGTCTGCTAGCACTCTGTGTCCTTTTGTATCAGCTATGATAGAACACCCTCACAAAGCTGGAAAAGTAAATATGTCATAAATGCAATCAGAAGGCAAGTAGGCATAAAATGGGTCAAAATGAGTGTGCACATTTATGTTTCTTGTAGGTCCTTATGTATGGTTTTACTAAGTACCGGTACATGTAGTTTTATTTTCAGTTTTATTGTGATGCCCAACAATTGCTTCTTAAACTTGCCTAACATGTCTATGGTGACCTAATATGAAGTTGTGTGCATTGATTGTATTATGCAAATGACCAATATCATGTAAACACTTGTCTTAACCTGTTTTTATGGAGGTAACATTGATGGCAGCCTCAGAGGCTTATAAATATTTTACTACACTTGTAAACATTCATGACCCATAGGCACAGCGACTTTGGTTGGGTCATAGTTATGGTAAACTTTTAACTCGTGATTTCACAATTTAAAGTATCCAATAAGACACCAACAAGTTCAAAAATTGTAACTTCTGTTACCATTTGTGATAGAAACATGGTTTTTCACCTATTTATTCAGCAATTGCAGTCAAATCCTGTGCAGAATCAAACCTCAAGACTCTGCTACACATTGCTGGGTGGCGTGGTCTGTATGCATCTCAAATATCCACTGCGCAACGATAAAGCCATGTTCCAGAAACTGGTTTATCATATACTGTACTTTAGGTCATGATTATCTTGAAGCTCAAAAACATTGCTTAGTAAACTAGACAATAACTTTCTTACTCTGTGCGGTCAGCCTTTGACAGATGCAAAGTGGTGCTTTTTGTACTCTCCGGTTGGAAGTATCACTTTGAAGTTTGAGCTGGCATGAAATCAATGCTAAGTTACACTTACCTACAGTATGAGTGCATTGGATTGGTTGTTTTGCACCTTCCAAAGTCAAATTAGTTTTCTGACCAAGTCCTTTGCCGGTGATGCAATGGAATTTGATCCTTGTGGCTAAATTTGAATGTAATTCCACATATCCAATATTTTGCACCCTTCCCTTTGAAGCCAATTGGAGTAGCATTATTGTGGCCATCTGCCTTGCCTAGTTCTGTAGTTCTTTGTCATGGAATACTTTCTGGAATAGTTCTTAGCCTGTTTCTTTGGAATTCAAACTTCATGGGTCAATCCAGTACACTTTCACATAACCAAGATACAGTATGTACAATGTTTTACAAGTATATTGGCAGTAAGATATATTGGAGACCAGTGGTGGAAAAAGCCAGTGCATGCACAGCAGTGTAATTTTCCATCTTGTCATCATGCTTCTGCATGCCACCTCAAATATCTAAATGTCACAAACAGCAATGTCTAATCTAGGACATGTATAGGAAGCTCAAATGGTAATATTCCCATATGGGTGACACGTATGAAGCCAATCTGGAATGTTAATAATCAAATAGGCTTGACATATCCTACATATGATGTTGCTGTTGGGGTCCCCTCTCAAATGCCAACTTGATGGGTAGGCAGGCATATACTGGCATCAACAAACTGCAATCTAATACTATTTAGTGTCACATTTCTTGGCTTAAACCATCTAGAATTGCAAATTACATACGGTAAAGAGATCAGTGGTGTAACACAGCCCCACCAGTACTAGTTATCTTAGTTACAGGCTCATCCTTCACTTTATCAACTGGAGTGAATTTCAACTGGATTTAAATAATTAAAGCAATATATAGAATTTAATTAATCTGTTCACTATATAGTGAACAGATTAATTAAATTCTGGTTGAAGCACATAATCTGAAACTGCTTAAATGAAATCAGGATATTTCCAAGTGAAGGTCAACCCATTGCAAAGCTGTTTCACTGAACCAAACTCTCTATTTAGTCTATTACCTGATTATTTCTGGCAATTGTCTAGTATCATGGCCTTACATGCAAAATATCGGTCAGTTTGACTCCAAACTAAATTCACCAAGAGTCTAATGGTTAGCTTGCTGGACTGTCAACCGAGAGGTCAGGGTGCTAAGATGTTTCAAACTTTCTACTCCACTTTCATCACAGAACAAACTGGGCTAAAAACGAGTAAATATTGGCTTTACACCAGGATGAGAGATATCAGACAGCATGCAGAGAACTGGCCACCTACCTCATATGCCAAGGATAGGAAAATGAAGTGTCACACTTCATACCCAAGGTACTACTGCCCTTCTAAAACCACAACAGGCCTGGCTTACGAAAACAGCCTAATAACGCCACAATCTTTCCTTGCTGAATGCAGAGCAAGACAACTGCCAACTTCACACAAGACTTGAACCCCAAATAGCAGTGAAAGGTTGCTATATTAACATTCAGCTACATTCAGCAAGTTTTGCTGAGCTGTATTCGAATAACTGTCACACAGAAAACAATTGATGAATCAAACGTATATTTCATTGTACAAAACAGAAACATCTTTTACCAAAATTATGAGATACAATGTCAATAGAAAATTTCCTAAAATGCAACTTTCTTCAGCGTAATGTTTAAAAAGGTCATCTTACCAAACTAGATCAGTTTAATCATGGTACAGCAGTGACCACTGTAAACAATATGGGGTTTGAAAAATAGATCAGTTTAATCAAAGCTGCGTTAGGTTTTCAAATTCTTAAAATCAGTATGAAAACAGGCATGTTAACCAAGCATGCACAAACAGGTCATGCTCCTCAAGTGTAGAAATAGGTCAGGTTAGTAGTCTCTAATATAAATTGGACAGCTTCATGATTCAACAATGTTTAGAATTAGGTCATATGCACCTAGGTTAATAGGTCATGTCTATCAAGGTCAAGACTTGAGTAACGTTAACAAACAGGCATAATTTTACTTTCCTACAAGCATATTCAGTGCATATAAAGCATCACATAAAATATGACAGCAACTTCTTAGAGCAGTTGTTCGCCCAATAAATTTAAAGCTGCAAATGTTGCCTGCTCCAACACTGCAAAAGCGTTACTGTTCTTGCATATCATAAACTAGCACTGTTTACATGCTGTAAAATGAGCATAAAAGCTTCCTGTGTCACATCTTCACAAACGTTTACAGCTCAAAGGGACTCTACACTGCTCAAATATTGTACAACATCATAGCAACAAGCTATGAAAGGGTATAATGTTTCAAAGAGTTCGATCAAAGTAAACAGTACTACTACCACCGGGATTTGAACTCTGTTTACCAATCAGCCTTATTAAAACAGGATTTTAACTCTGACTTAGGCTATAGAGAAAATCACAGTAGTCAATAGAAACAGGGATGCAATTCATGTGTGTGTGTGTATATATATACAATGTATACATAAGCATGTATGTATGCAAGTCATTCAGGAGCCTCTCCAAGGCACTGACATCTGCAACAAAAAGATCTCAAAGGAAAGGTTGGTCTGGAAAGGTTGGTTAGGGGCCATCCATATATTACGTATGCAAAAATCCGGGAAAATTGGACCCCCTCCCCCCTGTTCGCAATGTGAGAAGTCTGTCTCAAGACTCAGTGACTTTACACAGTCAAGTCTGAAGAATTAACAATGAGGTGAAATGTCATTCTGCAAAAAAAGTAGATCAAATCTAGAACTCACAATGAAACTAGCTCACCCAAAGTTAATTCTAAATACAAGAAGTTCAAACATGGTATTTTGAGTTTTAGTCTTATGATAAGAGTTGAGAAATGGTCAAATTTTGTGACTACCAAAATGGACTAAAGGGATAAAGAGGATCTGATCTTGCAAGTTTAAAAGCTGGATTGTTGTGGCTAGAGTTCTGAAGCATTTGAGATCTGGAGTTTAAAGTGTAAGTTTTTTTAAGTACACAACACTAATAAGCTTAGGGCAAAAATATAGACCAGTAAGTCAGAGTTTTGTCCCTTACACCCTGCACTTAAAAAACTTCAGATCTTGCAAAATATCATAGAAAATTCACACATAAAAGTCGACTAATACAAGCATTCCGCTCGATCGTTACACGCATCCATAAAGAAAAACTTCATGCCATAATGCAGCCCAGTACAAGGCCAGTGTAACACAACAGTACAGCCTTACAAAAGCAGCATGACCTTACAGAACTCCTGTAACCCAATTCTACGTCTAGACCTGACCATACCACAATAATTATAACAAGGATACACTCTGCTACAATATATATATATATTAGCATATAATAATACATTATAATGAACTTAAATTGCATCGTGACAAGGTCTGCTGGGCTGCATCACAGCAAGTTTTTATTAAGCTGAACCAAGGTTTTTACTCTGCTGCATTATATTGAAGTCACTGTACCATGATATTTCAAGGATTTACTGTACAAAGCCCTCAAACGGAAGATTTATAACTAAACAAGCAATCAAACAAATGATCAAAAGCTCCATTAACATCTTCCGAATTTCCTTTGACTTCATATAAAATTTATATTATAAATCCTCTGTCATGAGCTACTGTTAATCATTTTGCATACTTTTCCAAATCACAATCAAAATGCCTTCCAGAAATATCAGCAACAAATTATGATTTAGTTCAAGTGAATTGCTATGGTGCATTTAGACAACAATACAATTCATTCCAATTCAAATCCAGGAGTGTGTATATATATATATATATGTATATATATATATGTATATATATATATATATTCATACATACACCATTAACACACATGAATAATGAATGAACTGTCTGTGCTATTAACAATTTCACTTTGCTAGGTTGAAATACATGCATATGCTGCCACCTACCAACAGTTTCTTTGATTTCCACTCATTTTGTTTTTCACTCCTTGAAAACGAACAGCAGTCTGTGGTTTGTAGCGATGTAAACATATGTCAAATCCATTAGCAGTTATCCTCATCTGACAGATTTATTTTGTTCAAAATTTTCCACAAGTCATTTCGTCACACAATGTTTGTACGATGTTCTAGCAGTGATGTTTATGTGCCAATTTTATATAGAATTTTGGCTTCAAAATAAATCAAACAGCAACAAATAGGTGCATTTTAATGTTCATGTAAGTTTAATAAGACTTCGAAATTCACCTTCTTGTTGTTTCATGCACATGACAGCATACATATTACCTAAAGATCATGCACAAAACATGCAGGATTTCTGTCTGGGTTCTGCTGCACTTTAATTATACAGCCCTTTAACTACAGGTACCAGTATCAGGTATTACAAAACTGTTTGAAATACTTATTCTTGAGTGTAATCATTCAAATGATCAAGATTTTGGCAAGTAAATTTTCCATGTGATGAGTTTCTTTAGTGGCTTAAAAAGAAACAAACGAAACAGTCTTCTCCACGATGTTGGATAAACATGGCAAGATATATCATGTCAAAAGAATGTGCAGTGACAGCCACAATAGAATAGATGAATTCGGACATAATGAGGCAAATGCAGTCCCTTCCATGAAGACGTAGAACCTGAAAATATAACAGACTTTGAGCAGAACCTGTTTAGTTACAAAGTGGCAATGGAGGTCATCAACCAGGAAACAGTAAATGTCATATGATCACAGAACGGCATTCCTGTAGTTGCAATACAGAACAAAGCAAACCTGTATAATTGCATCAATTACAGTCATGAACGAGCATCATAAGGGGCCATCCATATATTACGTATGCAATGAGGGAGGGTGACCGGATTTAGGCGATTTGTGTATGGGTGCGTACGGCGGGGGGCTCGACAAAATGTGTATATACGCAAAAACCAAATCACTGACTGTATTCCTGCTTTATCAATTTTATGTAGTATTAACACAGTTTGAAATGCAAGTGTTAGTGTTGTTTGTATTTTATTTCTTCATAACCGTTAACAAATTTTAGCTAGCAAATATGAGGTTTAACAAAAATACTTAGTAGCCTATGGAAAAATAAATGTCTTATAGAGGACTTTAGCTAATTAACTTTTGTAGGGGGAGAGAAGCTTAGTTGTATGTACACATTGGGGTCCACAAAATGTATGAGGTGAACCGGGGAGGGGTATGAAACTCATTTTTTGCATATGTAATATATAGATGGCCCCTAATATGAATGAATTCTTTTCTGCTGTTACTGTCCATTCATCCAATTCCACAGATCCAGTATTTTGGGACAGTCCTCCAAAACCTGCTGATAAAACTGAAGAACAGCAAAAGGGAACAGTTCAGGTAAGCTGACAAAGCAGATCAATACTATGGAAGGAACAAAACAGAATGCTTGCAACGTAAACAATCAAACACACTCAGTTTAATTAGCCCATAAAGGGACTGTTTATTTATTTTTTGAATGTACTCAGCTGTTTAGTCTTTGAATGTATCCATCTATCTATCTATCTATCTATCTATCTATCTATCTATCTATCTATCTATCTATCTATCTATCTATCTATAATGAACTTCTATAGCGCCCCTTCAAGAAATCTACTCAGTGGCGCTCCCGACCCAGGCCCGGTCAAAAAGAAAGGTCTTAAGAAGGCCATAGAAAGTACCTGAGAGGTCTCTAGGGAGAGTGCGAAGGGAGAGAGGGAGGTCGTTCCAAGCGGTAGGACCCACCACGGAGAATGCCCTACGCTGCGCCATAGCAGTACGCACATAGGGGACAGCAAAATCACCCCGGGAGGCCGAGCGCAAGGCACGGCGCCCCACACAAGCGGAAGTTGAGCAGCAAAGAGTATATATGTATATTAGTTTATTATAAATCAACGAAGGATGACACACCGCATCACATCTTACAACAGTCTAAAGCGATAATAGTAATAATGATAATGAAGTATATATTTCCAGTGCTATGACAAAGAAATGTATGTGCTAGCGAGATATGAGAATTAGTCAGATGGACTGAAGATGCGAGGGATAAAATTCTTGTCATCTTTGGGCAGAAGAGAATATTCATGTGCACGAGAACGAAGGGAATAAGTCCAACGCATTTGGGGTGGAAAGCGGCGACGTACTCAGCTGTTTAGTCTTTGAAAGTGCTCAGGAATATATGTCTCACTGTATTCAGATGTTTAGACTTTGTACTTACTCAGAAGTTTATTAAAGACACATGGTTTGGAAACTACTCACATGAAAAGCCTATTTTATGCAAGTTGCTAAACAGAGAATATGATCCAACACAGAGGGGCTACCACAAAGACTCTTACATACTACTCTGCTCTTACACATTACTCGGACAATGTTTAACCCTTTCGACTTGAGAAGCTGCAAAAGCGGCAGTTTCTGCACTTACATGTACCCAGGAAGCCTCTTTTGCGGCTTCGATTTTCTACCTAACCCGAGGACGTTTCATTTAAATTTTAAATGTGATAAATACTCTTTGCTGCTCTAGTGATGTTAGTTTATGTTTACGCCAGGTTTCAGTGAGGAAGAAACAGTGATGTAGCACACAAGCGCTCATGTGATAGGCCATTTAAACGGTGTTTACGTTAATTTATGTTCCGTAAAATTCCAAGAAAAACAGAAATAAAAATGTTCCATCAAGAAGGGACTTAGTAAATCTGGCAAGAAGGGACTTAGCAAATCTGGCAACATGTCAGAAATTCAGTACTAAACAAGTCACTTGATGAAGGGATGTACCCGCAAAAGGCCGTTTGTCAATAAAACAATATTGCAAGGACAAACAAAAGAAATGGGGCATAGAAGTATTTTTACTGTGTGATAGTACAAACAGCTACTCATACGCAGCAGATGTTTATGAAGATGATCTAGAGGTGTTGCTATAATGCTCATGTTGTTGACTGGTTGTCAACCACTTTCTCCCACATAAACGAGCTGGTTAACGTCTGTATGTATTTACAAACTATCTTGAATACTGTGTCTTTGGACTAACTGATGACTTCAGATCTTCAGCCATAGTCAGACGTCAAAGTGATGCCAGTTCAATTGAATGCCTTGCCAATGTTGGTGTGGATTTTCCTGAACGTGCGCCTGATGCAGCTCGAAACAACAGATGCAGGGATGGCAGGGAAAAGATCAGCAGACATCAGTCAAGTCATCTTTATGTTCAGGACAAAGACAATCAAAATCCTATGAGCAAAACACGAATGTGGTATTGTGGTGTCCTGAATGTGAATATCTTTGTGTTCGAGACGGTTACACGAGCCTCAAAGACTCTCATACAAAGGAATACAGGCCATAGCTTTTTCTGTGTGGAACTTCACTTATCAAAGAATGTTATCCACTTTTATTCAAAGGAGAATTAGTACCAGTTTTTCTCAGCACAACCTGATTTATCACACTCAGAGACTTTCACAGAAAGTAGGAGTACTTTGCTAGCTTTTCTTCAAGAAACTTGACATAGACTGTCATACAAATTTTGAAAATACTGAAAATTGATTTTCTGTATAGAATTTCATGAATCTGTTTTTGATTCATCTCAGAAAAAAGCTGATTAGTTCAGCAAAAGTTTTATTCTTCAGCATCTATTATTACCAGAGATATATGTGAATTTTAGTATTGCCTAAGTCAGTAACGCTTTATTTCCAGAAGCCCACGGGATAAGGAAAATCTAGGAGAGCAGAGGCAAAAGGGTTAAGACGTCTGTAAGGCATTCTACCCAAGTACCCTGTAAATCAGCCAAACGAAATTCTTGCTTCCATGAAACTAAAAGTCATGAGTTCTTCAAGGTAGCAGGAAGGGCACACACAGACACATCAGCAAAGTCACACCAAATGAAGTAATGTATGCATGATACACAGAAACGTTCCTCAAGTGTCTTTATGAATGCCGCCGCTGTGCACATGTATATAAGTAAGGATTGCAGATGGATGGCATTCTGAGCTGAAGAAACTTAGCTTTATCCGGAGAAATCCCACAAAGGAAATCACTGAATTACACTTCTAACTGCATTCTATACCTAATCAGTGATCTTGGAAAAGCTAAATACATGTTTAATATTATCCCATCAGCAAGTCCGCACTTTTCACAAAATTTCTCCACTCTACACACTAAACTTAAATTTTACTATACTCCTTCAACTGAAATAAAAGTGTGATTTCATTCAAAATTATTTTTATTCTTTCTTGTATCCACCAAACTCATTTTGACAACATTAAGCTGGAAAATTTGGTTATTTCGTAGCCACATTTCATGAATGTGAAACAAATCAATTCTTAGGTAGCGACACATACTAACTACATAATATACAGTATGTGAGTGTATATATAATTTAATATACGCACAAGACATATTATGTGTGCATGTTATATATCACAATACTTAATATAGCACCTTTCAAGTAAATGAACCTTTAGAAACCACGGACATTAATATATAGTACAAATATAAATATATTATTTACTGTGCATACTAAAACATCCATAATAAAACACACCAACACACACATACACCTACACACACACACACACAGTCTCACACACACTCACACACTGCATTGCTGTTAATGATAACCAGCACTAAATAATGCATCATAAATGCTTAATTGTTATGATGCACAGACCAGTACCAGTAGTTAGAATACTGAACTTGATCATGGAAAACTGTAATGCACAAGTCAGGTTGGAAACCCACCCAAGAGAATAGAGCTAATTCAAAGCAAACTGAATGGATTTCAAAGTGATTTAGGGGATGCACAATGAAGAATTCAAAGAATAATCAGAGAACAAAAGAAAGTATCATCAAAAGATATAACCACTTTAATTGGTAATCATAAAATATCAAATTGAAAAGAATTCTAAAGCCAAACCAACAGATCTCACCCAAAGTCTATATCTGAAGTCTTACCCGAAAATTTAATTCTCAGCATTCTCAGCAAGATAAGCTTCGTCGAAATAAACGATTGTGATCGTAATGTCATCTCGGTAGAAACGCGAAATCTGTGGTGGAAATGTCAGCATCTCCGACACCTTGCGATGTTCGTATCCTAGGGCATGTCGCATCAGGTGGGTCGCTCCGTTGTCATCCGTCATTCTGTGGGCCAGGCCACGACGCCGGTCTCGCAGTACATTATTTATTTCACCCAGCTTCAGGGCACCATAATTATCTGAATCAAACTCATCCAGGGTTTTCTTTCCAATAAAGTGATCACCAACGATCTCGACCACTTTCTCGTTCGGCATCGTTTCCCACAGTCCGTCTGACGCCACAACAAGAAAACGATCATTTTTCTTGAGACGATAATTAGTCACCTCTGGCCGCGAAATGAGATATGGTGGAGTGTGATAGTGGTTAGGGGTGATGTCAGCAAAGGCTGGACCCAGCAGATTGCCAAGATTCTTGAGGTCCTTGGCAGACCACTTGAACCGGACATCGCCAAAGGCTCGTAGCGGGATCAGCTGGCTCAGCAGTCGGCTGTTCTTGAAAAGCATGCTTGTCTCGCTCTTCGGATGTGAGTTTTTGACACGTTGAGTCTCCTTCGAGTTTTCGGTATTGTGGTCAACCGTCAGCGGGTGCGCGATCCATCTGCCGTCAGCACCAATTCTGCCAATGAGAGCGCGACAATCACCAACGCTTGCCGCATGGACGTCCAAATCTTTCACATGGACAACGCAGGCGCACGAACCGGACAAAGCGATTGAAAGCAGGTCCTCATTGCACGTCCCTGAAACAGGCATGGCCTCTGACGAAATGTCCTCGTCCAGCCGAAGAAAGGCTGACTTAAGCTGGTCAACAATTGATGCAAACTGTCCCTCCGTGTCTTCGAGCCCGCTCACCGAAAGTGTCTCCACGACATACTTCTGAATACTTTGCTGGTACAGGTGAACAAGATCGTCACTCACGTAATCATTTCGAAACCGGTAAAGATCGAGCACTGGGAGTGGTGTGTTTGTTCTCATGTAGTGACTGTACTCTTCGAGTGCATCATAGGGTAAAATCGTGATTGCTATGTAATCAAAAAGTCGCTCGCTCACAGCCTGAGCACATGCGGCTCCACCATGCCCATCAAAAACCCCAAAAAGTGTGCCTCCTGTCTGAAGCAGCTGCCCAATTGCCCTTCGATCTTCAATAGGACTATTTGATTGCAGCTCGTTGCTGTTGAAGTAGCGGATCGGTCCTTTGCTTGGGAATTTATTAGATGACGAGGCTTCATTAAGCATCAGGATTGATGTAACCTGAAGAGGCGAGAGCATCGGAACATACCCACGATTTTCTGGGAGGGACATGCGCTGTGGAAACAGCTCTTCCTGCTGTTTCTGCAGGCGTCCAGTTGCACTCCTGTAGCCCCTGACTGAAGGTCTTAAGCTCCTGCATAGTCCAACACTAAACGGACCAACAGAGAGACGGAGGACGCGGCAGTGAAGCAGCATCGGTCAGTGCTTTGGTCACGTGATTTGACAGCAATGCCTAAAAACTAAAGAAAACTGTTCAGTTAGTTACCACTCGAAACTTGGAATCTGTTTCTCTCAGGTCTTGGGGCTAAAAGGCAATTCACATAACTTCCAATTGAGTTCTGGTTAGAAAAGGTTTACTGGTAGTTGTAGCCTGCATAGTCAGGATGAAGCTTTGTATTGTTGGATCCTACAGTATGGGACTCACTATGTACTAGCAACTCGTGTGTAGTAATATGGTTATTAACAGGGATAATGCACTCCTGTTGAAATTAAGTCAATGGGAGGGTTTTAAATATATCTGTTAATACACTAAATGGCAATACACAAATTCGTTCCACCACGGTCTATCTGAATCAGCCACTCGGATCGGCTCACATCAGGGTATGGTAAACAATCTCAGTTGGCAACATTAGCTTCAGTTTGAACATGTTCAGAATTTTTCAGTCTGATCCCATTGGCTTGGTGTACAATACCCAGTCAGCCAAATGACAGTGATTTAATCCAATAGTCTGAGCACTGTCATAATTGCATGACATCATAGAAGCAGGTGGCAAAATCACATGATTCTAACAGTGTTACAGATAAATATTTTTATCTATTATAATTACTACATATAATGTTAATATATTATTGAGATATATAAATAAATATACATATAGCTTACAAGAGACATCACTGGCTCAGACATGCAGCTATTTTCGCAGCTCAGCTGCCAACTGATTGTACACTAAACTGATCAGACTCAATCACAAAAATGTTCCGACGAGAAATAATTCCTGATCCACTGCCCAATCAGCTAACTGACAAAAAAGACAACAAACCCAACCGATCTGATTTGGCCAGTTGGATCGAATTGTGTTGAATCAGTGCATGGCCACATCTAGGCATTTTTATGTCACTGTTTCATTAAGCAGCTAAACTTTTATTCTCAAGTACCTTGGACAAAGTTCACAGGAACCAAAAACTAGGACAGCTATCTCTATTGATCATTAATATGACAAGGATATGAGTCACTTTCTCCATGGTAAAGAAATTGAAATACAAAACCTTGAAAAGACAACAAAATGAGTGGTTGATTGAAGCCATGATGTGAAACCCTGAATATTCTCTGCTATACATTTTTATAAGCTGCAAATCAGTAAAGGCAATAATGTATCTGACTTAAAGTTTTTCAACTTTTACAGTGGAAACGCTGTAAAGATACAGCAACACAAGGAAGTTACTCTTTACCCCACTATAAATAAGAAAAATGACTGTGCATTGCACAAACTGTTTAAAGACAATCGTTTTCGGATAAAAAGCGAAAAAATCCATAAACTGTACCGTAGACAATTTTTAAGCAATTCTTGTTTGCTCACTCAATATAGTAAACAAGTGACATATCTTTCAAGTTGTTCTCTAGTGGCCTAAAGTTAAGGTTCAGGTTCTTCGTATTCTTTCATGTATTAAGTTAAGTTTCAAGTTTTCTCAAGCGTACCTCTTTGGTATCAAGTTAATTTTAAAATTTGTATTGAAATTATTTGACCCGGATCATACAATCCAAAACTCGCAAATGAGGCTACTTACATTCGTAAAAATCGATAGCCTGACGGACAGAGTCTGCAAACTCCTGTAAACTCTTCCTAAAGCGGTTAACTAACCATAGCCAGATCAACCAGTTCAATTGAATTCTATCCCGCTGCGATCGGTCCCGTTCTGGCCAGACGGTGAAAAAACTATAAACAACGACCCTCACACTCAGACTCTCACCTCCCCTACACAAACTCCCACAATAAAACTGGTCCGCTCATCATCAAACGTAAGCTACACTTCCCCCTTAAGTCGGCGTCGTGTCGAAAATAATTAATGATTGTGCAATATTAATGCGATTATTGCAACGGTTGATTTTAAGAAGCGAGAAACTAAACTTACATTCCCTTCCAAACGCCCTTGGCTAAAAGTTCAAAGTAAAGCATCAGCTTGTTTCGGGCGTTACTTGAAGGTAAGTAAGTGCCAAAACGAAGATCAATCAATCAATCAATCCTTTTATTGAAGCCATTTGAAGTACAAGGAAAATACAACATAAAAAGTTTGAACTTTGGCAACAAGAGGAGACCCAAAAGGGATCTTGATCCCGCTTAACAGGGCCACCTAGTTAACATTTATCGTAATACAAGTAAATGTCAGCACAATCAATACTTTTAACGGTAACATCGATCAAGTTATATGATCAGCAAGTAAAAGAAACAATGATAGAACTCTTAACTAAAGAACTTAACTACCAGTACACATGGATTCCAACTAAGGTATACAGATCAATTGTCATTAGTTACAAAGAGATGAAAAAAAACAAACAAACAAAAAACAAACAAACAACAGTGCCTGTGTAAATAAACACATAGGCCTAGGCCTAATGCAGTCATGTGAGTGCATCCAAGAGATAGAGTTTCAGTTTTTGTTTAAATTGATGCATAGTAGGTATACCAGTAACTTCAATAGGCAATGAATTCCAGAGTATCGGGCCACAGACTTTGATGCTATGCTGCTTAACAGTAGTGTGGACACTACGTTGATGGTACTTGTTGAGCGATCGCGTGTAATGATTGTGTACGTCAGAATTTTTACAAAAACAATTTTTAAAATTCACAGGCAGTAGATTCGATTGAAATCTGAACATAAATAATCCAACTTGCAACTTATTTATGCATTCAAAAGGCAATATTCTCAAACTAAGAAATAACGGCAGAGTTGTAGCTCTAAAGGGTAAATTACATATAGTCCGAATGGCTCGCTTCTGCAGAGTTTTAAGAGTTGTTAAGCGAGTATGATACGTGGAAGCCCAGGAGATATTACAATACGATATGTAAGGGTATATTAAGGAGTAGTACAAATTCACAAGTATATATTGCGGTAGAAGGTGCCGAATACGAGAAATTATACCAATATTTTTTGACATCTTTTTAGATATGACATTTATATGCTCACTCCATGTTAAGTGCTCATCAATGTGAACACCCAAAAATTTAGTAGAAGATACCCTAGTTATGTTTTGGTTATCAATATTGATATTTAGATTGCAAGTTGGAACACATTTCCTTCGTGAATGAAACAATATGAAATTCGTTTTCATGAGATTTAACGACAGTTTGTTGGCTTTAAACCATTCTCCTACTAGACTTAATTCGGCATTAATTTTATTAACCAGTACATCAATTGATTTATCTGACATAAACACATTAGTATCATCAGCAAACATAACGAAATGAAGCAATGAAGAGGCGTTTGAGATGTCATTCACATATATCAAAAACAGCAAAGGGCCTAAAACAGAACCCTGTGGTACACCACAGGTAACATCAGATACATAAGAAATATGTCCATTATATGAGACACATTGCCTTCTATTTCTTAAGTAGTCAGAAAGCCAGTTAAGACAAACTCCTCTGATGCCATAATGTTCAAGTTTCCTTATCAGAATGTCATGGTTCACAGTATCAAACGCTTTAGATAAATCAAAAAAGACACCCATAGAGAAGTGATTGTTGTCCATAGCTTCGGAGATTTTGTCGTGCATTTCTAGTACGGCCATGTAAGTAGAATGACCTGAGCGAAAGCCATGCTGGCCTTTAAATAAGATATTCTTTAATGTTAAGTATGACGTTAGCCTTCCATGAACAATTTTTTCAAAAAATTTAGAAAAGTATGGCAAAATTGATATTGGCCTATAATTACTAAATTGGTTTTTGTCCCCAGACTTAAAGATTGGAATTATTTTGGCAATTTTTAGACTATTTGGGACAATACCAGTTACAATAGAACAGTTTATAATATTTGCGAGAGGAATCGAAGTGGCTTCAATGGCAAATTTGGCAATTTGGGGGTCAATGCCATCTAAACCGCTGCTGTGGGTGGGACGAAGTTCTTTTGCAATCGATACTATTTCTGTAGGTGTTGTTAATTCAATTCCCGTGGAAAAGATGGTCGGATGTTTTAAGAAAGTCTTGAATGAAATTTCAGTGTCAGGAATTTTAGCTGCTAATTTGGGTCCAATTTCAGTGAAAAATTCATTAAATTTACAAGCAATAAGGCTTTTATCTTTAGTTTCTACATCATTGATAAGAAAACTATCTGTGATCGAAGAATTTCCTTTTCCACGTAGAAGTGTTTTAATTACACCCCACGTCTTACTCAAGTCATTTTCACAATTCAGAATTTTGTTTATGTAGTAGTTCCGCTCAGCAGCTTTGCGTATTTTTTTAAATTTATTTCTATACGTGATAAAGCTGGTCTTATTATCCGGTGTGGGATTTTTAATGTATTTTTTATACAGACGTGATTTCTTATTGCAGGATTTTAACAAGGCTGTAGTCATCCAGGGGTTCTTGATTCTATGGCTCTTTTTCGAAGAATAATTTGTTTTAGGGAAGGATTGTTCATATAATGACATATACTTCTCAATAAATAAGGAATAGGCAAGGGATGGGTCACTTTGCTCACATGCTTGATTGACAGCTGACCAATCAGCAGCACATAGCAAAGCATCAAATTTGCGTTTGGCAGTCTCATTTATTATTCTTTTCTCATATATGGGAGTTTTGTCCACTGAGATCCTTGCAAAATTACTCTGTAATATAATGGGCAAATGATCAGATATGTCGTTTATAATTATAGCAGATTCAATACAGTCGGACAAAGTATTTGTGAATATGTTATCGATCAAGGTAGCCGTATCTGAAGTTATTCTGGTTGGCCTTAAAATTGTCGGCAAAAACCGATTGGAAGTTAGTGAATTAAAGAATGTACGAGTAGGTAGGTGCGTATTTGCCTTGAGTAGGTCTAAATTATAGTCTCCAGCCAGAAAAGTATCATTATTCATCCGAGATAAATGTGACAAAAGTTGGTCAAATTCCTGATTGAATATATCAAGACCAATTCCTGATGGTCTATAGATCACGCCCACCAATAGGTCCTTCCCTGTATTCTGCTTAATTTTAACAAACATACTTTCATAAGAACCAGACTTAGATGATGCCCAATCAGTTTCTAACACATGAAATTCAGTACCCGTCCTTACAAAGAAACCCACACCTCCCCCTCTTCCATCCTTCCTACATTTGTATACAAAGGTATAATCGGGTATAAAGATAGTATCGGCTGTGTCTGTATCCAACCAGGTTTCTGTTAAGGCTAGAATTGTTGTTTGGGATTGAACTAACAAAATCTTTACTTCAGCTACCTTATGCAATAGGCTTCTACAATTAAGGTGCATTATGGAGAAGGATTTTTCTGTTGCATTGAGCTTAGCTCTGATTTCTTCAGTACACACGTAACTACTCGTGCACAGCTTTACACTGTTGTAGAAGTTGGTGTCAGGGTCAATATCAGGGTTGTTTAGAATAGAAAAGTTTTCTGGGTATTCGTCCACAGGATGAAAGACCAGATCTATGGGTGCACGAGGATAGGCTACACTGCTAAAATTGGATTCAGAAACTGCATTTATAAAGTCCTGGTCATTCTCCAAATGATTAAATGGAAAGACAGATGCATTACAACTAGTACAATACCGCGTAGAGTCAATTTGACTCAAAGGAATTGTACAAGAAATGGGGTACACACATTTACACAGGGTGCAACTATAGCTGAAGATGAGAAATACAATTTGAAACACAATTAACGTGGGTACTTGGGGAAAATTATTATATTGTGTTCTGATATTTAATCATATCTTTCGTCAATAAACAGAAATGCAATTTGCCAAAATTTTCCACACTAATTAAAATTTTGCCTGACGAATTTCGCAGAAATAATTAGGCTAGGCCTATATTCGTAATCGTCAGCGTAAACTCCCAATTTCTAATGCGCCACTCTAAAGCTAAGCGCAATGCGTTGCGTCGTATCAAAGGGGTTTTTCTAGAGATCGATGTTCAGAGATCGATGTCCAGTGGAGGTCCGAGTCCGATTACCAGAAATAGGCTTACCACAGAGAGGAGAGAGGAATTAGTTCATTCACTAATGTGTGACGTGTCATTTGAAATGTTACAACCTACAACACCATAATTTATGGGCCAAAAGCTCAACAACTATTGGCCCAGAAGGTGACAAGGTTAGTGGAGCACTGTTCCCGCATGATTTAGTCGTGATAATAGAGAAGTAGGCCTCCCATGTGTTCATGTGTTTACATAGTCTGAATAGTAGCCTAATCAAGCGATAACTTTAACTTTTACTCCTGTAGGCCTAATTCTGGACTTTAAAAGCATTGGTATCAGATTAAGTGACGCCTAAATAGTACGACTTCCGTCTGGAAAATATCCAAAGTGCCAGCCATGGGCAACGATCTCGGGAGGGTCGAGGGGGACAACCCTACATATTTAACAGTGGGGTGCACAGTATAAATTATATAGTTGTCCATCCCAAACAATTTTTTAAAAAGAAACATAGGTAAAAGGTCACGGAAATATTTTCACTTCGTTTTTGACCAGACCTATTCAAAAGTGTCCCGTGTGTCCCCCCCCCCAACTTTGAAACAAGATCGCCGCCAGTGGTGCCAGCCAGAGCCTTCTATAATAGAAGGCTCTGGTGCCAGCTATAATAATTAAAAGACTGTCGATTTAACAAGGACATCCTGTATTTTCATTCGCGTTGTAATGCACGTGCTTGGCAACTTGCCAGTTTTATATTTTCATCGCCGACACAGATTTGAAACACGAAACATGTTAAGTTAATGCATTAGACGTAGGCCTACGTACACCGTCAGATCAATAATTATCGTCTGTACGTGCAGAATTGTCAACTGGAGGCCGAATTTAACAACATCGAGGCTGCATGCCGTCCTACATTCGCACACATAGGCCTAATGTACCCAATGCGGAAGTTTGTTCTGTGAATTATTCTTAGGATGACTGGCGACAACAATCCATTGCGCGCAATTATTACGGTGGGAACGAGTGGGAAACACGTGGCACAGAACCTTCTTCTAAAATAGAAGCTCTTCTAAAAGAGAAAGTGCTGACGTCATCGTCCTTCGAGGACAACCCACGCGTGGGGAATGCTCTGATGGAAAGCTGGTTTACGATAAGGTCATGATAATTAGTGTAATATCAATTCTAGATAGCGCATTGGCGGCAATGCTTCAGGCATATGTGAGCGCGCATGCTTTTCACTCTAAGTAAACTGTATCTGTCTGCTCGAAATATTTGCTGTTGTTGACACCACACGTTGACCATGACCTGCTTCTTCAGTTTGACGTCTCTAATGGAATGTCGATCCTTATATATATATAGCCTATTTGGTTTCGGTCATATTTTGCCTATGTATGCAGTAATATGCTCATTGTCTTTTCGCTGCTTTTCTGTAATAGGCCTATATCTGCAATTAAATAACTATTTGCAACCGGCCCCTCGGATCCCACTGTCTTGTGGAATCCCCGATATTCTTTTATTTTTGTTCGCTAACATTGTGTGTGTGTGTGTGTGTGTGTGTGTGTGTGTGTGTGTGTGTGTGTGTGTGTGTGTGTGTGTGTGTGTGTGTGTGTGTGTGTGTGTGTGTGTGTGTGTGTGTGTGATATTAATATTACAGCGCTGATCGAGCCATGTCGTAGAATCATATGTACTCAAAGTCTCAATGGCAATCTGGATGCAATCCTGTAGTCCTCGTCTCGAGTGCACTCGAGTTCGATTTTGAAAGTCTTGGCCTTGGTCTCGAGGTTCAAAGTGTTGGTCTTGGTCTTGCAAGACAGAGACCAAGACTCGACTGTCAATATGAACAGTCATTTAATTACTACTAATTAAATCACTGCCACGAAAACGGCCAAGCCTGTTTTGCGTCATATGACAAATAGTAGCGGATGGATACGAATCTTGTTATTCAGGAAAAGCCACAGGCGGCAGCAACAGTTATGCTCTGGACTCCCTGCCGAGACTTGTTTCAGAAGCCACGTGCAGACGGTCTGATAAATCCATGGTTGGAATAGTCGGGGGAGGGGTTGGGGTTCAACCCCCAGTCTTTCCTACGACCGCACAGTTAAGTCTTCATTGCACACCCAAGGGGTCGTTTCCAAACCCCTCAGTTTTGTAAGTCTGATTCAGCATTATTTGACTCTGAGTCTCTGACAAAGAAAAGAAATTTCCATGGTGTATCATTGTAGGGCCTATGCATTTTTAATTTTCTCAACAAAGGAATTGATTTTGATTCGAGTCTGACTTGCTGCTTTCAAATTTCGTTGACATCAGTTTATAAAAAAAAAATGGATAAAATGTTCCAGTCTTTTTTCTACAATTCTCACATTGGGAGGATTTAAAAAAATACGATTTGTATATTTACATCCAGTGCTTGAAAAGCTGCTGTGTGTGCCGGCGATTTCTGAACCTGTGGAACGGACGTATTTTTTGAATTTTTTCACATGGCGGAAATTGATGAGGCCTCACAGGCTACGTCTTGGTCAGAAAATTCCGAATTAAATGCAAGACCAAGACTTTGAACCTCGAGACCAAGACCAAAACCAAGACTTTGAACCTCAAGACCAAGACCAAGACTTTGAACCTCAAGACCAAGATCGAGACCAAGACCCAAAAAATCACATGCAGCCAAACTTCTTTTCCTTGCCAAACAATTGTCAAGTCGGACTACTCGCTATTTTAATGAAAACGTGTCTCTATTTTATTCAGGCAAATTAACTTTAAATGCAGACTGCAGAGAATTCCGAATTCGTATTTACAAAAGTCCTTCATGCAAAATGTAATTCCAAATGCCTTTTGTATTTTGTAAAAACCAATTCGCTCAGAATTTTCTGACCAAGACGTGCTTTTGGGGCTTCATAAAAATTCCGCCATGTGAACAAATACTTTCCATAGGACTGCTGAAGTCGCTGGCACACACAGTAGCTTTTCAAGCACAGGATGTAAATGTACAAATCGTGAGCCTTCTTGAAATGCTCCATGCTTTTTCAGACCGTCCGTCTGGCTTCAGAAAAGTCTCAGCAGGGTTTCCAGACACAGCATAGGCCTAGCATAATTGCATGCTGCTGCCGATGGGTTTTCATGACCAACAAGACTTGCATCCGTCCGTAGGTATGATGCAAACAGGCTTGATAAATTTTTAAATTCTTGAGTTTTGTTAAATGACTGTTCATATTGACAGCCGGTCTTGGTCTTGGTCTTGCGAGAACAAGATCAAGACTTTGAACCTCAAGACCAAGACCAAGACTTTTGGTCTCAAGACCAAGACCAAGACTTTTAAAAACGAACTCGAGTGCACTTGAGACCAACACCTTGGTCTCGAGGACAACAGGTCTGCTAAAATTAGTCAGTTATTTGTATATAAAATGATTCGAAGTGCTTACCGGACCGCCAGGCGGCAATTTCGAATAGGCCTACTAGCAGGCCGCCAATCGCGTGTAACACGTCACGTGATTCGAGAACGCGGCTACTTTCATAAACTAACTTGGCGGCCGTAACGGTCAGTTTAGTTTATGTTGGTCAAGTTTTTAGCTTTAATGACTTAAAAAAAAAAAAAAAACTGTATGAACCGAATAAGTTTAGTATTCTTACAATGCGTGACGCCGAGACGTTAGAATCCATGAAAAAGTATGCACAGAAGAAGGCTGCACGTGCCAAGAATGAACTGCGATAGGCCAATTCCTCGCTGTGATTATGCTTCACGATTCACGAAGCCGCAGAAAGTATAAGGAACAAGGAGAAGGCGGCAAGTTTAGCATCAGGGTTAGCTAATGTTTTGGTCCAAGGATTCGGATTTGAAAGGCTTCTGGCGGAATCACGTGACTGGCGGCCCGCTAGTAGGCCTATTTGAAATTTCAGGGCCACCTGGCGGCCCGTTAGTCACAAAATATCGAAGCGCATGACTAGACTAAGTGGCCCGCAAGTTTCAAATATTAGCGGGCCGCCTGGCGCCAGGTCCGCTAGTCAGCCAATATGATTAAACCCTTGTTATGTTATGTAATATATATAATATATAATTTATATGACATGTAAAATGCAAATACCATGCATATATATATATATATATATATATATATATATATATATATCTATTCCAACTCTGGAACAAACTCCCGCCAGCTAAAATTATACCAAATAGGCTATCTGATCCATCCTACGAACTCACCAAAACTCGGCTCGACATCTCTCCACAGGTCTTTCACCCAAAAAGTGAAAACACTGCTGTTTCACAAAATTTTACCCTCATTCCTCCTCTTCCCCTTACTATTACGTCACTCGCCACTTCAATTCTAAACACCATCCACATTAGCCGTCTAACTGCCGGTCTTTACTTTGGATCTTGACCTGGAACCGATTTTGACACTACCTGCCTATCGATTTTGTTTTGACTAAGCGTATGTGAATAAGCTGGTTTAGCCTGGTTCCCGCGACTCCGCTTTTGTGGGCGCTGTAGAAGTTTCGAGATTACGATTACGACATGAGCTAAGAATACCTTTGGGGTTTTTGTGTCCGATCGAGTCATCGGCGCCCCATAGATTGCATATGACGTTCCATAGGCGTCTAGCTGTAGGTAGTTCCCGACATTTGTGGGAATAACGTGGGTATCAGTTGTATAAAATCTCGCGTTTCAGTCTTATTTCGAATGACTTACTAATAGGCCTAATGACGATGTTACTTGTTCATTTGAGTACCGATAATTCCGTTTAAAATGTGATAAGCGTTTCTTCTGTTTGGTAGTTTTAACACGTACGCGCCTATTAACTATTGTTTTAGGTACGTAGAGGTGACCCGTGTACTAGAACGAGGACGAGGCGAAACGTCTATTTTTTGGCAATAAACAGTTGACTTTGGGATAAAATGGCGCACACGTTTAATAATTCGGATAGCTCGCACCACCGACTTGTTATAATTGGAGCCGGGATATCAGGAGTGGCGGCTGGAAATGTTTTGTGTAACGAAGGAATGGATGATTTCGTGATTCTCGAGGCTACAGATCGTATTGGTGGTCGGATCTACTCGATCGATTTGGGTAAGGCTTCGATTCTTTCGCTTGTGCTGATTACCAGTTCACATTAAATCGTCCAAGGCCTCAATGCAAGACACCATTTCATCATTATAACAGACTGACTTGCTGTCTTCAAACTTCGCAAACCTGCACTACGTGTCGATGCCCGTATTTCTTATCAGGCGGTATCACTATTAATCATCCTCATCGGTTCCTGACCCCGGCCATTTGGGATCATTTGGTACGAATAAATTAACTCCATTGTCTTCAGTCATTTGTCAAGTTCGGTGCTCCTGTCAGTGTTTGTTCAAGTGATGTTACGTCGTCATATATTTTGTCTGTTCAGCAGTCTTGGTCTGCCTTACTGTCTCTCTACATGTCTAAACCATCAGAGCATTCGACCAAACTGTTCATTGGTGTTGCTGAAACGCCCTTCGTTAAGACAGGAACTGGTGAACTTTCTGTTGGCAATTAACAACCCTCACTGCACATTTTGTCAGTTATTTTACCTGTGCACTGTTTTATCTTTACATGTGATGTTTAAATGGCTAACTTAAAATATATGAATGTTTAAAAATCTTATTGGATCGTATTGGTTATTAACGTGTTCATTGTGTTTGTATTTTTTACTGTTTTCACTGGTTAATCCTTTTCATTGATTTTGTATTTCCATACTTGTTAGTATCTCTGTAGAATTTTTCATGGAGTGGATCTTTGTTCATCCTCATCATCTTTTGATATTTAATAGTCACATATAATGTATTTTTGCTACTGCTTAACTCTATTTTGTATTATTCCAATAAATCAATGAAAGAAAAGAAAAATTATTTAAAATTAAGTAACATGGGGAAATATGAGCACGAAAACAAGACATAAAGCTATAGGCCTGGGGCCGTATGCATAAGATGAGAGTAGCTTATTCCCTGAATAGCGCTTACACCCGGAGTAACTATTCCCTGAATAAGCCTTGGTGGTTATTGGCATGCACGACCCCGTTTAGCCGTTGGATTAGTTACTCCGGGTGTAAACTGTGCGAGACAATGCATGTCTCTGGGTTTTCCCCGCGTGAAATACCCTCATCATTACCCACCGTACGGAACCTGCCGCGGCACTTCGAATGCAACATCGTCAGGTATCTCGTCAAATTTTAGCATTTTGTGACGGAAAACGAAAAGTAATATTAAGTTCGTTGTCGGTGAACGAGGCGAACTAATTATGGCGCCTCTGAAACACTTTTTGACGTCTAAAATTTCGTCGAAGCGGCAAATCACAACGGCCGCCATTTGTCTTTATAGCCACTAAGCTGGGAATAGGCAACTTATACCTAGGGGTAGATTCGGAATAGCGTTATGTCCAGCGTAAGGCGGTACACCTGTCTCATGCATGCAACATTAACCCACTACTCCGGCGTAGGCCAGATTTAAGCTGGGAATAAGAATTACACCCCTCTTATGCATACGGCCCCTGAAGTGTCAGCATATGCATCTTCTACCAACAAATTTAATGGTAAATGTACTCGTGTACTGGCAAAGTTATAAAACATTCCATATGAATAATCCCAGTTAGGAAGTCTATCTATACACATGATAGAGATGGAAAGTGTTTAGTCCAGGCCGATCTGTTGATTTTTTCCCCAATAGAAACGTATGGAAGCACCCACAAGAGACATGCTCATTTGGAAACACAGCATGTGTACTTTGCATGTATGTGCCTGTGTATGGTAGATTTTTATGTATCTGGTATTAAGATATATTGTGTGCATTGTGGTAGTCTATTAGGTTAACGTGCTGGGTCTGAAGTCAAAAGTTTGTGGGTTTGTGCCTGTTAGAGGATTCTGCGTAATGACACTGGCAAGTTGTTTGTGCACACTTAGCAGTGCAGTGTGAGACCGCCATGAGCTAGGAAGTAAGCGGAAAGTTCTGCAATGCATGGGGCCCATTTCCAGGATGTTGGGACTCATCCATTACCAGCTTAAGGGCCAATGAGCAGAAAAAGTGCCTCCCCTACACTCCACTCAGAAGCTTTACTCATAATTCAGTTAATGGTGACAGTTGTCAAAGGTGGACTCTTTGCAGTTTATGTGAAACATTTAATGTCTAATGTCGAACAACAAAACCTACCAATTTACACTCAAACGCACCGTTCACTCAATTCTATATGTCTAAAACACTAACTTGAATAAGCATGAGATCAAAATTAGGATTTGGTGAGGGTTTCGACCAGACAAAGTTCTTGATGTCTTGCAATTTTATAAGCGTAGATGGAGTTCTTTGCTTGATCCTTAGGTTGACATCAACCACAGTTTGCCATGATTTATGGGTTGATCAGTGGCCATGTTCGATCTAGCTTATTTTCTCCCAAAAGTCTCCAGCTCAGTAGTTGTTTGAAAGATCTTCATAACACGTAACATGAGCTGATGCAAAACAACTTCAGATATTGAGATGCGAATGAAATCCTGACTCACCTTACATCCCGATATGCAGTCACTTCACGCACAGTTATTGACATACTGACTTCACTAGTGCCAATGTACACACTTCACGCTTTGTGTGATTGCTGTACTCAACTCTGTGAATGATCATCGAATGGTGCAGATCAAAATAATGTGACAGGAAAATTTTGACACGTCACGTTGATTCGACCTTGAATTGACCACAGAAAATGTTCTTGAAATGGAGAGTCTGACCTCTCCAACAGATTCGCATTATTCCAGTATCTACGGACAGCAGTCCCATGCTTTTGGGCAAGAAAATTCATCTGCTAGTAGCCAAACAATTGAGACGACTGTTAATTTTTCAAATGAGTCCATGTTCATCCAGTACATGGTTAAAAGGCTTCCCCATAGCCGAACTTAATAATATTATGCCTTATGATGCTGGTTTATTCATTGATGCTTTCAATTAAATAATTATAATCAAACATCTAATATCTGTAATCTGTATACATCTATATATATCTTCATCCTAACTAGCATCATAAATCTATACACATAAACCCAGATAAGTGAAAAAAAAGACCGCTACATCATATGCAGTGCTATTGAGATATCTTTTAAAGGAGCTATATATTGAGTGTGTTGATGCATGCATCCATACAATTGCCACACGAATAATAAATGCCCATACATACATTCTTATGTGCACAAGTATTGAAATTCAAGCAAGTTTCAAGATTAATTTATAGTTTCTGAATGAAAATGAAAGTAATGGGAGGTAAGAGTTATTACACTGATCTGCTTTGATCTTTGGTCTCTTAGCTTTGGTTCAGGCCTAATTAAGGCCTCCTTGTTCAGGCCAACAAGAAATTGTCACATGGCCTGTTTCTGAGAAAAACAAACAGGACCCCACGTTAGGCCATCCCTTTCTGGAAAGAAAATAAATGTATTATGAAAGAGACCAAAGATAAATTAGGTAATTGGTCATGACCAGCAGTGTGTGTGGGTATGGGTGTGTGCGTGCATGTGTAAATGTGTATATATTTATGTATTATGAACACAGTATTTAGATAATGGTATCTACAGCTACAATATTACAGTGGTAGATGAATGCATATGACAGTTTTGATAGACATAAATAAGTAGATTTGGCTGCCAGCTAAATGTATAATTTTTGGAAAGGACTGAAGGCGCCTTATCAAGTGTCAAGATACACACTGGCACGCACACTTGCATGTGCTTGCTTGCACACACACATGCACTTGCACACATAATTATTTGAACACATACATACACAGCAAACTGTATATTTGGCCAACATATGCTTGTTTGTTTGTTATTTTGTTATCAACACTGAATTACATCATTGTTTGGTGCAGGTGGTTTGTTTTGGCACTTGTTTTGAATTTTGTACTATGTTTATAAAGTTGTTGATTGTAACCAGACAACTTTTACCTGTATTGGCCAATGACTGTTGTGGCTCGGACGTTGTTTACTTTTTAGACGTCTACATGCCTTTGTGCTCTGCACACGTGCTTGGCAGGCACGTGTTGTGATGCAGCAAGTTAATTTTTTCTCTGTCAACTAGGCACTTGGAATTTCATGAGTTGATTTACTGTTACTGTTTGGTGATAACCACAAATAAACCTCTTCTTGACCTTTATTTTCTTGACCTATGCATATTAATCTAGGTTACAGATCCCATTTCTTAAAACTATAGGATTGGGTGTCTTTTGGTGAGTGTAGGCTTTTCTTGTTTTTGTTGCTGTTGGCTGAACCCCACTGAATTGAGAAATATGTTTCCACTGTTGCAGGAACTGTGGTAATCTAGTTAACTTCGCATTTCATGAGTTGATTTACTGTTTTGCTGCTAAGTCTTATAGTTGTCTTGCTTTAGTTGTGGTAAGAGTGAAAGCTGTTCTGAGCAACAGAGTCTCTTCAGTGGATAGACCAATTTATGCATTCCTCAGTCTGTCTCCTGTGTTCAGTCTTTGATGTTTTCTCATGTAGAACTCAAACCTACCCATTTCAGCAGGCGTATAACCTGTATGACATGTCTGCCTCATGCAGCTGACTCTGAATTGATCTTAGTCACAAGAGCAGGCCATGTATGAGAGTTAAACTTCCACAAGCTAATTTTGATAACATTTATGAGTGATTGTGAGCTTGAAGTTTAACTAATTACAGTGCAACATGATCTGCAGTATCTGTCATACTTTCGTGCATGCTTACCAGCCCTATGGTTGGGTGGAGGGCTGGTAAATGAACAATTGAACATCCACACAAGTTGAGAGAATGACAGTTGTTGTCCTTATGTGTTCTTCAAAACGAATTATCCTGCTCTTCAAATGTATTGCAACTGCACCACCAATTCTGAGGAGTTTCTGAGAGACTTATAAACAGGGATACTTGCTTACCATGGTTTATAATTGTATGATGAAAGATAAGTATTTATAAACAACAACTCATAATATTCACAGTTTGTATACCACAAGAAAGAAATTTTACATTGTTTACTTATATTCATATGTGACCATGCCTGAGAAAATCCTCACAGTAGGAAAGTTCGGAAAAATGATTTTAATATTGCATTGGATCAGCTGGAAGTGCTGAATATTTGGTTAAACTACATGCTGTTATCAGAATTGGTAAAAAAAGTGGCAATCATTAATGTGTGAAACCGTGATATCCCTAGAGCCGATGCGCTGACCAGGAAGAACTTTATTTTGCGAATTAATGAACATGCCCTTTTGGGTCTGGCTGATGTTTCGTAGACGTTGGTTACCTTTCTTTTTTGTTTAATGCACGTGCTAATTGTACAACTTGTTTGTTAGCCGTTGTGTGTTTGCAGGCGGATCATTAAAGTACATACTTACTTCTTACTTTTATCACTGCACAAAAACTGTTGCAAAATTGCAGGTTAAACTTAGTCCAAAATTTAGATGTCAATTGTTAATTAATAGATTTTATGACACAAAATTAGTGATGTAGTCTGAAGTTGAACATGAGATCTTTTGAGTGACTTATTTTGCATCTCTGTGAAAATAATGCAGAGAACTGACAGCAGTCTTATGAGTTGATTTCTCTCATATTCACTTTCTGACTTTATGAGACTTTTCTCGGGCACGTTCACTCATGTGAACCAGTTCTGTGAAAAACTCTACCTAATCACACTTAAAATGCATTTTCTGTAGGCTGTTTCAAGTTGTTGATCGTGTAGTTAATGAACAAATGAAAAGAACTTGTCTTTATTGTTCTTAACTTGAAATGAAATAATTTGGGATGTCCATTGTTGCTTTATTTTTCAGTGTCTGAATTATAGTCTTGATGTTCTGCATGAAGAGTTAAAGAACACATGATCTAAATGCCATTACTAAAGCTATATGTTCTGTAATAAGTTTCTCTCTGGCCATAGTAATTTTTGGCACATGAAAAGTATATTTCTAGGTTAATCTTTAAGTATAAATGTTTGCTTATCTGGACTGGATGTGCTTCTGTGTGCAGAAACGGAAATGGATCACAAGGTGGAGCTGGGTGCCAACTGGATCCATGGGATCGATCTTAATCCGATCTACACACTTGCAGTTAAGAACAACCTGCTATCGTCACAGTACCATGGACGCCACCTTGGAAAGAAGATGATGTTTCTGATGGAGAATGGTGACCCAGTGAACCTTCGTATTATCCACGACGTTGACTTGCAGTACGGCATGCTCATGAGCGAATGTGAGGACTTCTACAAACAGCAGATCCCAACGCCTTTAGAAAACGACAGCGTCGGCTCCTATGTCGAGCGCGAGTTTTCAGAGCGCATTGCTCGCTATACAGGCGACGAGCATCGCTTGCGCCGGATGATTTTCTCTCAGCGTCTGCTCGGCGAGTGTGTCATCAGTGGTGCGAACAACATGCGCGACGTTGCGCTCAGCGAGGTGGGCTGCTTCGAGGAGCTGCCTGGAGTTCACTATGTCATACCGCCTGGATTCGAGGCGGTGATTGACATACTGCGAAGCAATATCCCACAAGATAACATCCTTCTGAATCACCCGGTGACAAAGGTAACGTGGAACCAGGAGGGAAATGATGGCAATGATGCAGCTGTCTGCATTGAATGTTCGAATGGAAAGAAGTTCTTTGCCGACCTTTGCCTTGTGACAGTTTCGCTTGGCTTCCTGAAGCACCAGGCTACTCGTCTGTTCAGCCCGCAGCTGCCTGAGTTCAAGATGGATGCCATCCGCAGCATTGCCATGGGAACTGTAAATAAGGTGATACTTGAGTTTGATGGGCAGATACTTCCGGATGAGGTTTTCCGGCTGGAGGTCGTCTGGAACCGGGAAAACATTGAGAACGAGGACATTTCAGAGAGCTGGATAAAGAAGATTGGGTCGTATGAAGCAGTCTCAGACAATGTACTAATAGGTGAGTCTCTCTAATAACTGAACTTTGCAGATACTTTAGTAAACTCAAAGTCTGAACTGGTGCTGTTTTTAATTAGAATGTTAGTTAGTTACTCAGACCACTTAATACACACCTTTAGAGAGTGTACTAATTTTTAAGTGACTGAGAAACCAATACAGATCATCGTTAAAGTGTTGGAAGCATCTCGCAGCATTGTGACAGTAAATGGACAGTGTTTTTATGAAGCAGGTATTATTTAAAGCAAATGTCACCATAATAGTTATTTTCAGATACAAGGTTATTGATGATTTGGACATTTTTTTATATTTAATTTGCAATTACATATGAGTGTCTTTCTGGCATGCTTGTGATAATGTGAATTCATGGGTCATAAATTTCATTAGTCTATCGACCATTAACTCATAACACAACCTTGTTAAGCTCTACAGTATATGACCTTGTTTCCAAACTGTGTGCTATAAAAAGATTGCAGAGTACATAAAAGTGCCCCTTGCTATTGCGGTGGGTTTGATGACGATTGATGTCTGTTTCAGTAGACTGATTGATTGACAGGCATTACTGGAATGCGTTATATTGTGATATGGTATGTGCTCAGGAATAAGCTGGTTTCCTGCACTTACCTTTAGAGACTTAGCGCTTTAGAAATTTGTAGTTCGCAATTACAATATTGCAGTTTTGAGCACCTTCCGAGAGAATCTCTTGAGCCAGTCTTTAACACGCAGTTGTTTTGTGCCATCAGTTGCTTTGTGCATTAAATTATGCTGTATTAAATTCATTCATTCATTCATTCTGGAAATTTATATAGCGCCTCTTCAACAGACCTATTAGGAGGCTCTACCAGCCCAGCCACGGTAAAGAGAGAAGACTTGAGGAGTCCGAAGAAAGCAAGTGAATTATTCCAGGGGAAGCAGCGTAGGGCGATCGGAAGACTATTCCAGGAAGATGGGCCAACAATCGAGAAGGCTTGATGTTGTCTGACTACAGAGCGGGCCCGAGGGACCAAGGGCTCCCCATTAGTCACAGAGCGAGAGGCTAAGTGAGAAATCAGGCGACAGAGTTCAGACAGATAGGATGGGGTGCTGCCAGAGAGACACCACCAAACTAAATGTATAAATATATTGATATTGACTTAAATTAATGTCCTGATTTGAGTAGTACTTTTATGCAGAACTTTATATGTAATTTGCATTCTCTCTTTGATCATAAATTAGCCTGTCGGAGCAGCCATCCATGTTTGCAATGTGATACATGTAGGCTTTGTTAAGTTTCACTGTAATATGGTAATTATCTATGGTACTTGAGTTTATTTTCCATACTGTTGATCATATGGTTTTAGTGCTGATGGTAGGCTTTGTTTTTGTTCTGAGAGGCAATTAAGAAGTGCGTAATTAGCCTTAATTTGCATATGAGAAGTGTATACATATAGACCTTTTATCTAGGTACATGCCAAGTATGATTAAGAAATAAAAGCTGTTGAGCAGTACAAATGAAAAACCTTACACAGTAAATTGAAAACTAGAGAAATAAAGCAATATTATTGAGAGCATTTTTAACAGGTCATTCACTCTAGATTTACTTTTCTGTGTGACTTTGTCAAGTTACTGGAATAATAATTGCAATTTAAGATCCTAAAGGACTAGGGATTGAGGACAGTGTATTATCCTGAGAAAACCATGTGGTGGCCTTGAGGATGAGATCCGGTGCAGGTCATTAGCTCAAGGACTGAGTTAAACACGTGCTCTTGAGTGCTCACTTTGTGCCCAAGAGCACGTGTTTAACACTGTCTGTTTCTTATCATAGATTCAGTGGGTTGGGGTGGGAGAAGAGAGGATTACTGGAGTGGGAGTGGGGCGCTGGTTAGCATGCAATCATAAGAACTTGATAACCTCGGCCATGGAATTCCGTTTGATAGGACTTCTTTTTGTCCACAGAGAGAGAAGTCACAGAAATAAAAAAAATTGAGTGTAACTGTAATAAAACTTCTACTGTGCCAGTGTCTAATGCACAAGGCATCAACCGATGGCGCACCAGAACGAAACCGTAATCAGGTCAACATCCAGCATATCCAAAAGTTTGGTCTATAAGACAGAGAGGGCAGCCTATAGAGGATAAGCAATTTGAAAAGGGTAAGTCTTAAGTTGAGACCAAAATGACATAAGCGACTGAGGAGAACAAACAGATACAGGGAGAGAATTCCAAAATCTAGGTCCAGCAACCAAAAGAACAGTCCTGCAGCTCTAAAACACTCGTACCCTGGGTAATGTGGCTGAGAATGGGCTCCAACGTGAGTGGAATAGGTTAAGGTGACATTTGATGATTAGTATTCCATATTCAAATATTTTGACCTGCAGATATTTAATCATTTAGGAACTAGCGTTTTCTGAAGTTGTTGAGAAATTTGTTATGCTTGTTGATCTGCATTGTGGAACCTTATTTTAAACCCAAGAGTAGATTCTACTCTAGGTTAACTGAGTATGAGGAGTGTGGAATGTTGGGTTTAAAAAACTGTTAGGTGATCAGTGATGTTGCAGAGTGATCAGTTGTGGCCTTTTGCCATTTCTTTTTCCAGGGTTGTAGTACTTGTGCATCATATTTACATGAACTATTTGAAGGGTTTCCTTACTGTAGGTTAGCGATTGCTCAACGTCACGAGGACCTTTTGATGTGTCATCGGTAAGCACAAGACACAGACCTCTTCATGTCCGATGAGTCATGAGAGAAGTGCGCAGTTGTTAACCTGTGATGGGTCATCGGGACTCTAAAAGCAAGCAGCCGTACAGGGCTTCTATTTCTGGAGTTTCCAATGCAAACTGCTTATTGAGCATACATAGCTGCATGTGAGCAGGAGACCTACATTTACGGCAAAACAATGAATCCAATGAATCCCATTGTTTTAAGTGTGCAACGACCTCCGTACCAAAGCCTGGTTCAGGACTATGGATGAAACTGAAGTATCTGAAATGGGCTGAAGTTGGAGCCTAGACAATAAGGTGATTTATGGCGGGCGCTTATTTATTATCATGGCTGCCCTTAACTAAAGTCTTTTGAATCAACACTGGCTGCCCATCACACAATCCTTTATACTACCACATAACTGAACATTTAAGGTGGAGTTTAAGATACAAGAAACAAATTAAAATGTGATTTTTGAAAGTCTTACACCCCAAAAATATTAGAGAAAAAATATTTATATTTAGAGGTAATTCAAATGTCTCAAAGTTGACGAAGTTCGTGAAATTTATTGAATTACGAGGGATTTGCTGATTCACTATTATTGCAAATGCACACTTCATTAGCAATAACCTCTTATCAAAGCAAGTATTTATTACAGACTGAAAATGCTCTTTCATTTCTCATAAATTTATATGTTCAGTCATCTACACAGTACACACATGGTAGTTTACAGAACCAACTGTATCCAGTGAATGCCCATTGTCCACATTTAGTTGAAGAATACCTTTTTGTGTTCCAGGATTGTCAGATAGGTGTGTGTTGTGTTCTTAATGGGGGAGGGAGTGGGAGGGTCTTAGTCTTTTGCTGACTGCCCTGCCAAAGTCTATTTCCTGCTGTCTGGGTAGGCTTTAGGATGGTCTTCAACAACATTTAGCAGGAACTGGACCTGGGATTCAGTGCATGTTATCAGTCTGCTAAACTCTTGGATCAGTCCAAGTGAATACTTTCAGTGCTGTAACCACCTCTGCAGCCTGCTTGAAGTCATCTTATTCCTCCCACATCGCAGGATCAACTGCAAGAAATCCTACTGGACGCTCCATCATTTTGAACAGTGACATTGACTGTTGTGACAAAATCTTCTAGATTCTTGTCGTGGAGTGATTGAAGGTCAACATTTAGTCGCTTAGTTTGATATTGCTCTTGAAGTCAATCTCAATTTTGCAACCTGAGATTCAGTGCATGTTATCGACCTTACCCTATTGACATCACCCTACCCTCTCTGTTGACGGACTGACCTGACTATTCAAAGAAAGCCAGGCTAACAAGTTCTTGGGACAAATACCCACAAGTACTTAAAAACTTGGTTGATGCTGCCATGGACTTTGATGGATGGATTGCTGAGTACTCACTCTAGCAGAGATTTCAGCAGAAGCAAGTCATTGTATGGAGCACTTGGTGCTAGAGGAGGAGTAAACCAAGTATACATGTGCAGCAAACACACACACACACACACACACACACACATCCCATAGTCCCCTTTCTGCTCCTGGAGTCATTGTGAACTGGGCCTGAAACTTCCAAATCTTCAGACTGCAGATGACATCTAGCGAGCATGGTGCTTGGCTCCAGGTAACATGAATTGTACTCCTTTAGCAGGAACTGCACTGAGGAAGATAAGTACCAGTTCGAGGAATTCTCTGTAATCATCTGTCAGCTGACTTTGCTCAAGATGCTTGTTAGCGAACTTAATGGTACTCTGTTTAATACCTATCACAAAACTTGCCACTTCATCTGCTACAATTCCCGTTTCATATTTCTCAGTGTCGATGAATCCTCAGGATTCTTGAAATTGCTTAAAGAGCGCGACTTCTGGTGAAGACATTGATTCCATGAATACTTGGAAGACTTTACTAATGATCAGTTACATAACTTGATGTCTCACCTTGTAGTACGAGAAACTTTAGCATTGTTGGGCTACCTCTAACTATTTATCAATAGCAATCATATTTTGCCTGAATTTTTTAGGAACAACATGAGAGGGTCAGAAGATCATATTTCTCAACTTAAAAAGGTTAGCTCCAACCTATTGAGCAATGTGAACCGACCCAGGCAATTTAACTTTCAGCTAGGGACCTGCGAATCACAAATTTCCGTCGAATCGAATCTCGAATCGAATCGGGGGTTAAGATTCGAATTCGAATCGAATCTCGAATCGAATCAGCGGGTACCAAAACCATGTTTTGATATTCAAATAGTGTGTAGCCTATGTGATAGCACAGGCGTACCACCGTATCAATAGGCCTATCTCAATAATATTTCTGCTAATTAAAATCAATTAAACTAAACATTAAGCTAATTAACAGAATAACTCACAAATAATTTATGAGTTTAGTAAGGAAGTATTTTCTTTATTGTACCACTTGCATAACCACACTTTGGTGTACATTCATCTAAGACAGGCATGGGCAACTTCTTTTAGGCCTAATAGAGGGCCGCCCTAAGATTTTAAGGGCAGCTCTGGACCGTATGCCAATCGCAGGCTAATTTTTGCAGATTAATCTGCCCCAGAAAATGAGAAAATATTAATTTCGGTTAAACTTCAAGTTTAAAATAAATGAAAATAATTTTTATGATGAAAACATAATTATCCTAATGCCTACAGTTCTACACTACAATAAAAAAACAAAATATGTTTCAAGTTTCTTCAGTTTTAAAAATACATAAAACTGTTAGTCTCTACAATGCATCCATTTGCTAGATGTGCAATATTTAATATAGGCCCTATAGTAATGATTAAGGTGAGATCTGACACTGCACCATTTAAAACAATTAGTTTACAACAAAGGGCTAATCATTTTTCCGAAAAAGATTCGAAATTTTTCAAATCGTGACATCATTTTCGAATCGAATACCGCCGCCCGATTCGTTTCCGAATCGAATATCGAAGCTTCGCAGGTCCCTACTTTCAGCATACCATATATCCAGAACATGTTTTAAATTGTATGAGTTTTCCATATGCTTTGTAGGGTGGATTTCTGGAAGAGAGGCGGAATTCATGGAAACTCTAACAGATGAAGAGGTTGGCAGAAAATGCGTGGAAACCCTTAAAGTTTTCCTTTCTAAGACCACAAAAGCTATCCCCAACCTCAAAAAAGTTACCAGGTGAGCATTTCATTATACTGTAATGTTATTACAGAATAAGATATTCTTATTACACATTTTGTTACTATATACCTTTATTTTCCATGTTTTTACTTTTATATTTTTGCATTGTCATTTTACTTGAATTTTGTATTTTACATGTGAGAAATTAATCTTTTTAATGATCTTATGACAATGCTGCTGCTGTTGGTGGTAATGATGATCATGTGATCATCAACGTCAAGCAGTTGCTGAAAGTCTAAGTGCAAACATAATTCCAGATCTTCACTACATTGCATAGGTTAGGCACAGAAGAGTGAATCACTTTCAGTAATGGTCTAATCATCTACAGTGCTGTATATTTCAGCCACCCTCTGGCTCCTTAGGCTGTGATCTTTGCGTATTGGTCATTTAGCTGAGCCACTATGCAGAACTGTCATGGGACCTCGTGCATTCAATGTTGCTGCCGCAAGGAATGGAACCAACTACATGTACAAATGTTACTCTGATGCTTGAATTCTTTATCTTCCTCCAAGAAATGCCTCAAAACCCACTATTTCTTAGTGGCTTTCAAACATCTGGATATCTAACTGCTGTGCTCCTGGCAACTGATTTACCGCACCTGAGATTTAAATTTCTGTGTTACTGTGCACATTTTACATTTTCATAGCAATAAAAATCATTATAATAATGATGATGACTAACCCTGAAACGTAAAATGCCCAGGTGATGCAGACTTTGAAATAACATTGTCAGTATCCAGATATTCATGTAGTACCTCTAAAGAACTTCTAAAATCACTGAAACATGGTTGTCTAATGATTTTAAAGAGCATCTTAACACTTCAACAACAAGCTGCATTGGTTTCTCAGTTGATTTTAGTACACTCTTGTCATTGAAGTGGTTACATAACAGGAAAATGTCAGTTTAGGTGCAGCAGGTGAGGAAGTTCAGTTTTTAAGCGGAAATTTCTTTGAACCACTTTATGGATACGTGGGGCTAGTAGGTCTCATGAGCTGTGGAATGGCAGAGGTCATTTAGCCTGCTGACGTAACCAGGATGTGTTTGTGGGCTGTCTGATAACTGGTGCTGGTGCAAGTGATGTGTTATATAATCCAGAACATGTGAGAAATGTGCAGGTTTACTGCAAAACCTGAGTTGAAGGATGGTTGAGTGTTTTGGCAGAGGTGCAAGGACTATTGGACGTAGATCTAAGAATTCAGGCATTATGCAACTGAAATGTATTGGTTTCATTTCGGCAGCAAAACAAGCCAGGTTTTTGAATGAGAGTTACTCTGAAATACTATGAATCACAGGTGAAGATTCCAGATTTATTAAGTGTGTCTATGAAGGTATGCCCAACACTGAATCCAGGTCTTCACAATGCAGTAAATTTGGTACATTTTCAAATCAGAATATAGTGCCAAACAGCCACTATTTAAACTAAAATGTCGTGCCTGGCAGCTATTTTCAACCAGAATGCCATACCAACGTTAGTTGTTACTAGAATGCCATGTCAACTGCCAACTTTATGAAGATTGATTGAGTGGGTGCTAGTGTTGTGAGTAATTCTGTGGATGGAGCCATTGTTAACCTTTTGATGTTGTCAGTAAGTCTCTGGAGCCATTGTTAACCTTTTGATGTTGTGAGTAAGTCTCTGGAGCCATTGTTAACCTTTCGATGAAACTAAATGCATGGGCCAGGACTTTTAGGCCAAGGAATCCTTATAATTATTATTTATCTGGTTTCATCTGGCTTCATCAATTGGATTGCAAATATTGCTAGTGGCACAGATACCTTTGTTCTGTGAACATCACTGGACTATGAACTCTGACACGCAGATTAACATTTGTCCTTTTCACATATGATAATTATTACGCTTTTCAAAAACACTTAATAAAACTATTCAGTTTTTATAATTACATTAAATTACATAACCACTTCATATGATTCTATTACAGATATAGTGCTGTTTACAGTTTTGTTTATTGGTTATTTTTTTATCGCTTATCTTCTCTGCTATGGTTGCTTTATGGATGGCTTAATGTTTTTATTGCTAGATCTGCCTGGAAGAGTCATCCGTTTACCCTCGGATCATACTGTTATATTCCTGTTGGAGCTTCAGCCGATTATATCCGCACGCTTGGGGAACCTGTGCTGGATGCGGCTGGCAAGGTCAGTATCACTAGCATAATAGAAGGTTTACAGTGGGTGGATGTGGAGGTAGAGAGGATGCGGTGTTAGATCTCCGTCGTTTGATCAGGGGATACACTGTAGTTACATCTTATGGGAATGATGAAATTGGAATATATGGCAAGATGGACAAGGTTATTATTTTATAAAGTTGATGGTGATGATAATGACTGACAATGATGATGATGATGATAATTCTGATCGATGATGATGATAATTGTGATAAAAGCAATGATGATGGGAAGGAGGAGGATGCGTAAACGATGATGACTGTTTTTTCATGGTACTCTCTTTATGCTAACTATAGCGATGGTATTTATGTGGTTCAACCTGATTATGATAATAAACATGAGCATAATAAGTAGCATTTTAATTTTTTAGCCAGTGCTATTGTTTGCGGGTGAGGCAACCCACTCAACCTTCTACTCAAGTTCTCATGGCGCGCTGCTGAGTGGGCGACGGGAGGGTGACCGAATCCTCAGCCTGCTCTCTTCCCACTGATGACTGGCTTGCCGGCTAGTCAATTCACGCCAGTCGCTGTGTCCTATGGGAAACTGGAGCTGACATCGGAGTGACTTTTCCACACCGAAGACAGAAAGGACAGACTTGTTCTAACCAACTATAATTGCTACTAAGCACATCTGATAGGTTGTTAAAGTGAAGAATTAGGCCAGGCCGCGAGTTACATTTGTAAGTGATGATCACTGTGTTTGCATTCTCCTTAAGCAACACTTACAGCTGGCAGGCAGTGGATGTGGAAGGGATTTAATGTTGATGCACTGTCATTTGATATTCTATTCTGAGAAGTCACAACAACTAGAGTTGGCTAGTTTAGACTGAATAGTTTTCGGTTAGCTTAGACTAGAAACGTTAGCTGTGTATATTTATCAGATTAAACATTAGCCTTCGAGAGTTTAAAATTATTACGTGGCAAGATTGAAGGCTAGTGGATTTGTTTACATTAGGTTAGACGCTAGACAGAATTGACCAAAGTGTTACAATAGGAACTGCAGATTTTAGCTTTCCGTGCACATATTTTACAAATGACCCCTCTAGGAAATTTCTGACGAGTTTATCGTGTGTGTTTGGCAATTTGCTTTTGAGTTTTCAAGCTTTAAATGAGCTAATTTCCAAATGTTGCCTAATTTCCTGTGATGGGTTAAAGTATGTGCGAGTCTCAAATCCTTGTTAACCTTTCCAAATACTGTAAGTTGCATTGATTTATTGTTAAGTTTCTTTTTAGCTATTTACACCCATGGTGGATTTGAAGTCTAACTAATTCAGAACTCGGTTGAAATGTCCTTAGACTTTAAAGCAAACTGTTCAGATTTTTTATTGCCTTATGGCGTGGAATCTTAGACATTGTTAATGTGACTTCTCATCCACTTTCTGAATTTAGTCGGTACTGAATGCCTACAAAAGTCCTGGGTTTATATTCCGAAATTTTAGTTTTTTTTAAAATATTTGTTCATTTGCTCATTGCCCATTGCATATAAAGACATGATGTATATGTTGGAAAAAACAAATATCAATGTTAATTATCATAAGAAATTGTAATCAGCATGATTTGAGTTACCGGTGTCTGCTAGGATGTCGATACTTTAAAAGTTGGAATGTTTGCTGAATTACTCTTAGTGTTTGATGGCTGGATGTTTATAGTTTAATACAAATTTCACGATTTTCTGCTGGGTAAAAGACAATCATGCAATCTTTATGCATATATCTGCTTATTTCTGGATTTCTGTACGTGTAAGTGTCGTTGATGTGACTTGAAGGGCTTAACACGTGCCCACGTTTTAGGCCATTTTGGGTATCTTGTTTTTAATGCAGTTGGTACAGTGTGGCCTGTAACATCTGCAGGTCATGGTTGTGATTTGTTTACCCAGTGTTTGACCATACAGAAATGTTTGTGGTCAGTTCCATAAAATGGTTGATTTCTTGAGGACTGCTGGAATAATGTGTGCAATACCTTTGTGAGGTACGTAAAGTGGCTTCGTACATACAGTGTTGGTGTTACTATTGTGATACTCTGGCCTCAGATTAGGGCATAACCGGAAATCGCCTCGGACATTTGCCTCGGCCGAATATCCCGCTTTTTGGCACTATTCGCCTCGGCAAACACTGTACACACAAATAGTTGCAAATAAAATTTTTAAACTTATTCTATAAACTTTCGTATATAAATGTTCAGCCTTAACACAAATAACTACAAACGGAAGTTGAGTCCATTTAATTCATTATTTATTTCTAAAATTCAAAATGTATTAGTCACTTATTACAAGTAAAGAAATTTATTTTGATAATTTTTCATTACATGAAAATGTGACGCTTCGCATATGGAACAAATGGTACTCGGTTCGTACCCGGATCCGGCAAATAGTACAAAAAAGTCTACCCGGTTATGCCCTACCCCAGAGTAACTATAATTCAGATGCTGCCTCCTTGTGAACATTACACGTGATGCGGTAATGTCCGTTTCACTCGGTTGCACTGCCGTAACTTGCGTTATGGCTTTTGAAGCATTGTTTTGTCCTTGCTCACTGGTCAGCAACCGTAACTGAGCCACGGGTTCACATTACTGTGCGACTGTGCATTACAAATTTTCATAATAATAACGTTTTGGTTTTAAAGACTTTATTACGTGTTTTTGTTGTTGTTTATTCCTTCGATGGCTTGTTTATGCAATTTTAAACGCTGTTCATTATTTAGTGTTGCCTGCGAAACATTGATGTCTGCTACAGTTGTCGGTTTTTGTCGGAGTCCGTCTGTCTGTTGTAAACGAACATTATATTGATTCAGTATGCTTTTCTTTATTACTGGCTCTGTTATTATTGTCAACGTCGATCATTTATTTATTGTAATTGGAATTATTATTTCATGTTTATATTGTGAGTAGATGCTTTTATTTATTAATTAATAAGCACTTTGCTTCTTTTCTGTTATACATATAATTTAATAATGTCGTTATTCATTTAATTATTACCATTATCATCATCATTATTATTATCGTGACTATCGTCATTATTGTTAATACTATTTGATGTTCTTGCATTTTTTCAGTGTCTGAATTCGATAGTTACATGCACACTTTTAATGTCTGATAATAACAAATACTAGTGTCTTGGCATCAGAGAACATTCACTGCTGCGTACTGCCATTATTGAGTTGGTTTGCTTATTATTACTGACTGGATATAGGCCACAGGTGAATGAAGGTAGTTTATGTTTAACAATTACACTTTCTTGGTCATAGTAGATTTTGTAACTTGTTGCGTTTTGACAGCAAGCCTAAATGAATATACGAATATACAATACAAAATCTCCATACAATGCAATCTCCATGAATAATCTGGCTGCACTAGTATCTGCTGTTTTCAGACATTGCATAGGGAGACGTAATTTATGCATTCATATCTGCCAATATTTACATTGGGCTACATTTACAAACTGCTTATAATTTCCATTTGATGACGTTTGAAGCTGAACTTCTCGGTTCAGATCCCTTTGTTCATCGAGCAACTGAGCTTGGTTAGTAAGGTGGACCTGACTGAAAGTTGAGTGATAACCTCATAAGGCCACACTTGAATGTTTTATCAAGTTGACTACTGAGTGACAGACGCCATTTTGATTGCATTTCTTTATTAGATTGATGATATTAATTCTACTATTGTGTATCCTTGAGAAATTGCTGTGTTTTCATTACGTTGGTATATATTCAGACAGACGGACGCAACAATGAAGCAACAGACAGACAGACAGACACAAGGAGATTGTCGGTGACAGAGACGGGAGATGTACTTAGACGTTTGTTAAGTTTGGCATTATGTTGGTTTTGTTTTAATGTCTGTTTGAACACCTGGAATGCTTTTGTACCCTGGAAGGGTGACCTACTGGCACCAACTGCCCTGGCTTCTACCTATTGTGTGTTAGCTCAGTGAGGCAGTTTATCTGCAAATGCTTAATTAAATTTCTGCATTACTGAAATGCCAGTTTTGAAGCACTTTTGCGGTGCTTCATTAAATTTCTGCATTGCTGAATACCTGTTTTGAGACAAAAATGCAAGTTCGAACCTAGTCAGGGTACAACCGCAGATATTTTCTTCATTATTTTCTTTCCAATGTAATGAAAATGTAGTACACTGCATGCATGCAATAGTTTTCATATTTTTATAGACCCTACATAAATATATTCTAAAGAGAAGCAAGTTTTAATAAGTGCAATTGAAGGTGTGAATTAAATGTAAATAAATTTAATTAAAGTAATATCAAGTTTTCTTCAAAAAGTACACAGGAGCAGTTAGTGGTGAATAGTTTTAACGAGTAAGCCCAAAAAGTAAGAATAGTCAATAGCCGTATAATTTAGTAATGATTTGATAGTGGCCTTGCTAATCGTTATAGGCATATTGAATTTGTTATAATAATGTTGATATTAGGATTTGAATAAAAGTTACTGTTCTTCCTGATGATAATGATGATGACGGTTGAAAAAAGTCATCATGACCTAGGATTGAGTTGAAAGGAACCTTGTGATTAGTGTCCAAGGTTAGATGTGTGAGCTCTTTCACCAACAAATTTAACGCTGAAATCATGCCCATAAGCAATTAATGGTCTCATGTGGGAATATTACCCCATATGGGTGGCAGGCTATGCACTTTTAACCCACTTTGTCTGGTGGAATATTGTGAAGAATGCTACTGGAAGAAACCGACCAAGGTTGGACCTGGTTCTAGATGTGTGGTTTCTTTTCAGATGTCAACACTTTGAGCCTTGCCGTTTTCGTAATGAATATTCTATTCCCTAAAGTTGTTGTATGTCGCCATTTTGGGCGAACAGCCTTTCCCAAGGACAATCAGTTTGGATGTGAAGCCAAGATCTACTGTGTGGTTGTCGTTCATGTGGAAGTTGTCCGTGGACGTTGCTTTTTTGCTCCTGCGCAGTTGCTTGGCTTCGGTTGCATTTCATGGTCAGTTTCGGTTACTTGTCCGTGGCAACAATACGGTCTGTTTATTAGATTTCTGTGTCTGGCTGGGAAGCTGCCATTTGGATTTGCAATTATGAATATATTATTTCCTGTGCTTGATTTTGTTTCTTGTTCTTTTTCGCCATGAAACTGCTGGAACTTCTAGCTCGTCTTATTAAGTTATGACGTCACGCTGGCGTGTTTCAATATTATCTTCAACCTCTGAAATGACGTTCTAGCTTCGTATGGAGTCGCTAGTGCTGCGCCATAGGGATGATGTTGCCATAGGGATGATGTTGCCATAGGGATGATGCTGCTTTTTCTAGATTCACGTAATAAACTAACTGAGCTGTGGTTTTTGGCTTGTACTGTTGATTGGACTTCTGCTGTTACAAAGTTTAACAGCAGAAGTCGCATTTGGTGTTGCTGTCAAAGCTGTCGCTGCTCCCACCTTTATTTGCATGATTGTGAATGTGTAGTAGTATATTACACAAGTTTCCTAGACTGGACTTATAATAGTACCCAAACTGGCGTAAACTTGTCCAAAATATTGGGGGGGGGGAGATTTGGTTATTCATTATTCACTTATGGCATTGGTTGTACAGTCCATCTCAATTATTGATGGGATGTACCCCGACTGCCCTCCCCTCCACCTGAGTCTACGCCTATGGTACCCAATATATTGTTAATGTGTACTTAACTCTAGAAATAGTGATAGTAAGAGCAATGACAAATAGTGCATTCAGTAGGATCGATAGTATCCAGCTTTGTCAGTCTTTAGGCTTAGTGAACGAGTGTTTACTGTCTATACTCGTGCGGTATGCATGGCATTTAGTATGTCTATAGTCTGTTACGTACCTCCTCGCCGAACCGCCAAGCGCCTCGCTGGCGGTCGTCAGGGGTCATCCATAAAGGACGTCCGCAATGAGGGGAGGGAGGGGTCAACGAAATGCGGACAAGGGGGGAGGGAGGGTTATGGCTTGTGCAAACGTCTGCATATAAACTTTTAAATTTGATAGTTTTTTAAACACCACCTTGTTTCAGCTTTACCCGAAAAACGAAAAGGTCAGTGAAGTGATTCACTAAAATTTCATGCTATAGCCCTTTACTGCGACTTTAAAGAGGCTTTTATTGCTGCACATCCTGCGATATGAAACCTGAACTGTCACTTAAACGTGCACAGGAACTGTGGAATAATTGTAAAAATAATGACGACATTAAAAATTGGCTTAGGCGTGCGGACGTCCGCAAAGGGGGAGGGAGGGAGGGAGGGTAAGGTCAAATGCGGACAAGGGGAGGGAGGAGTCCAAAGTGGGTCATATTTTGCGGACATGCTTTATGGACGACCCCTCACGAGCGGGGACCCCGTGTTGTCGCGGAATCCCAGGTGAGCGAGAAGCAGGCGCTGTTCTTCGATAGGCCTCAGGTCGAAATCGGGCGGCAGATAAGTTCTTAAACCGGGTTCCTTATGCTAAGGTCTCGATTTTAGGGTAAGGCGTTCACTGCGTCTTACCGGCATCTGAAGAACTATAGATTCAGATGTAAGAGCAGAGGTAAATAGGCTTCCTGCGAATCCTGCCTCGAGTGGGTCCCGTAACAGCGGAATAGGCCATAATCGTGTCTGGCTTACTGTAAACGTACGCTAGTCAAGTTCAGTGCTCGAAATGGAAAATTTTACGAAACGGAACGCTAGTCAAAGATATGGGAGCATTCACGTTAATTTCATAGTATTTTCCACAATAATTCATTTGACGAACCGGAACGGAACGCTAAATTCATTTGACGAACCGGAACGGCGTTCCGGTGCGTTCCGGTCCATTTCGAGCACTTCAAGTTGTTAGTGCTACAAAGCTTCATCGTGACGCTCCAGAAATGTTACTAACATAATTTTTTTATCTCTTCGACAAACACGTCAATCGCCGACGTAGGACGAGTCTGGTGGGAGCTTGAACTTCCATCACCAGGGTACAATACAACACCATACAACTTCAATTTGAATCGTGAATAAGCTGGTGCTTTTCGCTCAGCTTTACAGTGGCGCTTTATAAAAAAAATTGGAAAATTCAATTTATAACGCGCCTGAATAAAAACAGTCTTACTCGAAGGACGCGTTACAATGCAGTAGTTAATTATGGTAGGCCTACTTAGAGAATAAATGAGTTTTGAGTTTAGTTTTAAAAATATTTATCGAATTGGATCTTCGAACTGATTCTGGCAGAGAGTTCCATTCAGCTGGACCAGCCACTTCAAACATCCTATTTCCATACTGAAGATTTCATCTTTTCACTAGGTTTCACATTTATCGGGCGCTCTATAGACTGACCTACAGCAAAATTTAGGTATATCGAATCTCAAGGGGCCATCGTCAACAGTTCGATATATCCGAGGTTCGAAATAGGCGAGATATGACGTCAGGCTCGACGCATGTAATGTAACGTAAAGCTACAAAAATCCCAGCGCTCACAACCAGCTTATTCACCGTGACCTGAAGCCGTCATAAACTTCACACAACTAGTAAAAAGATGTGTGTGTGTGTGTGTGTGTGTGTGTCTGTGTGTCTGTGTGTCTGTGTGTCTGTGTAATCTAATATGGTGGCAGTTATGTAGCATTTATCAATTTATCGAGGTCTTTGTGTAATATAAATTTTAACAGATTGGTAATTTCACCAACTCAATCAAAGACTGCTGCCTAGTTGAATATTAGGCTCTACCCAGGCCTCTTCATGTAATTTGCATTTCTCCTCAAACAATGACGCAGCCTATTATGCTAAAGGCGACGGCGCACGTAAATCCTACGTACGCTACGTGTTAAGCTAACATACAAATGCATTTGTTTCCAATCGCCTATATAATTACTGTAACTCGCTTCTTCCTTGTATCAATTAGTCAAACATGCCGAGGCATTGAAGTTGCTAAGACTTCAGAACTCTGGCTAGATCTGCCGTTACTAGGGGATGGGGATAGAGTAATGGTAGGCCCTAACACTCATGGCCAGGAGAGCATTAGATCGCGGTTCGATAGGCCTACTTGTAACCCCTTCTACGACGGCACCTTGCATGGCTGCCAAACCGTGTGTTTAATTAAGATCTTGATAGTACTGTCGTGTTTCAATGTAATCTTACTGAGTACTTGTAAGTTTGAATTAATAAAGATTATTATTATTATTATTATTAATATTACGTCTAAATTTGAACCTCTAGGCCTATGCTTAAAATCTTTGCATTGGCTTCCTGTTCAGGAAAGAATTAGTTTCAAATTGGGTTCATAGATCATAAAAATTTAGAACTCTGGCTAGCCACATTACTTAAACCCAGCGCTTTAATTCCACAGACATATCATTATTCAACGAGGTCATCTGCTTATCTTAGGTCAATGATGAGTGTGTACCCGTGGTAGAAATTTTTCATATTCCTCATACGACTGAAATGACGTCATGCTTGAGGTCATTTTATTGTTTTTATAGCCTATACTATGAGCATCGAATTGTTAATATGAAATGACGTCATGCGATTTTCTTGGCTTATAGCTGTCTTCGTTAATAACTTGCCTCGCTAGACGACTGTGATTGCTAATTGGAGTTAGTTCGTTGCGCACGCTGTTACTAAGCTGTAAGGACCGTTATCAAGAAATATCTTGCCTCACAAAACGACTTTCACTCTTAATCGGAATGAGCAAAGTTTTGTCTTGGCATCATGCCGTCGATTGTCAAGTTTTCGGAAGGATGAACCGTCATGAACGCCGGCTGCATAAATAGTAAGTTGACAAAATTTTTTTAATTGTTTCCAGTATTGGGGTAAATAAATAGTCTGGTTGACTAGTTAAATAGAATAGTAAATAGTAAACCTGTAGAAACTATTGAAATAGTATTTAAAATACTAAATAGCTGCGGACTATTGCAAATACCACATGACTAGGCCTATTTAAAAACTAGGCCCATTTAGGCCTATAGTGTCAGTATAAATGTATAATTATTGAGAAAGCTTGAAATTTTCTAATGTAGTAACGTTCCGTTAGTAGTTCTTGTTAACTTTAAGTAAGAGCAATGGTTAAAAGTTTCATCAAGATAAGCGATTCCTTTTCTCGGTGAGAATTAGTGCTGCATTACTAACAGTCTCTCTATTGGAGCACTGTTTGGATATGGTTTTGTTGAAGCGCGGAAACACTTACTTGATTTGTGGATGATTGTCCAGCATTACTAGTTCACGTGACGTAGCCTATCATTAAGATACCTCAAATGAGGATCCTCTTCCTGCATAGTTGATAAATCATCGAGGACGCTATCACTGTAACAAGCCGAATTGGATGTCGCAGCTTTGTCACTGTGAGCAGAAGTACTCTCAGTAGCATAGGCTGAGTTTATCAGGGGCTAATTGGGGGCTAGACCCCTCCCCTTATGAACCCACAGACTTGACCGTGCGTCTTTAAGTTATACTGATGACTGATGATAACATTAAGTAGGCCTATTCAGTGAGCAGTGACAGACAGTAAAGTCTGAAAGATATGCATTGCGTTCGTTTGTTAGTGTGACTGAGTATTGAGTATGACTGTGTAACAACTAAAGTTCGAGTTCTATGAGGACAGTTCTCGTAAAGTTATAATTATCATATATAATTACAATAGTCAACTGTTGAGTTTGAGTAAAAATTGAGTTTGTACTGTTTTTCGATAAAACTCAAGTCGACCGTTCAGCTGTTTAAACACAATCACACTTAGTACATCAATCAAAGAATTTATTAGCTCGCAAAGACATTAAAACATAGATAAACATCTACATAATTATACAATTTACAAGAGCCCAGCCCTCACTGGGATGGACCAGCGCAGGATGGCAAAACAATGGCACGCCCCATTCGCATTGTGCATGTCCATATGAACCTCCATATCAATTTTGAACGCTGTAGCAGTGTAGCTCAGACCGTTCATGTGATATTCAATATTGACATATCCAACATGGCCGCCGACCTTCAAAGGTCATCTCAACGTCAAATCTGACAGATGCTTCAGATGGCCCGACGCCGCCGCCGACAGGCCCATGGCATAGGGCCTAGTCTCGGCTTACTATGTGCGCTGGTCCAAAAACAGTTTACATCTTAACTGCAGTTAGTTTATAAAAAGTTGTTACAATAAACGCAACGTAAATGCAGTCTTGTTGTCAAGACCTTGAACCTCAAGACCAAGACCAAGACCAAGACCTTGAACCTCAAGACCAAGACCAAGACCAAGACCTTGAACCTCAAGACCAAGACCAAGACCAAGACCTTGAACCTCAAGACCAAGACCAAGACCAAGACCTTGAACCTCAAGACCAAGACCGAGACCAAGACCCAAAACAATCACAGTCGTATCCAGACTTCTATTCCTTACTAAAAATTGTCCAGTCGGACTACTCGTTATTTTAATGAAAACATGGGTTTTTTCTTTTATTCAAGCAAAACAACTTTAAATGGAGACTGCAGAGAATTCCGAATTCGTATTCACAAAAGTCCTTCATGCGAAATGTTATTCCAAATGCCTGTTGAATTTTATAAAAACCAATTTGCTCAGAATTTTCTGACCAAGACGGGACCTGTGGGGCCTCATGAAAATTCTGCCATGTGAAAAAACACGGTCTACAAGTGCTGAAATCGCTAGCACACAAAGCAGCTTTTCAAGAACCGGATGTAAATGTACAAATTAATCATGAGTCTGTTTTGAAATCATTCCATGATAAATAACCGGAAGTCAAAATAATTGTCCAAAACAACAGTGAAGCCTCATTCACACCGTGTAAATACTAAAGCAATAACTGTATGAGTAATTATTGGATACATTTTTTAAATTCTTGCCGTTTGTTAAAATTAATGACTGTTCATTTTGAAAAAAGTCTTGGTCTTGGTCTTGGAAAACCAAGACCAAGACTTTGAACCTCAAGACCAAGACCAAGACCTTGAACCTCAAGACCAAGACCAAGACCAAGACCTTGAACCTCAAGACCAAGACCAAGACCAAGACTTTTAAAAACGAACTCGAGTGCACTCGAGACCAAGACCTTGGTCTCGAGGACAACAAGACTGCGTAAATGCAGCCAGTCTCCAGCACGGTCCATGACTGTGCTGCAATGTGGTTTCTTTCGTTCACATTTTTTATGTTTAAAGCAGTAAAATCCTTCCAAATCTTCTCACTAGAAGGCCGAAATTAGTGCCAAGTATGCTCAAAATGCATTTGGCGACTGGGGCTTCGCAGACCCCGACTGGGGGCTCAAATCCAGTGGCGTACCGAATGGGGGGGCAGAGGGGGCGAGTCGCCCCGGGCGGCACTTTTGCAGGGGCGGCAAAATAGGGTTTAAGAAAAACGAAAAAAGTGAAATTTGGATTTTAAAAAAGGACAAAGTAGGAGGGTAAAAAGAAAAAGAAAGAAAGAAAGAAACCGTCACTTTGGTCAAGTCGGTTTGGCTTCCGTTGATCGTTAGGGGCGACATCACTCTCAGAGGTCTACCCTGACAGAATTGCAGAAGGAAGCGTGACCGCATTAATCTAGTACACTGTGAACAGAGTAACAGACTACATACACATAGCATAGTCTACTTTAAAGCATATTCTTGTTATGCCGCCCTTCGTAATTATAATTGTTTACAACCATATAATTATCTATAGGTATCTAAACGAATTAAAGACCTAAACTAAATTTAATCACGAACTATAAATATCACCACCCGAACAGCCTTTCACCACTTAGTTTAGTCCTCTTTTAAAATTAGTTTTAAAATTGGTCTGATTTTGACAGAAATTGACTCCATGATTTTAGTAATAGTATTCAGTTGTTTTCGAATCTCGGTTACTCGCTATGAATTTTTCCTTTGGCGTTTTTGCAATAATGCTGCAGTAGTGCTAGCTGTAAGAGAAGTTTTTCAAAACTGAAACTGGTTAAAACTTATTTAAGGTGAGCATTGAACAATGAGCAAGACGCGATTGACGAAATTGGCAATGCTTTCAATTTAAAGAGAGACGGCTGAAACAATAAGTTTTTATGATTTATGCCATCAATGATTTTGCAGCCGTAGAAACTCGCAAGATAACCTTAATAGCATAATGAAAATAGGGGCCTACATATAGTAATTATAACACAATATATCTACTGTACGTACACATCACAGCGAATCAACGACAGTCGCAATCCTGCAATAAAATGTTTTATTACCTAAAAAAAATGGATTTCAGTAAATTGAAAATGTAGGCTATAGCTAAAACGGATTATTACAAAATACAGTGAAAGTGAAAAATTCAGAAAGACTATAAATTGTATAAAATAAAATTGTATATGTAATACGATCGTCATACAATATCTGACAGAAAATAGTATATCAAAATGAAGACCAAGGGCGGCATTTTGGGCCCTCGCCCCGGGCGGCATTTCGGCTCCGTACGCCACTGCTCAAATCGCCCCCAAACCCCATCCGTTTTAAGGGGGTGTTTTGCGGCGGGGAGGGGAGGTGAAGGTATGCTTTAGCCCACCCATGAACTAAAACCAAACTCCGCCCATGCTCAGTATATAGGCCTATATTGGTCTCTCCTCTACTAATACATCAAAGCTTCAGTCCATCCTTAATGCTGCTGCTGGCCTCATAGGGGGCATCATGGAGTTTGCCCATAATTTTTATCTCTTCTTACATCCGGGACTCCCTTCACTGGCATCCCATTCAACAACGCATCCAATTTAAGGTCCTTTCCCTCATGCGTAACTGTCTTGTTGGCTCAGCTCCGTTCTATCTCAGGGCTTACTGCACCCCGGTTTCCAGTTTGCCTGGTCGGGCCTTTCTCCGGTCATCTGCCCGTGGCCACTTGTTAGTTCCTTGGATGCGCACTGCTACTGCACAGTCTCGTAGTTTTGCGGTTGTGGGCCCTTCCAGCTGGAACAGCCTCCCTCAAGGCTTTAGCTTGTCCTCCTCTCTCTCCTGCCCAGTTTCGCAAGCCCCTGAAAACATTTCTCTTTGTCAGTGAAGACACTGACCCGGGTCGGGAGCGCCTCTGATTTTTGAGTGGGGCTTTATAAATTCTCGATTACAAATCACAAATCAGTAGTGTCGCTTTCATCATGCATGTTCTCTATTGCTTTCTGCAGAGGCACGGAGCATCTGACTTTCAATTCCGATCCAACCGAGTTTGAACTTTGGATGACAAACTGCTGCTATGAGGAATTCACTCTCGTAAAAAAAGACATCCATATCGTTTAGCCTATTGATTCCCGTCTACAGTGCACCATGAAGAGGTTTAGTCAGTGTAAGTGGCACTGCATTAAACTTGATTTTGAGCTTCTGCAGTGTTGGCAGCTCAAACTCAAGACACGACTCCTTGTAGGGTTGCCACCCGTCCCGTTTTTGATTTTGTCGGGACCATCCCGATTTCGAAGTAAATGTCCCGTGTCCCTACTTGACCTAGTCGGAAGTTCGAAACAGCCAAATTTCCCTACTTTAAATTTTTTGTAATGTTTTCCGAACTAAAAAAATGTTGTGGCTTTAAACAAATTACACATAGGGCATAGGCCCTACTATATTTGTTCAACACCACTATAAATTTATAACGCATGACATGTGGGGAGCTCTACAACTTCGTTTTAGGACAGAAACCGTTGTTGAAAGCTGTGAAGAGTAATTTAAAATACAGCTTTAAATCAAAATCAGAGCAGGGCGTCTATCCCCTAAGTCATTAGAGCAACTTCCCCTTCCCCCTCTTCTTCCGCCCTCCCCTTTTCCCCCCAAAATGGTGGCACACACATTGACAGATCTCCTCCCCCATTTCGTGGATGGAGCATTAAGCATATTTTGCTCCAAGGTTTCTATGGTGTACACGCCTCTGGCTGCAACTGTTCCCATAAGTGTTACATATTGTTGCAGAAATGCTACTTTATGATGCAGAAAAGCAGGTAGTGATAGTGCAGTGCACACTAAATTCAGCCTAGATTCAGCCCTGAGTAAATTTCTCAAAGAGTCATAATACGGGTTGCTCAAGGCATGCTAAATCTGTGTTCAACAAATGCAGCAGCAGCTGCTTTGGTGCTGCAGCTGGTCGTGTTCCATATAGCCGAAGCTTTATAACCATTGAGCTTAAGTTTAATAAGTAAGAAATTACAGCAGTTAATTTAGCATTCGAAAGATTTGGACCCAAATCATTTCGTCAGGCGCGAAACTGTTCAGATTGTACAAAACCAATGGCATGGGCCTAACTAGGATAAGAATATTTCTTACTTTTAAACAATGATCAATTTATGATCGAATGAATGATCGAATGAACATTAGAACATTCAGTTATGGACGTCCAGACTTGCTCCAGAAAGCTACAGTTCGCACAAGCAGCCTTCTTTTCTTGGCGTTTGTTAGAGAAAGGTATTATGGGAGTACAGGGCTTTGTTATGTGATTGCAAGCCTTGGACCAATTATTCTTGCTTTGAACTCCCACAATCCTTTAGCGAACGCGGGGATGTGCTGCAGCCAATCTTATTGCAGTTTGTACACGACACGGCGATGTGATTGCGGCATTTCAAGGCGATCGTCCGAGAAAGGCATTGGGGTCATCCATAAAGAACGTCCGCAATGAGGGGAAGAGAGGAGTCACTAAAATGCGGACAAATGCGGACAGGGGAAGGAGGTTACGACTAGTGCAGACGTCCGCATCTAAATTTCTCCTTGTTTCAGCCTTCCTTGAGAGACGAAAAGGTCAGTGAGGTGATTGCCTAAAACCGTTTTAAAAAGCAGATAGTTAAGCATTTACTTACTAGATCTGTTCTTTATATATTATAGTTCTATAGTTAAGATATGTTCTTTAGTCAAGTTATGGTATTTGGTTAAGATGTGTTCTTTAGTTAAGATAGTTACATAGTTTAGATGTGTTCTTTAGCTAAGATAGTTCTTTAGTTAAGATTTGTTCTTTAATTAAGATAATGTTATTTAGTTAGGATGATTTCTGTAGTTCAGATATGTTTTTTAGTTAATATAGTTCTTTAGTTTAGATGTGCTCTTTAGTTAAGATTGTTCTTTAGTTAAGATGCGTTGTATTGGCTAAGATAGTTCTTTAGTTTAGTTGTGTTGTTTAGTTAAGATAGCTCTTTTGGTTAAGATATGTTCTTTATTTAAGATATGTTCTTTAACTTAGATGTGTTCTTTAGATAAGTTTGTTCTTTACTTTAGATGTTTTCTTTGGTTAAGGTAGCTCTACAGTTTAGATGTGTTCTTTAGTTAAAATATTTCTGTAGTTTAGATGTTTTCTTTGGTTATTATAGTTCTTCAGTTTAGATGTGTTCCTTATTTAAGATAGTTCTTTAGTTTAGATATGTTCAGTTTAGATCATTCTTTAGTTAAGACGTGTTCTTTAATTAAGACAATTCTTTACTTTAGATGTGTAAGTTCTTTAGGTAATATAGCTCTTTAGTTTAGATGTGTTCTTTAATTAATACAGTTCTTCGGTTTAGATGTATTATTTGATTAAGATATTTCTTTAGTTTAGGTGTGTTCCTAAGTTAAGATAGTTCTTTCGCTAAGATATGTTCTTTAGTTTAGACGTTTTCTTTGGTTAAGATAGTTCTTAAGATAGTTCTTAAGTTATGATGTGTTGTTTAGTTATTCTTTAGTTAAGATGTGTTGTTTAGTTAAGACAGTTCTTTTTGTCAAGATGTGTTCTTTAGTTAAGGTGTGTTCTTTATTTAAGATATGTTCTATAGTTTAGATGCGTTCTCTAGATAGTTCTTTAGTTTAGATGTGTTCTTTAGTTAATATAGTTCTTTAGTTTAAATGTGCTCTTTAATTACGATACTTCTTAGTTTTCCTGTTTTCTTTAGTTAAGTATGTTCTTTAAATTAGATGTGTTTTCAAGTTAAGATCATTCTTTTGATGTGTTCTGTAGTTAACATAATTCTTAAGTTTAGATGTGTTCTTTAGCCAAGGTAAGTTCTTTGGTTAAGATGTGTTCTTTAGTTAGGATATACTTTTTGCTTAAGATGTGTTCCTTTGTTAGGAATAATTTTTTAATTTAGATGTGTTCTTTAATTAAGATATGTTCTTTAGTTAAGATGTGTTCTATTGTTAAGACAGTTCTTTAGTTAGGTGTGTTTTTAGTTAAGATATGTTTTTTAGTTAATATTTGTTCTTTAGTTATGATAGTTCTTTAGTTTAGATGTGCTCTTTAGGTCAGATATGTTTTTTTTAGTTTAGATGTGTTCTTCAGTTTAGATTGTTCCTTAGTTAAGATGCGTTGTTTCGTTCAGATAGTTCTTTAGTTTTGTTGTGTTGTGTATTTAAGACAGTTAGTATACCCTATTTAGGTTATATGTGTTCTTTAGTTATGATATATTCTTTAGTTTAGATGTGTTCTGTAGATAAGATAGTTCTTAAGTTTAAATGTTTTCTTTATTTAAGATAGTTCTTCAGTTTAGATGTGTTCTTAAGTTAAGATAGTTCTTTCGTTGTGTTCTTCAGCTAATATAGCTGTTTAGTTCAGATGTGTTATTTAATTAAGTTGGTTCTTTAGTTAAGATATGTTCTTTAATTAAGTTGGTTCTTTAGTTAAGATATGATTAATTAAGATAGTTCTTTAGTTTAGACATGTTCTTTAGTTAAGATAGCTCTTTAGTTAAGATGTGTTGTTTAGTTGTTGTAGTTCTTTAGCTTAGATGTGTTGTTTAGTTAAGACAGTTCTGTTAGTTAAAATATGTTCTTTAGTTAAGATATGTTCCTTAGTTTATATGTTTTCTCTAGGTAAGATATTTCTTTAGTTTGGACGTTTTCTTTAGTTAAGATAGCTCTTTGGTTCATCATGTGATCCTTAATTGCGATAGTTCCTCAGTTTTCATGTTTTCTTTGGATAAGATATGTTCTTTAGTTTAGATGTATTCTCTAGTTAATATTACTTTGTAGATGTGTTCTTGAGTTAAAATAGTTCTTCAGTTTAGACGTGTTCTTTAGTTAAGTTATGTTTTTTTTACTTTAGATGTGTTCTTTAGTTAAGCTACGTTCTTTGCTAAAGATATGTTCCTAGGTTATGAGTGGCTTTTTAGTTTAGATGTGTTCTTTAGTTAAGATAGTTCCTTAGATTATATATGTTCTTAGTTAAGATAGTTCTTTAGTTAAGTTAGTAGTCTAGTTAGGATTGTTCTTTAATTAAGATATGTCCTCTAGTTAAGATAGTTCTTTAGTTTCGGTGATTTCTTTAGTTAAGATGTGTTCTTTAGTAAATATAGTTCTTTTGTTTAGATGTGTTCTTTAGTTAAGATAATTATTTAGTTAAGATTTGTTGTCTAGTTAAGATAAGTCTTTAGTTTTGCTGTGTTCTTTAGCTAAGAAAGTTCTTGACTTCAGATGTGTTCTCTAGTTAAGATAGGTTTTTAGTTTAAATGTGTTCTTATGTGTTCTTTAGTTAATATCTGTTCTTTAGTTAAGATGTTTTTTAGTTAAGATATGTTCTCTAGTTTTATTATTTATTTAGTTAAGATGTGTTCTTTAGTTAATATGTGTTCTTTAGTTAAGATAGTTCTTGGATTAAGATGTTTTCTTTAGTTAAGATAGATCTTTAGATTAGTTAAGTTCTTAGTTAAGATAATTCTTTACTTAGGATAGTTCTTTAGTTTAGATGTGTTCTTTAGTTAAGATAGTGCTTTAAATTCGATTTGTTCTTCAGTTAAGATATGTTCTTTAGAAAAGATAATTCTTTAGTTTGGATGTGTTCTTTAGCTAAGATGGTTCTTTAGTTTAGTTGTGTTCTCTAGTTAAGATACGGCAGTTCTTTAGTTATGTTCTTTAGTTAAGATAGTTCTTTAGTTTAGGTATGTTCTTTAGTTATGATACGGAAGTTCTTTCTTTAGATAAGATGGGTTCTTTAGTTAAGATATGTTCTTTGGTTTAGATATATTAAACATATTCTGAAGTTCTTCATCTGCCATTTGTTGATCTTGTGTTGTAATCTTTTAGGATTCCTAAATGAAGATGAATGAAAAAAATGAATGAATATTTGCTTAAAATATGGTTTATGTTGCTGAGGTGGTGGTGGCGCTGCTGATAATGATGATGACAAATTTTCCCCAATTACACTGTGTACAATTGAAATCGAGAGTGGAGTCGATGGCTGCCTTTCGTCTTCTTTTGTCACACAGTGTGTCTCCAGGATCAGTTTCAGTGTGCCAATGGTCACTGTGTTCTGGCTCCTGAATATTGCAATGGCTAAGTAGACTGCATGTGCAGATGCAAGTGATGAACCAATCGGATTTTGTAAATAGGCCTACTCCTAATGTTTTATGAAATAATCCTAGACAGAGGTCTGCCTAAATGAACGTGTAGTGCCTATTATAAAACGCATCTATGATATCATCCACATACAGATTCTCTTCTGCGACGCCATTATAAAATCGTACACTTTTGTATCAGAGGTCGTAATGATGTATTTAATTTAACAACGTGTAGGTTTAGCATGTTCAGTTTTTGTAATATGATGCTATGGAACATCCTTACAGAGGCAATAGCAGTGACAGTTCCAGGGTCGCTTGCGTAGGTGCAAGGGAATGTCAGAGAGGACGCCATTTTATACGGCTCATCATGCACCGGGTTGGTCTTAAAGGCGCCGAGAGACACCAAGTAGGACGTGTAGGTCCCCTTGCTCTTATAGCTAAATCCGCCACAGTCCCACTGGGCAATAAGATTTCAGTCAGCATAATGAGGCTACGGTGCAAAAATGAAATCGATGTAAACATAAAGTGACCCTCTCCCAGGTATACACGTCAATCAGTCTTATCTGTTAACCAGTCGGGAAACAAAGCGTCTGTTCATTATTCATCAGTAAACCTCAATATTAGTCCAATAGTATCGAGTTGCAGAGTAGCCCTGCAACTTCGATAAGTCTACAGGCCCACTGTTCGACTAGGACCAAATATAGCATTCAATTAAAGCGAGACTTCGATATAGCCTAAGCAGGTTCGATAAAGCAGAGCTATGTTTGTATGTGTTTGCATTGATTGTGGTCGGGCAATTACTTACTGTTGTTCGATACAACCGCAACTTCGAAATGGCGAACTTCGATATACCGAAGTTTTGCTGTAGCTCTGAAACATGAGTCTGAGCCATCGCTGCTTATAGTTAAATTATTTGAACGCAGAGTTTTGATTTCTACCAGTCTTATTCACTCGGTTCTAACTAATGCGTATCAAGACATAAGAACAACATTTGCTAACACTACAGAGGCTCACATACGTAGTCCAGAATGATACCAGGGTCATTATAGATCGTCAAACCAAGGGCCGCTTGGCTTAGGGATCCGAGCTTAGAAAAGTTAGATAGCAGGACGAAAAATTGGAGGGCGTCTCGTTGACAATGATCAGTGTCTATTTAGTGACTCCTTATCCTAGGCCTATGTAGAGGATGGAAACGAATCAATGACATTTAAAGTTTAATCAACCCATCGCTGACATCATGCAAATGACAACAGAATAGCATTAGCTAACACAAATGTCAACAGAATTGTCTTTTAAATTTGTTTCACCTACACTCCTGTAGGTCTACCATAAATAATGCAAAAAGGAATCGCTGTATACAATATTGTGTGTGTGCGTGAGTGTGTGTGGGGTGGTGGTGGGCGTGTGTGTGGGTGTGTGCGTGCGCGCCCCATCAACTATGCATGTGTGTGCCATCAGTCAGTCGTGTAAAGAAGGTGCACGATGGCAGCAAAGGTGTGAGCGTGTGTGTCGGTGTGAGTTGGTGTGAGTATGTGTAGGTAGATAGGCATAGGTAGGTAGGTAGGTAGGTAGGTAGGTAGGTAGGTAGGTAGGTAGGTAGGTAGGTAGGTTGGTAGGTAGGTAGGTAGGTAGGTAGGTAGGTAGGTAGGGTGTATGTGTGTTAGTGTGTGCTAGTGTGTGTGAGTGTGTGCGTGTGTGCGTGTGCGAGTGTGTGTGCCATCAACTCGTGCATGGTATAAATTAGTGATCGAGGAGGCGTGAGCCTTCGTCACCTTACACACTTTCTTTCCTCCTTAAATAGTATTTATTACAAAATTTACACGACAACGGAGCAATGACTGCTTGGCAGAGTCTTTGGTAGTTATGGATCGGGCGAGTGAGTCAGACATGGATTTCAGTGGTTTTTATCTGCTCTCATGGCTGCCCGTCGCTGACAGATGTTTCTGAAAGCCGTGGCGATGTCGCGCGCTTTGACGCTGCATTTGAAGACACGGCAGACGTAAGAGTAGCCAGCATTCTCATCCGGGCTTCGAATGACGTAAGCAAAATGGTGGCTGTAGAAAAATCAACGTAATGTCTATTTGTAATACCATATTTGGTGAATAAAAGATATATATTTATATCTATTTTATTCACTAAATATGGTAGCAATCTTTAGGCTATTTGACCAAACACTGATAGCACAACACAGGATTAATATGTAGGCTAACCTACAGTAGATCTGGTGCAGGATAGGCCCTAATACCGACTACTGAGCACAACCAAACAAAAAGCTGAAAGTATAGGCCTATCTACCCTTAATTCGTATAAAGGTGGATCCGCAAAATTTGGCGAATACCATATAGGCCTATAAGCCTAGGAGGGGCATAGCTACGACGCATATATATATATATATATATATATATATATATATATATATATATATATATATATATATATATATATATATATATATATATATATATATATATATATATATATATATATATATATATATATATATATATATATATATATAGGGCTTAATCTAAAATAAGTCACTTGCAAAGATTTGTATGGAGTTCACGAAAGACGTAAGTTTATGTATACGCTGATGAAAAAGAATGCTTACTTTACATTTTCAAACGCCCTAAGATATAGGCCTATAAATAGCCTATAGAACTAGTTAAGCAGGCTAGCAAATGTCAGACGTGTATCGACTTACCCATCGGCCTTATACTGTGAGTTTTTCAAACCCGAAGAAGCAGTTCCTTAGCCCAACTCCGAGACTCCAAGAGACAGCCATGGGTAGGCCCTATGAAGTGTTAGCGACTTCGCTTTTTTAGTCCCGGCATATGAGAGATTCCGTGCTATAGGCCTAGGCCCTATCGCCCTCACTCTGCTGCTTCTCTTCGTCCTCTTCGTTCCTCTGACCGTTTGGACCTCCTCGTTCACCGGGTCAGGACTTCACTGGTTCAATCTAGGTCTTTTGCTTCCATTGTCCCTGCTCTTTGGAATGAGCTTCCTCCGTCCGTTCATTCTTCTATTCTCTCAGGTAACGTCTCTTCCTCTTTTACCTTTCTTAAAACTTTGCTTTTTCTCTCGGGGTCTCTCGCACTGGGAACGCTTTATAAATATCCGAATACAATACAATAATTGCTGTAGGCCTATATGAGAACTTTTGGTAAAGGCAAAGTTGCATAATTAGGCCTACTAGGCCTATCAAGTGATGATTCGTGTCAGTCTGGCTCAGAAATTTAAAGAATTCTTTCACGTTGCAGTATTCGAAAGTCTTTTGAACTTTTTTCAGACTTGGAAATTCACACTTAAAGTCTAAGATAATATAGACTATACTCACTATACTGCCCTCATAAGAAAGAACCACGCATCTGCAAAAAGTTGATTTTGAGATAAATGCAAAAAACATAAATTGCTTGCTGCCAAGTAGATCCTATATTAATATTCATTTTTGCTTTTAACCAACATATGTAACAAAGAGCTACCATTTTTAGGGGGAAATGAATTTTAAGTATTTTTTCTCATAAATATTTTAAATGTCAGTTAATGTGTTTTTACCTAGCTTTGAAGATCGACGACATGACCCAATAATTATTAAGAACAACGCATCTGCATAAAATCGTGTTTTGGTGTGGAACAATTCAACAATTGACTCATATTTCAGATCAATTATATCAAACAACACAGGCGTCATTTGTGGGGGTACGAGGGGTACGCGTACCCCCACTAATTTTTACACGGGAGTTCCGTACCCCCACGTTTTAAACATTGCCAATCAATATTTTGTTATTTAGCCTTCCCAGAGATCGAAGTCTCCGCCCTGCTTCGTGTATGTAAGAAATTGGTATTCCCACAGTCTAGACCAAATTTACGCCTCTGGGGGTACTAGGGTATCCGTACCCCTAATTTTTTTAAATAATGCCAGTCAATATTTTATTATTGAGCCTTCCCAGAAATCGCAGTCTCTGCCTTGCTTCGTGTATGTAAGTAATTGGTACCCCACTTTCTAGACCAAAGTTACGCCCCTTGGGGTACGAGGGGTACGCGTACCCCTAGTTTTTTTACTGGGGGTACCACTTTTTAAACAATGCCAATCAATATTTTATTATTGAGCCTTCCCAGAAATCGCAGTCTCTGCCTTGTTTCGTGTATGCAAGAAATCGGTACCCCACTTTTTAGACCAAAGTTACGCCCTTTGGGGTACGAGGGGTATGCGTACCCCTACTTTTTTACTGGGGCTACCGTACCCACTACTTTTTAAACCATGCCAATCAATATTTTATTATTGAGCCTTCCCACATATCGCAGTCTCTGCCTTGCTTCGTGTATACATGTAAGAAATTGGTACTTCCAATTTTCAGACCAAAGTTATGCCTCTGTCAACCATAATTTTAAAGATATGAAAACAGTTATATACAGCTTTAAAAATATTGATTTCGCTTATATTTGATCATATCCGACTATGAAAATAGTCTGGGATAGTGAACATGTAACAGCACAGATGAAGAAGAACCACACTTACTAATCTGCATCTATTAGGTCCACAACATCTGATGTCTTAATATCTTGCCAGAATTGTCTTCAATTTTCTGGCATCAGAACGCTCAGTTTAGAAATGATGTCACCTTTTTTCTCTCGGGGAATCCCTCTCGCCTCTTAGATGAAATGAATCAGTGTGCAATCGAATAAAAAACAGCCAGACGCATACCACACCCTCTGTATTTAGGCCTATGCTCTCCACACATTTTATCATATCGTCTTTCTGACTCAATCAATCAATCAATCCTTTATTGAAGCCATTTGAAGTACAAGGAAAATACAACATTTCAAGTTAAATCATAAAAACCTCAACCGTGTAAGCCTACAAAACAATCTGGGTCTACCCGAATCCCCGAAACCAGATAAAATGTGGAAATGCAAAATTGATCGAATTCCCGAAAACAATATTGTGCCAAGCGTTCGAATCCTGAAAACTAGTAGGGCCTATGGATTAGCCGGCCAATATCCTGAATTTAGTATATTTGAAAATGTCTCTAAAAGTTAGATTTGCCCAAATAACTTTGTTGTTACTTGGAAAATAGGTTTTATGCACCCAAAACAATCATCCGTAGTCACAAACAAAGCCATGATAAATCATTCATAAACGTTTTAAACTTTGAAATTACTATATTTATTGTTGCTCAATTTTCATTTAATCTCACGGCGTGATGAATGATGAAAACCATCAAGACGGATTAAAATTACAGTCTTAAAAATAATTAATTATCTCTCAGATTCGTAAAATTGAACGTAAACATTGTCGGTAAGTAGTAACTGCGCATGCGCGTGGACACGGATCTGCAAAATATGCTCTGTGTTACTAGCAAAAAACAACGCATGTCAGATGCGTTGTTCTTACTTAGTATTTGATACGAAGTGTGCAGATACGTGGGATTAACAAGCGCTGGTTCTCTATGATCGCATCAAGATAGGAGGTTCTTACTTCGTACCAAGGTGTAAGACCACTAATAGGCCTACATGCAAAAACTGCATCTAACTCAAAACGGCCAAATTTTCAGTTACGTGGTTCTTTCTTATGAGGGCAGTATAGGCTTAGCGAAAGCGCCATAGATTAAGCCTAAGCTATTCAACGTGAAAATTTTTTTGAAATTTCATAACTTCAAAGTAACGCCTAATTCTTGCGTTACTGTTACCTCGTTATCGTAGTGCGTTGCTGCTTCTTGTTGGTTTGTTAAGTTTGCTACTAAGTTACAGCAAACGCTACCATACAATAGCAACTAGTTTCAGTAACGCGTTACAAGTAGGCCTAACGTAGGCCTACGACACTGCTTAAGAAGCAGAGGCGTAACTTTGGTCTAAAAAGTGGGGGATACCAATTTCTTACATACACGTAGCAATACTGAGACTATAAGCTTATACGATCTCTGGGAAGGCACTATAATAAAATATTGATTGTATTGTTCAAAAAGTGGGGGATACGGTACCCCAGTCCAAAAAGTGGGGGCACGGGTAGTCGGGTACCCCTCGCACCCCCACAAATTACGCCTATGTTAAGGAGGACCTAAAAATAATTAAGGACAATTATGTAGGAAGTCTATATCGTTTATCGCAACGTTCTAAAAGTAGCCTGTTGTAGGCTATAGGGCCTATACCCTATTGCATACAGATTGTCAGAGACAGTGGACTCATGTTTCTAACCTGTCAGTCTCCTTGCCCACAGCCCACGCACGTATCTTTCTGAATAGATGACAACTAATGACGTTGGCGTTCTTTTCATCTGTGGTCACTTTTAACTCTCGTTCTTCCAGTTTCAGAATGACTTTCTGGTTCTACAAAATAAGGTAAAATTAATTCAATTGTTCATTTGAAAAACACTTAGGTTACTTTCGATTTTCAGCTAGACCCATGTACCAAATTCCATTTATTCACATACATAACATCATGGGCGTAACTTTGGTCTAAAAAGTGGGGGGTAACAATTTCGTACATACACGATCGAAGCAAGGCGGAGGCTGCGATCTCTGGGAAGGCACAATAATAAAATATTAATTGGAAATGTTCAAAAAGTGGGGGTACGGTACCCCTCGTACCCCCACAAATTACGCCTATGCATAACACTCCGGCAGGCTGTCTCCGCCTTTGCACTTATTCGTCCTCCAGTCATTTCCTTCCTAAAATGCTATACATGTACACTTTGTACAGTGTAAACAACTTGTCTTTAAAATAACAGAACTTGCAGTGTCTTTTAGAATTTAGAGTATGCCTGCGAATATACACGGCTAGATCAAACGGTTTAACGACATCTGATAGTATCATAGGCCGCTGACTTCGATAGGATATAATTTTTGTACATTTTCAACCGTAGCATGAGTTTATGCCTGTTACGGTGTTACCTATAGAATGAAAGTAGGGGGCTTGAATAATATTTCCACTGGTAGCCTAGGCCACCACATAGGCTATACGTCATCCAAACCTCTTAAACTATAGCTCCATGATACCGGTAGTTAGCCACCGACCATGACCAAGTGATTTATAATTTTAATGCTAATATATGCTAAACTAGTTTTTGCCGACGTCCACGGCCTTTGTTGGCATAGGATGTCGTTATAAACTCTAGACCCATGAGCGTGATTGTCGTTCCAAGGGGTCAGGCAGCCATGTCCCTAAACAAGGACACACAAGCGTAGTTTGCACAAGAGCACATAAATAATATTTTACAGGTTGCCTTCTGAAAAAAAAACATTCTACCCGATCGAGCTCGGGATATATGTGCATGCTGTGAACAGTGATATTTGGCGTCGTATCAGTTACTTCAGTGGAAATTATTGATAACTGTAGCGTGACAAGGCAAAATGTGGAGAACGTTGCGGGTTAATGTAAACCTTTATAAAGTCTAACAAAGGCTAACTAACTCGGCGTGTAGTCTGTGGCTTGAGTGATCATTCATGGCAGGAAGTTGTGTGCTGTGCAATCGGTCTTGCCAGAGTCGAATTGTCAAATATATTATTGGTTGCAGCTCCAGGGTCTATTAACCATAATCCGTTACCCCAACAAAGCACTGCATGTACATGTAGACAAGGTGAGAATTGTCGGGAGGCTGGGGGTTCAACCCTTAGTCTTTCTTAGGACCCCCAGTTAAGTCTTCATTGCACACTCCATGGGTTCGTTTCCAACCCTCTCGGTTGTACTAGTGTGATTATATTTTGCATATATTTGAGCGTTTTCTTTCACAGTTCACTTTGTGGTTTTACTAATAAAGTAATGCTCTGGTTTACTGTGAGATTTCTGACCATATGAATTGTATTTTAATAAATTTGGTGATGTCATCACTTTAAGGAGTTTAAGCTTGCTATTGCATATTTTTATTTTCTCAGTTTGCAAAATACGGATAAAATATTCGACTCCACGTAGATCAAATTTAGCAAAGTCTAAACCCCCTCGGTCTTTTTTCTACAATTCTCACACAGTCACACTGCATGTAGATCGAATAGAATGAGAACAAGAATTAGCCTATGTATAACTTTAATTGTCATTGAGAAATCCTATGCGTTGGTAGGTTAACTGCAGTGGAAGATATCTGCGAAGTTTTCTTGAAAGGCGCTAAATAACCTCGAAATGTACACGCACGATTAAAACAACAGTGGTCACATGACGACTAAGACGACGAAGATGAATGCGAACATCTGACCTCTTTGAATTCATGGATGACTTTATTCGTTTTCTTCGATCCTTTCGCCACAGTAGCTATGCACTCTGTCAAGGCGGCGGCGCATTTGTCGCCAACTAAGTCACCTTCAGGCAACCGTACAGAACCAACATAGCGCCCGCTATATTTGGAGTGTACGGCGGTCACAAGCGGCGTAGATTCAATTTCCGTCTTTACTTTGTCGACGCTGATGTCATCCCTACTCGGTCGAAGAAAAACCACTGTTTCTTAAAGGCTATTTAGGCCAAAACCCATAATACACCAAATAATAATGATGTGCTTTCAAAATCTGTATTTTTAAACAGAATGATTGTTTAAATGGTTGTTTAAATTATTGTTTCACGACAAGAGAAGTTTTGCCCATCACCATTTAAGCATTTTATGACCTAGCCAAACATAATAATAGGCCTATGTGTCATGTTCAGATATGTCTACCAGAAACAGTTTAGGTTATTAATTGAATAATGTTTGACAATTGAATAGTATAATTATTCTGATTTTATGTGATATACCAACACATAGCGTAAAATTAATATAATATGATAATATGATATATGATATGCGATGACACGATAAGACATTAGGCCTATATGAATTCAAGAGATAGGCTATGCTGTCGTATGATACGATGACATAATATTAGTATGATGATATTATATTAATATGATGTATGATATGAAATGATATGTTGTCATACAATGTGGGTATGATATCATATGATATTATATAAAACAACACAATAAATTTAATATCATTTCATGTAATAAATTTATGATTAATTTCTTAAGTGTTACATGCAGTTCTTTTAGATCATGCGTGCTTCGGATAACAAACAATAAAGAGACATGTGCAACAAATAAATTCAATGGCATACCTCACATTTTCTTTTACCGTTGATGGTAAAATCTCGTGATCACTATGTGTCGTTACAGCCTAAAATTTCAAAGTACAGGTGCACGGTTTTATTGTATCCACCTGCGTCAACTTTCTGGATGAGTAATTATTGCACCTTCAGTTCATCATTTAATTTGGCCTTATAATTTGGCCTGATATCTTGCACACATGTTTTGCTTCAAAGAAGGCTTTGAGCGTGGGAATTTATAATAAAATAATTGTTGGTTCGATCTATAATGGGCCAATGAATTCTTTATGAAGACAATCAGACATGCGTGTCTGCTTTGAATCCTGGTGCGATAAGCCGCTTGAATGATAGCAAAACTTCGCAGTTGTCAGTTGAACAGCAGTTTATACGGAAATATGTAGAATGCGCATTAGCCGGAGAAAAGTGATTCTTGCAATAGTTTGATACGAGGGACTCATCTTTTGGCTTGTATCATCAGCGTCATCATCATCGTCGTCTTCACCTTCGTCTTTGTTTTCTTAGTTATCATCATAACCATCATCATCATATTGACATTGCTGTTTCCATTACGTGTTGCAGTAGCCTCCGAGTCTGCAGCCCTGGATTTTTGCAAGATGTTTAGCGAGCGAAGGTTGGACCTCATAATCTTGGTCATACAGGCTTGCCTCAGTCGTGCGATAAGTCTGTTCCAGTTTACTGGAAGGCGGAAACCACGACTGGTAGATTCGTTTTACTTCAAGACAGTTACAACAAAGCCAAGAAATAACCTTAGGACCAAGACAGAGACCAAGAATCCGGCCAAGACCAAGAAAGAGACTTAAATCAAAAGCCTGCATCAAGACCAAGACTGAGTCTCGAAACCATACAACTCTGGAAACTACACCCTATGCTGACAAATGTAGATTAAAAAACACAACTGTATACATAACCATATACTTCTGAGTTTATAGGTTTGTTGTAGGGACTTCTTTCTACGGCTTTTAATATAGACTGATTCTGGTTCACATTGATTGCCACAGAAGTTCTACAAAGCTATATCAGTGTCAACTTGTGCGACCTTTAGACTTCATTCACGACCGTTCAATCGAATCCCAGGCACACAATAATAAGGCCAACGCGTTAACGCTGGTATTTATGTATATTCTTTTATTAGGCAAAACTCGTTGGCACATCGCAACCAGGAACAAGAGAATAGATAATGTTATTAATATAAATAAAGTTGTATTCGTTTTTGCCTTCGTATACTTTAGGCCCAAGCTATAGTCTTAAACAGGCAATGTAGTCTATGCGATATATGTATATGTTTATCACATTTATATCGTAGTTTATATGCTATGCTATACAATGCATACACGGGCATATAGCATTTAGATAGTAGGCCTATAATGGCTATGACGAGGCAGAATAGTGCACACTATTATGCTTCGCAGGCGGCTTTCCAAACGGACGGCAGTTGAAGTAGGAAGATACATTGCAGAAGTTCAGGGCTGGCGTGTCGTTCAGATTCTCAAAGCGGAACGAAACGACATTCGCATTGCCGAAGAGAAGCGACAACTGTGGGGGAGAGAGGGCTTCCTCTTGTTAAATAAGGCGTAGGCCCCTATTTAGGGCTGTTACCACAACCTTAAACGCTCACAAGCAACAGCCGTTTAGACCCTAATAAAAATCGAAGTGCTTTTAAAGTAGGGTGTTATTTGAGGTTTCAGCAGAGGGAAGGGGTGGTGCAAAAGGACAGAAACATGTATGGAGAAATATATCTTCAGTATCTCTGTTGCCCCTACAAATTGCAACCTGTAGGCGCCCAGGAAACGTACATGTTTTTTTTCCATTTTTGACTCTGTAAGCAGTAGGCCTAAGTTAACGTGCTTAGGATGGTGGTTTTACCAGTATGAGTTGAAAATGTGTGATTTCAGAAATGAATGCTTCGACTTAATTAATTATTTTAAGACGAATAAACTTCAAACCAGTTATTTCGAACGGAATAAGCTTCATCTGTCTATTCAGTTTATTATTATTATTATTTCGGATATTTCTTTAGCGCCTCCGCAAGTCTACTACTACTCAGAGACGCTCCCGACTACAGCATTGATACTGTGTCGGAGTTTTCACGCCGAAGCGCCACGAGCCATCGCGAGTGAAGGACTTGCCCAAGGTCCGTACGCAGCAGCTAGAGTGGGATTCGAACCTGCAACCCTCCGGTCACAAGGCGCCGAACTTACCACTGAGCCACCACGCCCCACCCCAGTTGGAAAATGTTCATATGAATCAATCTTTTTTTTATAGATTTCCAAAGTACACGAAAGCAGATCAAAATGTGATGTTGTTACTATATTGAACATGTAACAACATCGACATCCCCACCCGACGACTAAGACACTTATATGAATTATGAATAGACAGTAGATAGACAGTCTTGTTGTCAAGACCTTAAACCTCAAGACCAAGACCAAGACCTTGAACCTCAACACCAAGACCAAGACCTTGAACCTCAAGACCAAGACCAAGACCAAGACCTTGAACCTCAAGACCAAGACCAAGACCAAGACCTTGAACCTCAAGACCAAGACCGAGACCAAGACCCAAAAAATCACAGTCGTATCCAGACTTCTATTCCTTACTAAAAAATTGTCCAGTCGTACTACTCGTTATTTTAATGAAAACATGAGTTTTTTCTTTTATTCAGGCAAAACAACTCTAAATGGAGACTGCAGAGAATTCCGAATTCGTATTTACAAAAGTCCTTCATGCGAAATGTTATTCCAAATGCCTGTAAGTTGAATTTTATAAAAAAAAACAATTTGCTCAGAATTTTCTGACCAAGACGTGACCTGTGGGGCCTCAAAAAATTCTGCCATGTGAAAAAACACGGTCTACAAGTTCTGAAATCGCTAGCACACAGAGCAGCTTTTCAAGAACCGGATGTAAATGTACAAATTAATCATGAGTCTATTTTGAAATCATTCCATGGTAAATAACCGGAAGTCAAAATAATTGTCCAAAACAGCAGTGAGGCCTCATTCACACCGTGTAAATACTAAAGCAATAACTGTATGAGTAATTATTGGATAAATTTTTAAAATTCTTGCCATTTTGTTAAAATTAATGACTGTTCATATTGACAAAAGTCTTGGTCTTGGTCTTGCAAAACCAAGACCAAGACTTTGAACCTCAAGACCAAGACCAAGACCAAGACCTTGAACCTCAAGACCAAGACCTTTGGTCTCAAGACCAAGACCAAGACCAAGACTTTTAAAAACGAACTCGAGTGCACTCGAGACCAAGACCTTGGTCTCGAGGACAACAAGACTGTAGATAGATGCTTCGAGACGGATAAGGCTCTGGCACATGACGTAGGCCTTCGTGTAGGAATTCGATGCGCTTCGATAATCCACGAAAAAGTGAAGGCGGTCGAGAACAGATTAAGAATTAATCAGATGAAGATTAAGAATTAATCAGGTAAAGATTAAAGAATTAATCAGGTAAATATTATATTTTCAGAAGCATGTACGTTAAAGTATTACTTATTATTAAAACGATATATTATCTACAGCTGTAGGCCTAACCAGGCTCTTCGTCTAAGCTCAGGTGGAATTTTTAACGCACTAACACACGCCAGCAATCGACACTGCCATTTAAAACTACGAAGGTAAGGCGGGTGACTGACCGGTGGTTTTATGGTGGGGCATCTGCTGAGTACTCCGAACGTCGGTCGATCGGATTCTTCATCGTCTAGATGAGCAAGAGGATTCCTTTGAACAAAATCGTCTTTCTCTTCTATCTCGGCCTCGACTGACGACGGTAACGATAACGGAGGTGGAGGCAGCGATGGCGGCGGAGGTATATCGATGTTATCCGAGTCTTGGAACTCGATGATCTGCGAATAGTTTGAAGACTCATTCCCCGCAACATCCACGATTGCCTCCTCGACCTCTTCCATCTGCAACCGCCAAAGACGATATCTAGACGATATCAGTCGCCCAAGCCAAACGATTACAGATCAAATGGGTATGCATTAGGCCTACCCACAAGGAGCCCCTATAGGACCCATTTTTCCACATGGGACCTGTGTAGAAACCATATTAATTCATTAGGACATTTATATAGCGCCTCTTCAAGAGGGCTACTCAGAGGCACTCCCTACTCCAGCACGACTAAACAGAACAGTTTTTAACCTACAGCATAAAAGTATCAGATTGGATCCTAAAGCGCATGTCCAAGGGTAACCCGTTCCAGACAGCATGGCCAACCATCGCCCGTGTTCGTGGAATAGTTCCATCTAATGCCCATGGACGTGCTGGGAGGGAAATCGTCGTAGCTCTTCATTTGTAACCGATGATGCCAGCAGGAAGCGATTTCTAGGGGAAAGAGGAAACGTTTCCCTTGACGCAGATTCCACTAAAGTGGGGCTTGCTTATATCTCGTAGATTTCGCAAACGTCATAGATCTTTCCAGATTTTAATGTAACGTAATGGCGAAAATGTATGTAGCGTAATCAGTAACGATCTGTACATCTAAGGTGCTTTACAATGCCAGTTGGCAACGCAAGTAGGCCTGCTAAGAGTAACACAATAGATAGAACTTCTATTGTGTTTCAAGGCGTAAACACAGTTGGCCTCTTTAGTAGGTGCCGGAAGTAAGTAACTCCACGTACACGGGACAGCTACCTGAATGATCCGATCACCCATTTAACCTTAATTGCAAACAAAACAGCTGCATATCACTGACAAATGGCACCCAGGTGGTCAGGCTTATTCTCCCTAATCCCTCGCCCTTCTTCATCCAGCAGACATCCATAAAGAGAATTCACTTCCGATAAATAAGTCTGAATTTGGCATACCTCGTTGCGAAAGTCATTGTGCAGAGTTGTGATGGTATCATGGCGCCACACAAATTCTTGGTGTTGTTATGTAATGTTTAATGCATAAACCTAATTTATATAGCGCTTATTACTTATCTATTCGTAGGCGCTCACGATCCAGTTCCAGCTAAAGAGGAAGTCTTTACTTGGAGGCAGAAGGCACCAGCAGCCTTGAGCACCTGTTTGAGTCAAAGGGCGGGGCTCAAGAGAAAGACCACTGCAGACAGATTCTAGATATTCCAGATTGTGCTACGCAACAAAGATTCGATAATTATGGCGTTATATAACAGCGATACAGTAACTGATGTATCCTTGTCACGTTCCATATGTAGCCTGCGGACTCAAGAACAACTTGTTCGTCTTAATTCAACATGCCTGTTACACCCAATACGCCGTGGAAACTGGAAAGGCGTGACAAGTAATTCTACTTCCTATTTTTCATTTCTGCCACAGACCTTATACAGCACAGTGTAGAGAATTAACAGGTATAGGCGTTGTATACACGACATTGATGACACTTCATCTCCACCTACCTTTGTTATTAAATAGTTTAACCCTAATCTGCCGCAAAGACGTTAATAGTCCAGGTCTCCGACTTGATCCAGGCTATTTATAAATTATTTGTACGCTTAGCACTACGTAAAATGCGACACAATATCAAATAACTATAACGTTAACATCAGACAAACAGCACAGTAGTCTTAGATATTGATATAAATACATTTTAATGACACGTTCGCTTACTGTGCGGTGATCCAAATTCACACGCAGTAGGCCTATATGTGTGGCTTTCTTCTCAAGCCATGCGTGAAGGATTAAGTCATGCGGAAAGGAACAGAGCACTCGCACACGCAAAGACGCCATTTTGACAATTGAATGTGCACTGAATGAAGGAAGTAAACCAGTCTGCATACGTCTAGTGACTGAGATTTACCTCACTCTATATATAGGTGTGAACTTGTTGATGAAATTATTGTGTCTCAACCCAGCCAGAAAATGTGTGTACTGATCATTACATCGTCGATGGGAAGATCAGACGGTGAGGTAGAGAACTGGCCACCCGCCATCTTAGACTGAGACCGAGAAATTGAAGTCGCTAGTGCTTCATAGCCACGTACTATTGTACAGTACAACACAATTCAACTGTAGTTAATATTGTCCTCCTCCCAAAGTCAGAAGTGCACACTACCATACGCTAGAACATAGATGGCGCAGAGCAATTCTGAGTTAACGACTTGCTCAAGATCCCTACAGGGCCTACACAATGACCACCTGAGCGGAGGCTCGAGCACGTACTCTCCGAGTTAGAGGCCGAGCGCTCTGACCAATCGGCTATGTATGCCTAACGGGGGGGGGGCTTAAGGAACTGCTCCACCCCACCTTCTCCCCTTCCTCCTCTCGTCCATCCACCGAGGCCAGACTTGAAGCGTCAAATGCTGACGCTAAAGGATATTACAAAGAAGTGCTATGATATAACGAAGTCTAACAAAACCACAGTGGTAGGATATGACTAAACTTAACGAAAGCCACTTGCTAGGATAAAATGTTGAAACCTAATGCACTTTCGGAGTCAGTTCACGAAACCAATTTACATTCCTTGAAATGAAGCAATGTATTAGCTTGTTGAAGACGACCTAGTACATCTCAGGTATTCTACATGTACTATAGAGCCTTTTCAGGATAATGTAATGCGCTGTGGGCCACTTTATGCGTATTCATCGCTATACGAATGTGCTATTGTGTTGTGTGTACCATACTTAGCACTAATGATTGATTCGAAATGGAAAGTGTTTCTGCAGAAGTCACATCTAAAGATAGCGTCATATTTTGTTTCACTTATAGTTTTCTAACTTGACGCGTCGGACCAGAAAAAGGTGCGATTTCCGACTTAAAATTTAAAAGTAAAAGTCTTTAGATATAAAGCAACTATGCAACAGAAAAAGGAACACTAATATAAGGGGTTTACGTTGTAGTAACCTATCACACGAACCCCTTGGTCTTCATATACCCTTTTAACGTAAGCGCTTGAAAATCAGTTGGTTTCTTGTGATGTCGGGATGGGATCACGTCTCTGAAGAGCTTCTCTTAAGTTAATTAAAGAGGTGCTATACAAATTTATGAACACGGTTAGGATTACGGATGTCTAAATGACGCTAAGATTTCGGACGAGGTAACACAGTTTGGCGGATAACTTGAGAAGTCCAGGCAGGAAAGCAACTAATCCGTGAAAGACTCCATCAGCCACGGACAGTCGGTACGTGTATAGGTTATCCCTTTCATTGTGCAGCTCTGAGAAGTCAAAGTCCTCGGAGAGACGGACCCCGAGGGTAGACCTCAGATCCTCGATCTCCTTTTTGATCCTCTCGGCACTTCCGGCCCGCGGGACGAGGGCCTTGACTCCCGGAAGCACTGTTCGGTCGAAGTCGTCGAGCAGACTGTGGTAGCGAGACAGGAAGTCGAGAAACGGTTGGATGCGCTCGGCGCCGATCACGTGACGTCCGGAGCGGACGCAGATGTTGGTCACGTCTAACAGGTGGTTGAGCTGACGCAGCGATCGAAGCTCCTGCGGCACGAGGCCACCCAACGACATCTGCAGATGAGAAGACCACAACAAACTACACCAATACAGACAAAGATCAAACACAATGACGCCCACAGACACACAATTTTGACAATCCTATACGAATTCACCAACTCTGTACCTCATGCAACCTCTGCGCAAGAATTTCAATCAAAACTGAAACACACGCTGTCCTCCATCACAACTAATGCGGCTTTAAACAAATTTCACTGTGTTGAATTGAGTTAGTACAACGAATGATCAATCCTTGTGACTTTTGTGAGCGTGCTTAGAAGGTACGTGTGCATAAGCGTAATTTGTGGGGGGTACGAGGGGTACCCGTACCCCTCACTTTTTGGACTGGGGGGTACCGTACCCCCCACTTTTTGAACGATGCCAATGAATATTTTATTATTGTGCCTTCCCAGAGATCGCAATCTCCGCCTTGCTTCGTGTATGTAAGAAGTTGGTACCCCCCACTTTTTAGACCAAAGTTACGCCCCTGTACGTGTGTAATGGGCTCTCACCTGTACTGATTTGACGGCTACGAGGAAGGACCGACTCTGGTTGTGGAACCAGTCGCTGTAGTCGCATCTAAGGGCGTTGAATGCACACAGCAGAGACTTCGCCTTTCTCTGCATCGACTCCAGTTCACCGTAGCAAAGGTACAGCGTCTGGTCTCGCAACTCTTGCTCATTCATCGCGACTTCTGTTTGTAAACACTCAGCAACAGCTGAAACAATCGTTTACGCACACATATTAAATAAGTAATAAATAAAGAGACACCAATAACTATCACAATCCAAGGAGAGCCTATTGAGCAAGTAGAACAATTCGTCTACCTATAGGAGGGCTAATAAACGCTGATGGCATTGGCAGCAACGAAAAAGATAGAATTTGACGGGCTTCACAAGCATTTGGAGTAATGAACAGGATATGGAGGAGCAGCAGAGGCGCGTTTACACGTAGGTGTAGGGGAGAGTGGGGCAAAACGCCCCCCTTAAGGAAAATTGTGTTTAGCGAGCAAAACGTAATGACAGCTGAAATACATTTATGATCATCAACAACATCTGTACTGATGTTACAATATCACTAAATTTAAAAAGTGAAATAGATTCAAATTTAGGCATAAAATTGTCTTTAATTTTTTTATTCAATATGGGCATCTTGCCACATACACGGGGCAAAATGCCCATACCCTGGGCATTTTGCCCCACTGATAATATAAACTAGATAATTACCAAATTAGTGTGTTTATCAGATAAAGTCTTGATAAAAAATTAAAAAGTAGTAATTAGGTTTCATTAATAGACACAAGAACAGTCTTAATATCTGAGTTGGCACTACCTAGGCCTATAATTTCTGCCTATGTACGCCTTATAGTTTTTTAATACTGAGATACCAAAAACTTAAAAGCTGTTGTAGCCTTTTCAATAATTGTAACAGTAGATGCAGCTCAATTAAATGAAACAAAAAGTAGGCTTTCATATGTTAGCATATAGGCCTAAGTTAGGCCTAATTGAATTGTCATCGGCAGTAGTCGCACACATAACCAGTTGACTGTTCACCGTCTGTGCAAGCTTCATGTGCCCAGCCCGAACACTCTTTGCATTGCATCCAATCCTCCAACGGTGGATCAACATACAGTTCATTGCAAATTAAGCAGAAACAATCGTCTTCTTTGTTTTTCTGAATTCCAGATGATTTTTTCACGATCCGTTTCCCTTTCTTTTTTGATATTTTATCTTTCTGTACAACTGGTTCTTTAGGTAACTGCCGGTTTCTCTTGGCTGGTCTTTTATCTTCTCTGCATGCTACATTTTTTTCTGATCTGTGTTTGGTAGATTTGAATAGGCCTACATGTGTTTGCTTTCTGTTTTTCTTTTTTGTGATCTTTTCTTCACTCAAACGTTGTTTTTCCAAGATTTTTATTTTGTATGGAGTCGATGTCAGAACTGCAGCTGTTTCCACCTTTCTTGTTCTTTTTCTCTTCTTTTCGCATTTAGGGATTGGCGACAATGCCGATATGATATCAGAAACAGGAGTGTTGGATATACTTTCACAATCCATATTTAAAGGACCTGTTTCAACATTGTTTACTTGTAACGGAGTTCCGGTAATTTCTGCTGGAATTTGTTGATTTTCAGCAGCTACAACATGTTCAGAAGAGAGCACCATTTCTGTTGCCACATATTCTGGAACATCAGCTGCTGGTTCGGTAGTAGAAATGTTCATAGATGTTGATGGCTTTGTCACATCTGAAGCTGGTTCTGGTTCGTCCGTTACTAACGATGATAAGAAAACTTCCGGTGGAAATATGTCAGGGTTAAATGGCCACAGTCCAGTAGACAAAAACCCATTTATTGCCTTAGGCATCTGTGCAACTTCAATGTAAGCTTTTCCAAATATTTCTGCAACATCAAAGTCGCTGATTCTCTGGCCAGGATGATTGATCATCCACTTGTCGCACTCACTGTTATATTTTGTTTTCAATGGACCATAAACAGTTTTGTCAAGAGGCTGCATGTGATGTGTTGAATGAGGGGGCAAACAAATCATGACTACCCCATTTTCCTTGGCCAACTCGATTGCTGCAAGAGATTTATGTGTTGCATGACCATCGACAATTAAAATTACTTTGTCATCTCTTGAAGGTTTTGTGTATTGAATGAAGTGCTTCAAATAAGAGATAAACAGATCACTGTTTATCCAACCATTATCGCTTGTTCCCGCAATTGTACCAGGTGGGCTGCCACGTAAAAGAAGTGGATTCATTCGTTTGCGCTTAAAAATCATCATCGGCGGTAAATAAGTTCCAGCTGCATTCACTGTACAGATCACTGTAGTTGTCTTGCCCTTTTCACCGCTTGTGACCTTCCCGACTTGTTTTTGACCTTTTCTAGCGATGATATTCCCTGGTTTATGTACAACGGTAATTCCCGTTTCGTCTGTATTCCAAATTTTACTTGCAGTGTAACTTCCTTTCTCTAATTCGCTTTTGTACAGCTTGAAGAAGTTTTCAACATTTGGTTTGTTAAATGCCACAGCTCTATTCAAACTGGTTGCTTCTGGTTTTCGTATAGAAATATTAGAATGCCGCTTTAAAAAGCCTGCCAGCCATCCTTTTCCAGCCATCTTTACGCCACCATCGGTTGGCTTGAATGGGTGCTTAATTTGCATTCGTTCAGCGAGCTGAAAGGCAAGACTGCGAACGTCAGTTGGTGTTAGTCCAAACATCATCTGCTGTAGATACAGAATGTGATCTTCGAGCCCTTTCTCAAATTCAACGCTGAGTACAGATCTAAAGCGACCAAGCTGACCGGGGCTGGCAACTAAACCTTTTAGATGCCTAGTAAGAGTTTTTCTTGGAACTTTATAAAGTTGTTCTGCTTTTCTCTTACTAATTTCGCCTGACTTAACTTTTGTAAGAGCAATTTCCAAAGTTTCAAGACCATAATCTCCTCTCTTTGTTTTTCTCTTATAGTTTCGTACCATTGTCTGTAACGAAATTTTTTTAAGTGCAAAAATATTATAAAATGTTTGCAAAGAGCAGGTTAAAAAATATTGAAATTGGGCCAAAATTGTCAGGCACCTTTGGTGCAGACGCGAAGTCAATCAGTTGAGGTAAGACGCCCAGTCACATGAGGTAAGACGCCCAGTGAGGCAATACGCCCATGGGCAACTTATCCCGAAACACCAGTGATTACATTCCATACCATACGCCTAACACGACGAATTCAATGGCAGGTTCAATTTCACTGTAACATTGCTAAATGATTATGACTCCAAGAAAACACACATCTTTCGGCAACAGTAAAACCATATAATTTTAACAAAAAAAATTAAAACAGGATATACTTACATCAGGTTTCGCAAAATTAGATTTTTGTCGATAACGAGTGATCTGTTCATAGGGAACACGAAAGTACAATGTCTTTCAACCGGAAATGGATGTAAGAAGACGGTTCTAACTAAAATTTGGATTCGGCATATTGGATGACTGAAAAATGGCTCATGGGCATCTTACCTCTCATGGGCGTTTTGCCCCACCCTCCCCTACTAGGCGCGCGCCTAGGGCCCCACATCTCGGAGGGACCCAAACGATGGAAAATATTTTTCCAAATTATAGAATTATCCAAGACAATTTGTAATGAATTTATCACAAAAATGGAGACAATTTAAGAGCTCAATTTATTCAAGAAGTAAAAATGGCCACATATTTCGCGTTGATTGCTGATTCAACCCCCGATGACAGGTTTTTTAACTAAAATTAAATCAAATAACTTCACATTCCTTGAAAATAGCTTCTATATATACTAATCATAATTGCAGTGCCAGTGTCACAAAAACGGCTTCAAGTTCAACTTCAGACTCTCAGTCCACAAGTTCAGAAGGGCTTCCCAAATGTGTGCGCCTAAGGCCCGTTTTCTGTAAACGCTCCTCTGAGGAGCAGAGAATTAACAAAGAAAACCAAGACAAATATATACGAGACAATCAGGCCCGCCGAGAGGGAGGGGCAGCGGGGGAAAATGCCCAGGGGCCCGGCGACTGTTTAGGGGCCCGGCCCGCAATCAACTTATGAAAAATATTATAATCAGTTATACAAAGTTAATGATTTATAACGATAAGCAACAGGAGTTGTGTTAACATTTCTAGCAGAAGAAATGGAAGCATGGCTTATCTGCTGACCGAGCGATTCCTACCTGTCGACGTCCGACCGGACTTCTCCGTCTTCAGCAACCGTAAACAACTGCGCCGAGATGCAGACGCCGAGGAATTGGTCGTGGGCGCATGCGCGTCACAGGCTGTCTTCGATTACTCATCGATTGTCGTCCGATCTCTGTCTCTGTCTCTGTCTCTGTCTCTGTCTCTGTCTCTGTCTCTGTCTCTGTCTCTGTCTCTCTCTCTCTCTCTCTCTCTCTCTCTCTCTCTCTCTCTCTCTCTCTCTCTCTCTCTGTCTCTCTCTGTCTCTGTCTCTGTCTCTGTCTCTCTGTCTCTCTGTCTCTCTACCTTTTCCGGCTAGCATTCCGTTTTGCCCTGCCGCTACATAGCAACCGTGACTAACAGAGCGTCAGCGTCGCCAATGAAGCGTGCACAACTCAATGGAAGGTCTAAAGGTGTATAGATGGGTTGGTGAGAGTGTGTGGAGAGAGAAAGGTCCAAAGGTGGCTGAGGGGCGAGAGAGGTCGAACGACGATCTAATCGCGATCTTGAACGGTGATAA